>CANTUR010000492.1:0-600000 GCA_947683625.1 Mallotus nudiflorus
GAACTCCAAATTAGGTATTATTTAATAATATGTAATCTTAGAAGAATTATCTAAAATTTTTTCTCTTTAAGCTCAATCTAATTCAATCTCTATGATAGTGAAATTAGAGGAAACATTTTAGTACGCAATCTATTATGTAAATTGACCTAATTATGTTTAGATGACTCTATCTCGCTCTATAGTTGTCCAATTGGTTTGAAATTTTTATGAAATATTCTAGACATATATATCTAAGATTAATTAAAATTTTTGATTAAAATTTTATCTCAATAACTCCTAGAAAATTTTCAAAGTCATCTTTGAAAGCAGTGATTTTGATTATGTGAATCAAGTTTACATAGTTTATGAGTTAAAACTAGTCTAGATATTTTTCATATATCTCGATCTATAAAACTCAAAATTAATCTTGGTTTGATTCTAAGAAAACTTAAAAGAGTTATCTAAAACTTTATAGTTTTGATCTAGAGCTGATTATGAGAGAATAGTTGTCTAATAGACCTATACTTTTTATTGCTCAATCTGTTTGAGTAATTGAGCTGCTTGTAATATGACCTTTATAATTTTATTTGTGGTTATTAAATAGAAGTGAAAATTTTATTGAAAGTAATATAAAAAATACCTAGGATTGGTTAAAATTCTTCTTCTACAGGTCAGAGTAATTTTTCTAATATAGGCTTGAAAACAACCCTTAAGGAGAATTTTATTAGAAAGTAATAAGACTGGTTTGTAGGGTTAAGTTAATTTGCATATTTTGCATATAGTTTGGGAGCTGTATGGTTAGTTCAGTATATAAGATTATTATATTGATGATTTATAAATGAAATTGCTTATGTTAAGTGCTGGAAAAGGCAAAGAAAGTGTAGGTGCAAATTAACCAAATTTGGTGAACCGGATTTATATGTTTATATGCTATTTGGTGAGTAGATGTTCAAGCCTTTAAAATCTATTTATATCAGTAGAAAAATGATATTTTTAATATTGTTTTATGGACTTGAAAGGATGTATTTAAATGGTTTCAATTCAATCGCATGCTACTTGAATCATATGTTTAAGTTTTAAGCTTTAAAGGTTTCAACTATATGAATTAAATGTGTTATTTCTATATACTTTGCTTGGAGATCTGAATTGAGATCCATTTTGTTTCTTGGTCTTTAAAATGAGCTTATGCTCAACTTGATTTCACTTCTTTGACCTATGATAAAGATTACTTGATTTTGAATGCTTATTGAACCATAAAGATGATAGTGTTATTTTGATTGATTATTTGGAGGAAATGGTATTTTTTTTATGTATTACCTCCCTATATGAGATGAATGAATGTGCTGATGTGATATATGCACATTTGAGATTGTGTTGGTTATTATTGCATAATAAACAAGAGGGCACTTGATTGCAGGATGGTGAAGGAAGAAGGGCCATTTCATGCTAATGTAGTTAAAGTGTTAGAATTCAAATGTGCCTAGAAAGTGAGTTTGTGATGGCCTGTATGTTATGGTTGAGTTGTGATGCTTATTACAAGGATAATTAATACAAATAAAAAGTGTTTGAAAGCAAGATTGAAACGGATATTTTGAATGAATGATAATTTGATTAGTAATGCTTTAGTATTTTTAATTTAAGAGGTTTATTATATTTAATTTAGCTAAACTATTTTTTGCTTGTAACATCTATTCATTGAGTATTTTTGTACTCATTTTACTCTATTTTATAAATGTTTTCAAATAGCTAGGCTTGATAGTTAGTGAACCAAGTTGAGTGAGTGTGGATAGAAGTCTAGAATAAGGTTGGCCAATAATCCTCATTAGAGTAGTCTTTCCTTTTTTTTACGTATTTATTTAATTTTATTTGTTGTATAAGTGTTGTAGAACATTGGTGGTTAAGTCATATTTAAAAATGTAATATTTATGTTTTCTAAATATTTTGTACATATTTTATTTTTCATAAATACATATTTTTATTATTCATGAATAGTACTTCACTATTAAAGAAACATAATACTTTAAAGGTTCTTATTCTCTAAATATAATATATGTATAACACTAAACTTTTATAAGAGATAAATTTGAATCCTCTTGTAAATTATAAGGATATTATAATAATAAAAAATTATATTTAAACTAAGCAAATTATTTGGTGATTGATTTTAAATATCCATCTCGGTTTATGTGAGATGAGGTGTGACAATTTTAGTATCAGGGCTTTGTAAAATGGTCCTTTAAACTATGCTTTTGTTATAGTTTAATGAAATTCTAAAAATATTTTTATTATATTTATAGGATGCCACCAAGAAGGAATCATGGTAGGCCACCTAAATGAGGGAGAGGCTGCCAATGAGGTAGTGACAGGGCATAGTCTAGAGGTAGTGCTAATCCTGAGATAGAGTTTGAGGTTAGGAACCCTATTGTTGAGCAATGTCCACCTCCCCCACCCTATGTTGTACCTATATTATAGCTTGATCCCAGAATACTTGTAGAGACTATTGTTGCTACTTTAACAACCCTAAAATAGAGGAGAAGGCCTAGTGATATAATTGAACATGCTAAGAAATGTGGAGCATTTGAATTCATGGCTCAGTTGATTCTCAAGAGGTAGATAGATGGTTGAGAGCTATAGAGAAAGCATTTAATAATCTTGCATTAACTGAGGCATAGAAAATTGATAATGTGTATGGCCTTCTACATGATATGATGCTTGGTTTGCTTGGGTTAGATTTTTACATAAAGGTCAGTTAACTTGGGATGTATTCAAGACTTAGTTATATAGGGAATACTTGGCATATACATTTAAGGCTGAAAGGTAGAATGAATTCATTACTTTGAAACAAGTGGCAATGTCAGTTCAAGAATATATGGATAAATTTAAAGATTTATATAAGTATGCTTTGGATATTTTTCAAACTCAAGCTCAGAACTGTTACATATTTAAAAAGGGCTTTTAAACTATTTTGAAGAATGAATGATTACTATATGAAGGCCATAATTATAGGGGTTGGGTTGAGAAAGCAATAGAGAAAGAGAAGCTGAGAGAGGAAATATAACAAGAGAGCAAGTCAAAGGCTCTAATTTAGGTAAGGAGGCAAAAAGGATTTAGTAAAGGAACTGGCACATCTCAACAAAGGCCAAAGATAGGAGGATTCAGAGGCAGTAGAGGGCCTTAGACTTGGTCAGGCACTAATAGACCACAATCTTCTCAGTTTAGTCAAAGCTCTATGAGATAACCTATGGTTAGTGTAGATAGTTCATTAAGAAGGGCCACACCCTGTACTGTTTGTGGCTATATTCATGAGGGAGGAGATTATAGGAAAAGGACTGTTTAGTTTTTTGAATGTGGTGTATTTAGACACATTAAGAGGGATTGCCCTAATTTTGTATAGTTTAGCACTAGTACTGGTAGAGGAGTCTAAGGCATAACTAGTAGAGGTGGTAGGACTTTTGGATTTGGTAGAGGTATAGGTAGAGGTTTAGGAGCCAGTGTTAGTTGAGAGGGTGGTGCATCCATATCAATACAACCTACTCGACCTGTACAAATAGAGAGACTTTTAGTGCAACCCAAGGTCTTTGCTATGACACACCAAGAGGCAGCATCATCACATGATGTTTTTTTTGGTAGGTTAACTATCATTGGTGAGAATGTTTATGCTTTAATTGATCTGGGTGCAACTCATTCATTCATTGCATCATCTTTTGCATCATGCATACTAAAAGAAAAGAGTGTAATGGACTAAGGTTTAGTTATAGATATGCTAGTAAGTGAATTAATAGTTTGTAGACATGTTTATCAGGGTTGTGATTTAGAATTTGGGGGTCAAAACTTAGAAGCAAAATTAGTGCCATTGCCATTAAAAATGTTTGATATGATTATTGGCATGGATGTCTTAACCCAATACTAAGTAATAATTGATTTCTATAAGAAGAAAGCAGAGTTCTAGATTCCTATGGGTAGTAAAATCGTGTTTAGAGGTGAAAAGGGTTTAGAATTATAGTATGGTTTCAGCACTCATGGCTAGAAAAATGATGAGAAAAGGGTGTGAAGCATTCTTAGCATATGTTATTGACACTGAAAAAGGGCAAAAGCTTGCCAGTTTGCCTATGGTAAATGAGTTTATGAATGTATTTCTAGAAGATCTTTTAGGTTTTCCACCTGATAGAGATATTGAGTTCAATATTGATACAACTCTTATTTCTTAAGCTCCATATAGAATGGCTCCAATTGAATTAAAAGAATTGAAGGTACAGTTGCAAGAATTACTTAATAAAGGCTACATTAGACCTAGTGTATAACCTTGGGGAGCACCAGTTTTGTTTGTAAAGAAGAAGGATGGTACAATGAGATTGTGTATTGATTACAAACAATTGAATAAGGTGACTATGCATAATAAGTATCCATTACCATAGATTGATGATTTGTTTGATTAATTTTAAAGAGCTAGAGTATTTTAAAGATTGACTTGAGGTATGGGTATCACCAATTCAAGATTAAGGTAGCATATGTGCCTAAAACAACATTTAGAACTTGATATGGGCATTATGAATTCCTAGTGTTGCCATTCGGGTTAACAATGCTGCTACTGCATTCATGGATTTGATGAATAGAGTATTCAATCCTTATTTGGTTATCTTTGTTATTATGTTCATTGATGATATTTTAGTGTATTCATGGTCAAAGGAAGAGCATGCTGAGCATTTGAGGATTGTATTACAAACATTGAGAGTTAAACAACTATATGCCAAGTTTAGCAAGTGTGAATTCTGGTTAGAGAAAGTGGCATTTCTAGGGCATGTCATCTCAGTTAAGGGAGTTTATATTGATCCTGAGAAGATTAAAGAAATTCTTAGTTAGAAACCACCTACCAATGTGTATGAGGTGCATAGCTCTTTGGCAGGTTACTATAGAAGATTTGTATAGAACTTCTCCATTATTGCTTCACCTTTGACAAAACTGCTAAGAAAGAATGTGAAGTTTATATGGAATAAAGCATGCCAAAATAGTTTTGATTAATTAAAGGGATGTTTAACTTTAGCACCAGTGTTGACACTACTAGTGATGGGGGAAGAATATATTGTGTATATTGATGCATCTAGAAATGGTTTGGGCTGTGTAATAATGCAACAAGGTAAGGTGGTAGCCTATGCTTCTTGATAGTTGAGACTACATGAGTTGAACTATCCTACACATGACTTAGAGCTAGCACCGGTTGTTTTGCTCTAAAGATTTGGAGACACTACTTATATGGTGAGAAGTGTCAAATTTTCATAGACCACAAGAGCTTAAAGTACATACTAAGTTAGAAAGAGTTGAAATTGAGGCAAAGAAGATGGATTAAGCTTCTAAAAGATTATGATTTCATAATTGAATATCACCTAGGGAAAGCTAATATGGTAGCAAATGCACTTAGTAGGAAGTCCTTAGGTAACTTATCTTACATTCAGACTATGAGAATTCCATTGTTACTTGAATTGAAAGCCTTGAATGTGGAGATAGCTCATGGTGAGAAAGGAGCATTTCTTGCTACTTTAAGGATCCGACTAGTGTTGATTGATAGAGTTAGGGATGCACAGGGTCAGGATGAACAAATGGTGAAGATCAAAGAGCAAGTCCAATAAGGCAACAGGGCATACTTTGTGATTTTAAAGGATGGTACTTTATTATATGGGGGAAAATTATATGTACCTAATGTTAAGGTTTTGAAAAGAGAGATAATGGAGGAAGCACACAATTCAATATATGTTGTGCATCTTGGAAGTACCAAAATGTACTGTACTTTGAAAGACAACTATTAGTGGTTAAGGATAAAGAAAGACATTACAGAGTTTGTGGCTAGATATTTGGTTTGCCAATAAGTAAAAGTTGAACATCAACATCCAGTGGGAACATTGTAACCTCTTCTTATTCCTAAATGGAAGTAGGAGCATATTACAATGGATTTTATAATTGGATTGCCTAAAACTCAGTAGGGACATGATGCAGTTTGGGTGATTATCAATATACTCACTAAATCAACTCACTTCTTACTTGTGAAAGTGAGTTACTCACTAGATAAACTTGCTAAAATTTATATTAGAGAAATGGTTAGATTTCATGGTGTTCCATTTTGTATTGTATCATATAGGGATCCAAGATTTACATCCAAATTTTAGCCAAATTTGTAGCATGCTTTAAGTACTAAGTTGAGGTTTAGTATAACTTTTCATCCCTAAACAGATGGTCAGTTAGAGAGGACAATCCAAACATTAGAAGACATGCTTTGATCTTGTGTGATGGAATTACAGGGTAGCTAAGATAAACATCTACCTTTAATGGAACAACCCCTTCCATTCTAGTTTAGGAATGACACCCTACAAAGCACTATATGGTAGGAAGTGTATAACTCTAGTTTGTTAGGTTAAAGTTAGAGAAAGACAATTAGTTGGTCCAAAAATTATGCAAATGATAACAAAGAAGATTCAAATAATTTAGGATCGACTAAAAGAAGCCCAGGATAGATAAAAGAGTTATGCAAACTTAAAAAGGGAATCAATTAAATACGTTGTGGGTGACAAGGTCTTCTTAAATATTTCACCTTGGAAGGGAGTCTAGCAGTTTGGGAAAAAAGGGAAACTAAGCCCTAGGTATATTGGTCCATATGAGGTGATTAAGAAGATTGGTGTAGTAGCCTATAAGTTGGCCTTACCTCCAAAATTATCTCATATTCATAATGTTTTCCATGTGTCGATGTTGAGGAGGTATAGGAGTGATCCTAGTCATCTTTTACAAGTCCAACCTATATAATTGAAAGAAAACTTATCTTATGAAGAAGAGCTAGTTGCAATTGGTATTAGGGAAACAAAGGTGTTTAGAAATAAAATCATGTGAAAGTGTTACGAAAACACTATGGGAGAGAGGAATCTACTTGGGAGTGAGAGAAAGAAATAAGAAATCAATACTCTCATTTTTTTAGCATAATTTCAAGGACAAAATTTCCTAACGTGGGGAGAATTGTCATACCCATACTCTAACTCTAAGTATATTCTCATTCATTATGCATTCCATTTACATAATATATATTGATTTAATTTGAGTATAAGTTAGCTTATATATATATATATATATATATATATATATATATATATATATATATATATATATATATATATATATATTATAGTTATAGTTATAGTTATAGAAAAAAGACTCAATTATGCAAATAATTCTACTTAATTGAACAATTGAAAGCTTGAGGATGTATTAGTAACTTAAACATCTCATTAAGGACTAAAAGGAGTATTTTACATATTATTTAATTTATTTATCTGGATTTGCAGGAGGGAGGCTACCTCTAAATGAAAGAAAGAAAGAAAGAAAGAAATAAAGAAAGAGGGGAAAAAGACAAAGGGGAAAGAGGGTTGAATTAATTCCTCTTATAAAAGTAATTTTCCAAGGAAAATTAAAGATCTAAAGTACAATTAAGACTGTAATCTTCATCTTGGAAGACTTTGGTGATTGATTTGGTAAGTAATTTAGTATTTTGGTTGACTTAATTTAGGGTTCTTAATTTGTAGAATTCAGGTTTTATAATTCTAGTTTATTAGTCTCTATAATTTAATTATATCTTGATCTATAGAGCTCCAAATTAAGTATTATTTGATGATATAGAATTTTGCAAGAAATATTTAAAATTTTTTCTCTTTGCTGTTGATCTGGTTCAATCTCTATGATAGTGAAATTAGAGGAAGCATTTTAGTACTCAATCTGTTATGTAAATTGACCTAATTATGTTCAGATGCCTATGTCTCACTCTATAGTTGTCAAATTAATGTGAAATTTTTATGGAATATTCTAGACATATATATATATATATATATATATATATATATATATATATATATATATATATATTTATTAAAATTTTAGGTCAAAATTACTTTTCTATAAGTTAGAAAAAATTTTCAAAATCAGCTCTAAAAGTAGTGATTTTGATTATGTGAATCAGGTTTACAGAGTTTATGAGTTAAAAATAGTCTAGGTACTTTTCATATATCTCAAGCTAGAAAACTCAAAATTAAGCTTGGTTTGACTTTGAAAAACTTAAAAGAGTTCTCTAAAACTTTGTAGTTTTGATCTAGAGCTAATTATGAGAGAATAATGGTCTAATAGACCTCTACTTTTTATTACTCAATCTGTTTGAGTAATTGAGCTGCTTGTAATATGACCTTTATAATTTTATTTGTGGTTATTGAACAGAAGTGAAAATTTTATTAAAGGTACTAGACACAAGTACCTAGGATTGGTTAAAATATAAGCTTAAAATTCTTCTTCTATAGGTCAGAGTAATTTTTGTAATACAGGCTTGAAAATAGCCCGTGTAGAGTTAATAAGGTTAGTTTGTAGAGTTAAGTTAATTTGCATATTTTACATATAGTTGGGGGGCTACATGGTTAGTGTTAGTGATATGCACTATGTCATAGGTAAGGAACATATTAACTATATCACAAATACATGGCATGGAGATGAGGAGTCACCACCCAGGGTAACAACTAGGACAATTTGTAAGTGGTTGTAACTCGATCCCCCAAGAAAGAAAGAGGATTCTATGTACAAAATACTAACTTCTTTTATTCTCATGTTCATTAATTGCTATCTTATTCTTTATTTACATCCAATTTTATGTTCAACCCTTATTTAAAATTAATGTCATGACCTGAACCCCATAGGTATGTGACTGACACTAGGAATTGGGAAAAGCATGAAGCTTCTGAAACCTATTGTAAGCTTCTAAGAATTTATCACAATAAAATTTACTCGCTTTAAAATCCTAAGGAAAATCCGGTAGAGATTCCTCTATATCAAGAATAAACCAAAACATCTAAAATGCTAATAATACTCCCAATAATTTATACTCAATCACCACTACTCCAATAATGCCATAATCATCAACATCTCAACTCAAGTAAATTGAAGTACATATTATAATGCAACACATACCTATACAATTAAAATAACAACAACTCCTTCAAACTACTACAGTGTCTAGATTAACTACAAATTACTTCACAAATATTAACAATATTACAATAACCTACATAGAGAAGTAGGTGAAGATTGAATTTGGTGTAGAGAAGAAGAACTAACATGAGACTCATTTTGAAAATCTCCTTTGTTAAAATAATTTTATGAAAATATACTATTTATAATTTATATTTCAAACCATTAGTTTATTAGAATCATAGTTATAAACATAAAAGAATTTTATAAAATATCATAAACACCTTCAAAATAAAATAACCTTTATTTAAAATATTTTTAAACAAAAAAATCATGGTAGAACCCTGAACTATAAATCTGATAGCCACTTAGCTCACTTATTCATCTAACAATTGCTAGTTCCTGAGAGCTAAGCTTCGCACTAAGCTACTAGCCATATTCAATTTCTTATTCCAAATATTTACTGGTAATTCTTGAGAGCTAAGAATCAATTGAGCTATCAGTCTTAGTAAATAATCAATTATGATACTCTTGAGAGCTATGCATCAATCGAGCCTTGCATTACATATCTAAATAAGGGCCTAGCTCAATGATACTAGTGTGCACATGGTCCTAATGACACCCATCAATTAGCTTGTTCTACCAGTATTTTCCAAAACTTTTTATGTAAACAATACACAATTAATTTTAAAGGATGCCATAAAATGAAAATAAAAATAAAAATAAATGTTTTTTTATTTATCCTCCACAATAATATCTTCACCATAACTCATCATATAAACAATATTAATAACATTATAACCTTAATAATATTCAAAACATAAATAATATCTCAAATTAAGTTTTCTTAAATAATGAAATTAACATACACTTCAAAATATTAATGTGCAAGTGGTGTTTGACATGTCCTCGTCCACTTAGTCTCCAATGTTCCTGCTCCGGTATTCTCTATAATAAATAATATTTATTTAGAATATATGCTTATATGCATACATATATATAAAAAAAAAATTCTTAATAATTCCCAAAAACTCTAGAAAAATTACTAAAATTAAGGAATTAATAAAATTGACTTTAATATGACATTTGAGGCTAAAATAATTTATTTTGGTGAGCTAACTCAATTTAAATGGAAATTGGGAAATTTCCACTAAAATGCTTCTAGGATTTATATCTTAAAATCTGTAAGGAATCAGACTAGCTCCAATTATAGAAATTAATCATCATAATTTATACTATTTATTAAAAATAAAATCATAATTTTCCAAATTGGTCACTATTCCTCACCAAAATCTGGTTGGGACTCACATAATTTTCTCATCGAAAAATGTATTTTACATAAAGCAGACATATCTATACGCTCACAACACTAAGGGGAAGCTAAAAACATGCACAAACCATTTAAATCAACAATTGAATTAATAGATTGGTTCAAATATAGAAATTTACTGATTAAGCTTTGATGAGGCATCAAATGACAACAGTCGGATGCATGGTTGGTCTGTAAAGATTCTTGACTATAAGATAGGTCTAATGGTAGTGATTGTAGCCATTGAAAGTCACAAAAAATGGTGGTTTGAACACTAAAAGTTTAGGATAAATTTTAGAGGTTTAACTACATAAATCTGATTCAATTTTTAAAAATAAAAATTACTAGGATGTAAAGGAGGTTAAGGAGGATATGTTGTTAAAAGTTCATGGAAAATGGAGGTTGTTTGGCTGGTGATAGGAGAAAGAGAAGTTTCAGATGCTACAGTGATCAATAAAGGAGTTTTGGGTTAAAATAAATTTTTCCATTGAAGGTAATGTCAATAGTAGAGCTTGAGTTAACATATCTTTGAGCATTTGGAAGTGCTCCTTACATTTATCAGTCCACATAAACTTGGCATTCTTCTGGGTCAACCTTGTTAAAGGTGTGGCAATTTTGGAGAAATCCTTCATAAATCTCTTATAGTATAGCCAGTTAAACCCAAAAAAACTCCTTATTTAAATGACTGTTATGGGTCTCGACCATTTTTTAATGGCTTCAGACTTTTTGGGATGTAATTGTATGCCATCTTTGAATACTACATGGCCTAAGAATTCCACTTTATCCAACCAAAATTCACACTTTAAGAAATTTGGCATGTAGTTGGTGCTCTCTTAAAGTTTAAAGTACCATCCTCAAATGCATGGCATGTTCCTCCTTACTCTTAGAATCAATATCAATGATAAACACTATTACAAAAGTGGTCTAAGAATGGCCTAAACACTTGATTCATTAAGTCTATAAAAGCTGCTGGGAATTATTCAACCTAAAGGACACTAAGAATTTTATAATGACCATACCTTGTCAAAAAAGCAATCTTAGATATATCTCCACTTTTGATTCTTAATTGATGATACCATGACCTTAAGTCCATTTTAGAGAAATATCGAGCTCCTTATAATTTTTCAAACAAATCATCAACCCTTGGAAGAGGATACTTATTCTTAATGGTGACTTTATTCAATTATAAATAGAACTCTCTTAATCTTAGAGTATAGTAAAGCTACATTTTCATCAGACATCCCTTGCTTCCTTTAGTGTAACATTTGTTATACTAGAGGCATGGCTTGATTAAGTGCAATTAGTCCTTGATTAATTCCCACTACATCAGCTATAAAAGTTATGGGATTTATATCTGGAGAAGCTACTTCTACTGGCAAATGTTGTTCCTGTCTCTAAGTTGTAGCTACTCTGGTTTACCCTTTTTTCTAGCTGGTAGGATAGGGGAGGAGCGTCATCTTGAAATGACTTCTCATCATTATTATATGTTGCCTCTACAACATGAGCAGTTCACGTGTGCCTCATTTTTAAAAGATATAGAATCAACAAGATTCAAAACATAATAAGGATATTAATATATACATTTAATTGTAGAAGCCATGATGACACCAAATGACAATTACCACCTAATCACTGTAGTTGTTTTAAGAAAAGACAGATCCTAATGACCAAAGGAACAATGAATGAACCATTGCTTTGATACTAACTTTTTCATTGCTCTAAGAATTTATCACAATAAAATTAACTCACTTTAAAAAATTTAAGGAGAATCCATCAGAGTTTCCTTTATACTAGGAACAAACCAAAACCTATAACATGCAAATAACACTCCTAATAATATATACTTAATCACCACTACTCTAATAATACCATAATCACTACATCTTAAATCAAGTATATTGAAGTACATATTATAATGCAACTTATACCTATACAATTACAATAACCACAATTCCTCCAAACTATTGTAGTGTCTAGATTAACTACAAATTACTTCATAAATATAAATAACATTACAATAACCTATATAGAGAAATCAGTGAACAATGAATCTTGTGTAGAGAAGAAGGACTAACAGTAGACTCCCAGGAACTTGGGAAAAATAGTTAATGGGAGTTAAACCTCACTCAGTAAGCTAATATAAAGAAAATTTCATTTTGAAAATCTCCTTTGTTAAAATTATTTCACGAAAACATAATATTTATAATTTATATTTAAAACCATTAGTTTATCTGAATCGTACTTATAAACATAAAATTTTTTTATAAAATCTCATAAACATCTTCGAAATAAAATAACCTTTATTTAAAATATTTTTAAGTGGATCACTTATTCATCCAAAGTTTTCCAATTCTCGAGAGTTAAACTTCCATTGAGCTACCAATCGTAGTCAATATCTTATTCCAAATATTTACTAATAGTTTCCAAGAGCTAAGCATAAATTGAGCTACTAGTCCTATTAAATAATCAATTATGATATATCCGAGAGCTATGCATCAATCGAGCCTTTCATACCATATGCTTGAGAGCTATACATCAACTGAGCCTTTCATACCATATGCCCTAGAGGTATGCCTTTCATTGCATATCCAAACAAGGGCCTAACTCAATGATTGATACCAATGTTCATGCAGTCCTAGTGACACCCATCAGGTTGCTTGTTCTATAAGTATTTTCCAAAAATATTTATGTAAATAATATACAATAATTTTTAAAGGATGCAATAAAAAAACAAAAGTATTCTTATTTATCCTCCACAATAATATCTTTACCATAACTCATCATATAAATAATAGTAATAACATTACAACCTTAACAATATTCGAAACATAAATAGTATCTTAAATTTGATATTTCTTAAATACCAAAATTAATAGACACTTCAAAATATCAACTTACAAGTGGAGCAAGCTAGTTCACGTGTCCTCATCTACCTAGCCTCCAATGTTCCTGCTCCAGTATTCTCTATGATAAATAGTATTTTTTAAAAATATATGCATATATACATATATATATATAACACATAAATTTATAATAATTCCTAAAAACTCTAGAAAAATTAACAAAATTAAGGAATCACTAAAATTGACTTAGAAATACCTTAAATATGACATTTGAGGCCAAAAGAATTTATTTTGGTGAGATAACTCAATTTAAATGAAAATTGCGAAATTTCCATTAAAACCCTTTTGGGATTTATATCTCAAAATCTGCAAGGAATCAGATGTAGCTCCAGTTACATGAATTAATCCTCAAAATTTATACTATTTATTAAAAATAATATCATAATTTTTCAGGTTGGACACTATTTCTCATTGAAATTCGATTGGGACTCACCATATTTTCTCATTGAAAGATTTATTTTACATAAAGTAGATATATCTATATGCTCACAGTGTTAGTGATATGCACTAGGTCAATTATTTGATTATGCATTGACTTTCTTATTTTATTAATAAAGAGGTATTTCATTATCATTTGATTTTATGATAATTATATGAATGGTTAATTCTTACTAAGGTCATCAAGTATGTGACTTGATAGTAAAACCCTTAGATTAAAATAAGAGTTTTATTCTAATTATCCCTAGCCATTTATTCATTATATGAATATTAAAGTATTAAGGCTAGTATGATGTTGACTGATGGCTATGTTTTACTAATCATGAATATGAGATATTAAGTCAACTCATAGGTATATGATGAGAGATCATGTACTCGATTGACCCACTATGAGAATACTGCATAGATTATTATAATAAGTATTTCTCATCATAGTAATTTTATTTCAGTCCTTTGACCTTGAAATCATAATGGATTTCTACATAGCTATTTTATGTTTTGACACATTCTAACATTGTCTTTAACCAGACGATTAGATAGGATGTTGTTGGATATGAAATTAGTTATGTGAGGAATATGAGTGATTTATAAGGAATTTATCCTTCATTAATATGAGAAAGATATCTATAGGCCCCTTGATGAGATAAACTGAAGGAAAATGCATGGCCATGCTGAAATGAATTGATAAAGAGTTATCATTTTCAGTCTACTTGGAATCAAGTCAGAATATTAAACTATATAAGGATGACATTCTATGCCTTATGTTCAATTATGATATCATATGATAAAGGGAAAATAAAATTCACTATAGTTAGGTTATGTCAGATTATTGACTTCACATGACTTGGATAGTCATAATGTCTTACTAGAGGCCACTTATGACTTGTAGGCCTAAATAGAGATTTAGGCCCACTGCCAATGTTATGTGAACTTACAAGGTCACACACTTAGAATAAGCCCAAAATGATTATGGGTTTAATAAGCCCAAAGTAAACTCTATGGAAATAAATAATTAAAGTGTTTTATTTATTTATTTATTTAAGATAAATGTTATTTTAAATAAATAAATAAATAAATAATATATTATTTCTAATTTATTTTTAAAACAAAATCAGAATGTAATAGATGGAAATTACCAAAAAGGTTTTTGGTAGGTGAAACCCTAATTTGGAATCTATAAATATGTTATATTCTTTAGGGTTTAATAGTTTTGTTTTCCCTGCCTCCAAAATGGTTTTCTCTCTTCCTAGAAAACAAACATAGAGTTTTTCTTTTGTTCTTGATTTGTGAGACAATCAAGAAAGTTGCTAGCACACACTCCAATTTGTTTTGTGAAGGGCTATTCGTATGGATACCTATAGAGGATGCATCCTTTTGGAAACATCTTGATCCGAACAACCAAAGCAAAAAGCTCGAGGTAAGGTGTCACCGGTGTGAACCTCCTCTTATCCTTCCAGAAAATCTTGCCTCTTCTACATTTTGGTGAGATTCTTGAAACTCTAGATTTAATCAAGTAGTTGAATTACATGGATCCAGGTTTGGGAACGTGATAAAATTTTAATTTTCTGCTATGTTTGTATCACGAAATTCCAACACACAGCACCAAGGGGAAGCTAAAAACATGCACAACCACTTAAATCAAAAGTCTGATTAATATATTAGTTTAAAAATAAAAATTTATCGATCAAGCTCTAATGAAGCATCAAACAACAACACCTAGATATGTAGTTGGTCTTTAAAGGTTCATGGTAGCAAGATGGGTTCAATGGCAGTGATTGCAGCAATTTAAAGTAGTAAAAAATGGTGGTTTGAATGTTAGAAGTTTTGGCCAAATTTCAAAGGTTTAACTGAATAAATTCATGTTAATTTTTAGAAAATAAAAATTAATAGGATGTAAAGAAGGTCGAGGAGGATCTGTGGTTAAAATTTCATGGCAAACGAAGGTCATTGGCCGATGATTAAAGAATGAGAAGTTTCAGGTGCTATAGTGATCAACATAGGAGTTTTGGGCTTAAAATGAATTTTTTTGTTGCTGCACATTTATTGTTGAAGAGGGAGATGGACAATGACCACTTTGATTCTTGCATTTTTGAAAAATTTTCCATTTAAGCCCTCGTCTTCAGAGTCCAGATAATTACTGGTAACTAAGTGAGTTAATCCTTTATATACTTGAAAATTTCAAGCAATTATCTATGTTAACATTATACAATAACCACATAACCATGTGGTAATCGAAAAATAACCTGAGAACAATGGTAACATATATTTATTTATTAAAACAAATGTGGGGTATTACAATTAACTCCAAGGCAGCTAATCTCATAATAAGTATACAAACAATGCATTCATTCAATGCATACAATCCCTAAGTTAGTCTAATCTACATTGATTTTAATTAGATGGGCTAAATCTATATGTTTTAATTTACAATTGAGCCTAAAAGATAATGGATATAATTCCTATTTAATTTTAAATTAAATGAGCCTAAGTCTATTTATTTTAATTTTAAAAAATGGGCCTAAGTCTACTAATTATGAAGGCTTTAAATTAGTGAAACTAATTCTACATGTTTTAATTTTAAAATGAGCCTAAGTTTATAATTTATGAAAATGAATTAAATTAATGGACTAATTCTAAGTAATTTTAATTATCCTAAAGGTGAGCTTATGTCTAATTATCACGACCCAAACTCAGGAGTCATGACCGGCTCTAGGGAACGAGAATTTGCAAGAATTCAAAACTCGTAGCAAGCCTAAAAATATAAAAAAACTCAACAAATACATAACAAAATATAACTTAAAATTAAAAATTTTTAAATAAAAAAGTTATCTCCATATATATATCATAATAAAATATTTCATACAAATATTTAATTACAAAGCTTTAGTCAATAACAACCAAAGAGAATATAACAAGTATGTAATTCTACTACAACATCTAACAAATACAAGGAAAGGATAATTTAAGGCTTACATAAATCAGCCAGGGAAAAAAGGGTCCCACGGAGAGGACCACTATAAGAGGTCTGATGAAAAGAATCTTGAAAACTAATTGAGGGGCGATCATACCTTAATGAGTGAATTATTATTATATATATACATGCAACCTAAGCATACAAACAATCAAGTATCAATATAATATTTATATATTTGTATTTGTATTTATATAATTTACACACGCATTTCAAGCAGATGATTAAAAATAATTTTCATGTCAACACACCAATAGAAATTAAGTAAATTATTAGAGCAGAACTCTAAAATATTCCGCAACCTTAAACATTGAACCTCACTAGCCAATAGGCTCACTTAAATTCAAAAATATTTCTCTTCTTAAATTCTCATAGTAAACTGGCCCCAAGACACTAAGTTAACCGAGCTTCTGCAATCTCACTTCCAGCATGACTGGCATTGATACACTAGGTCAATCAAGCTTTTGCAGTCACACCACTCTCTAACCATAAATCTCAATAATCAATTTAATCATATCTCATATCAATAAAAATTTATAGCCTAACATGTAGTATATTGCTATGCAACAGTTTTAATGTGGCCCACTAGGTGGCACATTCTAATACCATGCTCCAAAATATCAAATACAAAATAAAATAATAAAATCATATTAACTATGAACAACATCCAAATTACATAATTAAATATTCACTTTTATATATATGCAAACATATATATAATAACAATAACAATTAGTATTTAATGTAATATAGCAAAATAAATTTGCATTTATAAAGAAAATAGGGATGCCAATAATAAAAATTCTACATGCAATGCATATATATAATATAACTCACAGGTGGAGTACACTCCTCTATAATGACTTGACTGGCCCTGTCCTATAGGCCTCGGTCTCAATGCAACTATAAAAAAATAATAAAATAATAATTAGGATAAAAATCCTAATCTTATATATTCTAGATTTTTAAGAAAACTTGATAGAAAACTCGACTCTAATGAAAAACTCAAAACTAAATACATACCTAATGTCACGTTTTATGAGAAATCTACCAAAAATTCAGTAGAATCTCCTTTGTAAATGTCATGACCCAAAACAGGGGCCATGACCGGCACTAGGGAACAAGAATTTTTTTGAATCTGGAACCCGTAGCAACCCTAAAAGTAAAAAAAACATGCAATATAATAACATAATTAAAATATTATACAACAAAAATAATTTTCATAAATAAAATAAAGTAATGCTCCATCAAACTCGTTTAAATAAACAAGCTCATTCTCATATATAAATAATATCCTTTAAATACAATTCTCAGTTCAAATATTTATAATACAATTCTCATTTAAACATGGTACATAAATTTCACAAACAACTATAACTACTACAATGTCTAGATTATAAAATGAAATCAGGTAAGCAGTTTACATAGTGAAGCCGGAGCGGAAGAAATCGGGCGTATGGGTTTGCTACTGAGGTCTAAAGACGATGACTCTCCTGAAAAATAGTCAACGGACGGGAGTCAGACCTCACTGAGTGAATTGTTATAATACATATACATGCATATTAAATGACAATGCACACATTCAATAGTATATATAATAACTATATATACAAGCAAATACACACAGATGCAGCAAAATCATTTTATATAAGTACTAAGAAAATACATCCGTATATGAAGGATCAAATATGTAATACCCTACGTTTTAATTAAATAAAGTAATTTTTGAATTTGTATTGTTAATAAATAATTTTAAATTATATTATACAATTGTTAATTATTTTGCTATCTAATTGAGATATTTTTATGTTAATATTATTTTAGGGTTATTAATTCATATGAGTATTATTTTGTTATTATTTAAAAATGACATTTATTACTATTATTATTATTATTACTATTATCATTATTATTATTATTAAACTACATGAATTTCATGGTTATTTTATGTGTGTTGCTAAGTATATATATATATATATACACACACATATATATATAAGTAGGGTTTAATTATTATTTTATATGTGTGTGTATTAATTTATTATTGTGTATACACACACACACACACACACACACACATATATATATATATACATATATGTGTGTATAATGTGATTGTGTGGTGGAGAATTTAGGTGTAATTTTATAGTATAATGTTTTAATACATATATATATATATATACATATATATATATATATATATATATATATACAACAAAAAAAATAAGAAAAAAAAGCTTACCTCTCACCCAAAGACCCCAAGTCACTACCTCCTCCCCGTTCGTCACCATCACCACCACGTTTCCTCTCCTTCTAGCATGCCTCGACCTCCCGGAGCGACCATCACCACTACCAGCCTCTCCTTCCTCCCTTCTTTCTTCCTTTTCGGTGCCCTATTTTCTGTCACTCTCGGTTGAAGCTGCCTCGTTACTGTTGGAGCTGGATCCGGCACCATTATAGTTCCCTCAGCCTCCCTCACCTTCTCAGGCGTCAGTCCACATCGAGACCCGTCGCTGCAACTCATCTCCGACATCGGTATTGAAGGTTGAAGATGAGTTGTTCTGGGTTGTTTTTAGGTTGTCCTAGGGTTGTTTTCTGGTTGCTTGAGTGGGTTTAGGTGTTAATCTTTAGATATTCTAAGCTAGATGATGAATTATACCAATTTGGTTGTTCAAATCTGATTTTTTGTGCATTATTTTGATTTTTCTTGATTTATAGAATTTTTGTTTGATTTTATGTAATTTTCATTTGACTTTATTTGATATTTTTTTAGTTTAATTAGTAATTAGAGTAATTAAGGTTAAATATTCATAATGTATTGATGTTCATTTAAGAATTTTAGAAATTATGGAGTTAATTATAGATTTTGTAAATTTTGGATATTAAATTGATATTTTTATTAATTACGAAATTATTGTAAAAATTATGAAATTTTGACAATTACTATTATTATTATATGTTATTAATTTTAGAACTTAAATTATAGTTTTTGTGATTTTTTTAAAACTATTTTTATAAATATTTTTAAGTTTATGTCAAATGTGAATTATTAGGTTAAAATATATTTTCTAGAGGAAATTAGTAGTTATTTATATGCTTTAATTATGTTAAGATATTTAATGTAGAGAAAATGATTTTTAGATATTTGAATAATTTTCAAGGAATTTTTAGTATTAATGGTGTATTATATAAGTTGTATACTATAAGGGTAGAAATGTAATTTTGTTAAATATAGTTAAATAATAATTTTGATTGGTCTTAATAATAATCAAGGATTTTAAAAGGATTTTTTCTTTTACAAATTATCTACTAATTTAGACTAATTAACACTAATTTCTCAAAAATCAATTTTAATAATATATATATTAGGTGTTATTTTGAATATTATGTGTATTTTCCTATTATTTGGATAAATATGTAATTTCATGCTAATTATAATTAAAATATATTTTAATTGGCTTTATTAACATTTAAGAGGTTTAGAGATATATTTTTATATATGTATTAATAGATAATTTTCATTAAGTAATATTAATTGTGAGTGTTGTTCATATATATATTGGTTTGTGAAATTTTATTTTTTTTAAATCTATATTGATAGATGAATTTTTGACTATGGCTAATCATTTTTGTGATTTTTTTGTTTGATTGTGATCTCGGTCGGGGCTAAGTGTAGTTCTGGAAGCCCGACTCGAGTATGAATGTCTGCGGTTATTAGAAGTGCATTTTCTATGCAGGTTTGGCTCTACCTTTGGTAGAGAGATGTCCGTTTTACAGAGGAGACTCTGTCGAAATTTTGGTAGATTTTCTCGTAAAATGTGAGATTCGTAATAATTTTTACCGTTAATTGGGCCTTTTCCTATCTATCGAGTATTATCCAGTCTTCCTCAAGTCAGCTTAGAATTTCACTGTTTTTGTTGATTTTCAATTTTTAACTTCATGGTCATGTTTTAAAATCAATTTGTTAATTTCTCTTCTAGAGCATATCAGAGCAAAAGCCGTGAGATCAAGGCAAACGCATGTACATCAGCCTTCTCATTCATCTTGTAAGTCAATAAAATGGTCTGTGCGTGAGTTTTATTTAAAGATGTGTGCGCTTATATTTTTATGTTATTATTATATGATTTATTTAATTTAATGCTGCTATTTAAGGTTTAAAATGCATTTTATTTATTTAAAAATCGATTTTTGAGAAATTTTGGTAGAATGGGCTACCTGGTGGGCTTCACTAGGACCGTTTGCACAAGGTAGAGATTGAGAGGTGGATCCGAATTATATATGACTGGTGAATGTTAAACTAGGACGGGTGCCTTGGTGGAAGCCTTTACTCTTGGGGACCGCCAATGATTGGAAGGTAAATAATGGACTGGGATGGGTGCCTCGGTTGATGCCCTAGCTCTTGGGGACCACCAGTATCATATATTTAGATTAAGTGAATGACCACGACTTGGCGCCTCGGTTGATGCCTTTGCTTTCGGGGACCGGCAGTCTAGTTAGAACAAGTGGGCCCGATTGGCCATTTAGGATTTTGGGTTTAGGGTTCTACTAAGATTTTTCGAAAGCTATATCTATATATTATAAATTATTTTCACTATAACTATATGGTTTTCAAAAAAGGTTTTCAAACCGTACAACTCTTTTATTGACTTACTCAATGAGGTCTGATTCCCGTCAATTTTTTTTTTTTAAGAGCTAGGGAGTTCAACCTCAGACTGCCTCTATGCCGAATTTCTTCATTACTGGCCATTTTATGTAGGTCATTGTAAGCTGTATTGTTGTAATATTCTAAAAAGTTACAGTAGTAACTGTACTATAAATTGTATGACTTAAGTATATTTGTGTATTTTATCCATATGCACCACATTTATATAATATGATTTAAGTTTTTTTATAATATGACATTGGAGAATATTTTATTTATGTATTCAATTCTGTTTTAAATTTTTAGAAAAATCAGTTTGATAATGTGTTCTGCTATAAAATAAAGTTTTAAATTGTAAGGTTTTATTTTGCTTTTCTCTAAGGCTTACTACGGGTTTCGAGTGCCTTATGCCTACCCGTTCCTTAGTATCGATCACGTGCCCTCGGGTTTGGGTCGTGACAAAGTTGGTATCAGAGCATAAGTTCGATAAATTGTCTATGTATGTTTTTCTATGTAACTACTGCAGTTATAGGGTTGACAATTGTCTTTGAGATGTTCTTGTTTCTAATTTTGCGTTACGTTAAATACTCTTGCCTTGTTTTGAATTCAATTTTCTTTGTCTTTTCAGAATGAGGCGTGTGCGAACAGACCCTGTTGCTGATCTGACTTTTGGACTGGATGAGCAGTTGCGAAGAGCACTTCCAGTTATTGAAGGATTTGTTGACGTCAGCTCCAATTCTGACTTTGCCTTTTGGAAATGAAGGGTATATGGTGTATTGTGATGCTTTTAGAGTAGGATTGGGCTATGTGTTAATGCAAAATGGCCAAGTGATTGCTTATGCTTCAAGGCAGTTGAAGAAGCATGAGCAAAACTATCCTACTCATGACTTGGAGATGGCAGCCGTTGTGTTTGCTTTGAAAATATGGAGGCATTACTTGTATGGGGTGACATGTGAGATATACACTAATCATAAGAGCTTGAAATATATCTTCTAGTAGAGGGACTTGAATCTAAGGCAGAGAAGATGGATGGAACTTCTTAAGGATTATGATTGCTCCATTTTATACCATCCAGGCAAGGCGAATGTTATTGTTGATGCTTTGAGTAGGAAGTCAGCAGTCAGTCTTGCCCACATCATCACAGAAAGGAGGCCTATTGTCAAAGAGTTGCACGGGTTGATTGATCAAGGGTTGCAGATGAAAGTTACCCTAAAGTGCCTTTTAGCTCAATTTAGGGTACGATCTGTATACTTGGATCGAGTTAAGGCAGCTTAGAATAAATACCCATAGTTACAGAGGATTATATATGAAGTGCAACAAGGGCAGTCAAGGGACTTTGTGATTGACAGAGAAGGTGTGTTGCGGTTCGGCACTAGGATTTGTGTGCCGGATGTTGACGACTTGAGGAAGGAAATCATGGAAGAAGCACATTTTTCTACTTATAGTATTCATCCAGGTTCTACCAAGATGTATCATGACTTGAAAGATACATATTGGTGGAATGGGATGAAGAGGGATATTGCAGAGTTTCTGTCTAGATGCCTGACTTATCAGCAAGTGAAGCTTGAGCATCAGAGACCCTCAGGATTGTTGCAACCTATGCCAATTCCTAAGTTGAAATAGGACATGATAGCTATGGACTTTGTGACTGGGCTACCTCGGACTGCAGGAGGTTATGATGCTATTTGCGTGATTGTTGATAGGCTAACTAAATCAACACACTTTCTACCAATAAAGAAAACGTACTCTACTGATAGACTGGTGAGACTTTATATTAATAGGATTGTTTCCCTACATGGAGTACCAGTGAGTATAGTGTCGGATAGAGGAGCCACATTCACCTCAGTCTTTTGGCAAGAGTTACACAAGGCCTTAGGTACCAGATTGGATTTCAGTATGGCCTTCCACCCTCAGATAGATGGTCAGTCAGAGAGGACCATCCAGATGTTAGAAGATATGCTGAGGATGTGTGTAATGGACTTTGGAGGATAGTGGGATTCGCACATGCCACTGATTGAGTTTGCTTATAATAATAGCTATCACGCTAGCATTGAGATGGCTCCATATGATGCACTGTATGGCAGGAAGTGTAGATCACCTTTATGTTGGGAGATTGGTGAAAGACAGTTAATGGGTCCAGAGTTGGTGCAAGTGACTTCAGAGAAGGTCCCAATTATACAGTAGAGATTAAAAATAGCCTTCAATAGACAAAAGAGCTACGCTAACCTTAGGAGGAAGGATGCATCCTTTATGGTTGGAGACATGGTGTTCCTAAAGGTGTCTCCAATGAAAGGAGTTATGAGATTTGGCAAGAAGGGTAAGCTAGCACCTAGATACATTGGACCATTTGAGATTCAATCTAGAGTGGGCGTTATGGCGTATAGGCTGGTGTTACCACCAGAACTATCAAGAATCCATCTTGTATTTCATGTGTCTATGCTGAGGAAATACGTTCCTGATCCATCTCATGTGTTGCAACCTCAAACCGTAGAGCTTAGCGACGATCTGACTTACGAGGAGTACCCAATGGCAATTGTGGATCACCAAATTTGACAGTTGTGGACTAAGGAGATACCGATGGTGAAGGTACTATAGAGTAACCATTCTGCTGAGGATTGCACTTGGGAAATTCAGGTTGAGATGCGAGTTTCTTTCCCGTATCTCTTTCCCTCTTAGCTTTGTAATTCTTCTTTTCTTTCTTTTCTTGAATTCGGGGACGAATTCATATAAGGAGGGGAGACTATAATACCCTACATTTTAATTAAATAAAGTAATTTTTGAATTTATATTGTTAATAAATAATTTTAAATTATATTATACAATTGTTAATTATTTTGCTATCTAATGGAGATGTTTTTATGTTAATATTATTTTAGGGTTGTTAATTCATATGAGTATTATTTTATTATTATTTAAAAATGACATTTATTACTATTATTATTATTATTAAACTACATGAATTTCATGGTTATTTTATATATGTTACTAAGTATATATATATATATATATATATATATATATATATTATATATATATATATAATGTTTTAATATATATATATATATATATATATATATATATATATATATATAAAAGAAAAAGAAGCTTACCTCTCACCCGAAGACCCCAAGTCATTGCCTCCTCCTCGTCCGTCACTGTCACCACCACGTTTCCTCTCCTTTCTGTGTGCCTCGACCTCCCGGAGCAACCATCACCACCACCAGCCTCTCCTTCCTCCCTTCTTTCTTCCTTTCTAGTGCCTTGTTTTCTGTCACTCTCGGTTGAAGCTGCCTCGTTGCTATCAGAGCTAGATCTGGCGCCACCGTAGCTCCCTCAGCCTCCCTCACCTTCTCAGGCATCAGTCCACGTCGAGACCTGCCATTGTAACTCATCTTCGGCGTCGGTATTAAAGGTTGAAGGTGAGTTGTTCTAGGTTGTTTTTAGGTTGTCTTAGGGTTTTTTTTATGGTTGCTTGAGTGGGTTTAGGTGTTAATCTTTAGATATTCTAAGCTAGATGATGAATTATACCAATTTGGTTGTTCAAATCCGATTTTTTGTGCATTATTTTGATTTTTCTTGATTTACAGAATTTTTATTTGATTTTATGTAATTTTCATTTAACTTTATTTGATATATTTTTTTAGTTTAATTAGTAATTAGAGTAATTAAGGTTAAATATTTATAATGTATTGATGTTCATTTAAGAATTTTAGAAATTATGGAGTTAATTATAGATTTTGTAAATTTTGGATATTAAATTGATATTTTTATTAATTACGAAATTATTGGAAAAATTATGAAATTTTGATAGTTACTATTATTATTATATGTTATTAATTTTAGAACTTAAATTATAGTTTTTGTGATTTTTTTTTAAAACTATTTTTATAAATATTTTTAAGTTTATGTCAAATGTGAATTATTAGGTTAAAATATATTTTTTAGAGGAAATTAATAGTTGTTTATATGTTTTAATTATGTTAAGATATTTAATGTAGAGAAAATGATTTTTAGATATTTGAATAATTTTCAAGGAATTTTTAGTATTAATGGTGTATTATATAAGTTGTATACTATAAGGGTAGAAACGTAATTTTGTTAAATATAGTTAAATAATAAATTTTGATTAGTCTTCATAATAATCAAGGAATGTAAAAGGATTTTTTTTTTTTTTACAAATTATCTACTAATTTAAACCAAATAACACTAATTTCTCAAAAATCAATTTTAATAATATATATATTAGGTGTTATTTTGAATATTATGTGTATTTTTCTGTTATTTGGATAAATATGTAATTTTACGCTAATTATAATTAAAATATATTTTAATTGGCTTTATTAACATTTAAGAGGTTTAGAGATATATTTTTATATATGTATTAATAGATAATTTTCATTAAGTAATATTAATTGTGAGTGTTGTTCATATATATATATATATTGGTTTGTGAAATTTTATTTTTTTTAAATCTATATTGATAGATGAATTTTTGACTATGGCTAATCATTTTTGTGATGTTTTTGTTGGATTGTGATCTCGGTCGGGGCTAAGTGTAGTTCTGGAAGACCAACTCGAGTATGAATGTCTGCGGTTATTAGAAGTGCATTTTCTATGCAGGTTTGGCTCTACCTTTGGTAGAGAGATGTCCATTTTACAGAGGAGACTCTGTCGAAATTTCGGTAGATTTTCTTGTAAAACATGATATTCATAATAATTTTTACCGTTAATTGGGATTTTTCCTGTCTATCGAGTCTTATCCAGTCTTCCTCGAGTCAGCCTAGAATTTCACTGTTTTTGTTGATTTTTGATTTTTAACTTCATGGTCATGTTTTAAAATCGATTTGTTAATTTCTCTTTTAAAGCATATCGGAGCAGAAGCCATGAGATCGAGGTAGACACGTAGACGTCAGCCTTCTCATTCATATTGTAAGTCGATAAAATGATTTGTGCGTGTGTTTTATTTAAAGATGCATGTGCTTATATTTTTATGTTATTATTATATGATTTATTTAATTTAATGCTGCTATTTAAGGTTTAAAATGCATTTTATTTATTTAAAAATCGATTTTTGAGAAATTTTGGTAGAACGGGCTACCTTGTGGGCCTCACCAGGACCGTGTGCACATGGTAGAGATTGAGAGGTGGATCCAAATTATATATGACTGGTGAATGTTAAACTGGGATGGGTGCCTCGGTGGAAGCCTTTGCTCTCGGGGACCGCCAGTGATTGGAAGGTTAATAATAGACTGGGATGGGTGCCTCGGTTGATGCCCTAGCTCTTAAGGACCGCCAGTACCATATATTTGGATTAAGTGAACAATCGCGACTTGGTGCCTCGGTTGATGCCTTTGCTCTCGGGGACCGGCAGTCTTGTTGGAAAAAATGGGCCTGGTTGGCCATTTAGGATTTTGGGTTTAGGGTTCTACCGAGATTTTTCAAAAGCTATATCTATATATTATAAATTATTTTCACTATAACTATATGGTTTTCAAAAAAGGTTTTCAAACCATACAACTCTTTTATTGACTTACTCAGTGAGGTCTAATTCCCTTCAATTTTTTTTTCAGGAGCTTGGGAGTTCAACCTCAAACTGCCTCTACGCCGGATTTCTTCATCACTGGCCATTTTATGTAGGTCATTGTAAGCTATATTATTGTAATATTCTAGAAAGCCGCAATAGTAACTGTACTATAAATTGTATGACTTAAGTATATTTGTGTATTTTATTCATATGCACCATGTTTATGTAATATGATTTAAGTTTGTTTTATAATATGACATTGGAGAATATTTTATTTACGTATTCAATTCTGTTTTAAATTTTTAGAAAAATCATTTTGATATTGTGTTCTGCTATAAAATAAAGTTTTAAATTGTAAGGTTTTAATTTTCTTTTCTTTAAGGCTTACTACGGGTTTCGGGGGCCTTATGCCTACCCATTCCCTAGTGCCGATCACGTGCCTTTGGGTTTGGGTCATGACAAAATAGAATCCTAGAAAATCACAACCTCAAACAGTGTTAGACAACACTCTAGTCATACAGGCTCACTTATTCCAAATAATTTCATTTGTTCCATTTAGACAGTAGACTGGTCCCGAGACACTAAGTCAACCGAGCTCCAGCAGTCTAACTGTCAGTGTGATTGGCCCTGAGACACTTGGTCAACCGAGCTCCAACAATCACACTCCCAAATCATATCTCACATCAAATAAATCAATCCAATTATAATCCACAAATAGGTTAGTAATATAGCCTAGTGCTATTGGCGTATCGGTACATACTCGGTCCTGGTGTTGCCCGCTAGGTAGCAGGTTCTATTGATATCCTTCATTTATTATATAAAACATACATTCATAAAACAAATGATGCATGATATTAAATAAAATACAATATAAACCATATATATAGTATAAATATACCAAAAATAAACCAGGTATATACACATCAAATAAATTCAATTTATTTACAAAATAAACTAGAAATAAACCATGAATATACCTAAACACATTTTAAGGGTAATTTATTTATAAAACATTCATATAGTTTAAAATATACCAAAAATAAACCTAAGCAATTATTAACCATATATGCATATTTATACAAATAAATCATATATTTCTAAAACATGAACCCTAAAATATGTATCTATAAAACAACAACTCACAGTTATTGTGCTCCTCGAGATGGGTCTAACGGGCCTGGTCCACTAGGCCTCAGTCTCGGCGTGACTAAAAAAATAAACGATAATAGGAAATCAGAATAATTGTAGTGGAAATTTTAAAGACTCGATCTAGAATCTTAGACACAGAATTAGAATCAGAATTCGACCGGACATCATGTTTTACGAGAATTCTACCAAAAATCTAGCAGAACCTCCCTTGTAAAATGGACATCTCTCTACTCAAAGAGTAAAGCTGAGCCTGCAAAGAAATACACTTCGAATATATGCATAACACAATTCACAATCCCTTGGTGGGACTCCAAACTACAATTCACTGCCCGAGGTCCACAATGCATAAGATAATTACAGAACACACAAAAAATACCAAAAATGTCATAAACTAAATAAATTAACCTAATTTTCCCAAAATTACATAAATTAAATAAATTCCAATTAATTATATAAAATTCATAAAAATTATAAATAAAATTTATAAAATTCATAACACCTATAAACACCATAAAACATAATTTCATAATTTATTTAATTAATTTTTGAAAATTAGAAAATATTAATAAAATAGTAAAAAATTCACAAAAATCAAAATAAACCCTTTTACTATGTCTTCTAAAATTTGCTTGATAGTGAATGATCTTCTTTTGCTTCTTAGCTTTGTCTTATTTAAGTTGATCTTCAAAAACCAGAACTAAGTCTAAGTAATAATAATTGTTCTATCTAGTAATCATAATAATCCTTCTTTATCATACAAATCATAAATGATGTATATATAGACCTTAGAGGTGGTTATAAGGGATCAAAATTTGTTTAGAATTGGAAAGGTACCCTTTGACATGAAAAGTCACAATCCTTTGCATATGCAGTAACTTCAAGGGCATTTTTATCCATCTAAATGATGTTATCTTTATAAAGTCTCTTTATAAAATTATAACTCTTTAAGTTATCTTTACAACATAACTTAGATCACCTTATTTGGATGTTTGTAGAGAAAGTTTTGATCGAAATACAAAAATTGCACAAAGTTAGAGAACTACAACTCTTCAAATTGACTCGGTATAGCAAGCCCTCTATGACAACTCGATAAAGGGTGATGACTCAGTATGAAAACTCTCTGTGATGACTTGATCTCATGGTGATGACTCGGTACAACTTCTAACTTGCTTCCATTGGTTTCACAAGCTTCATATTTCATTCTAGAAAGTCTAAAGTTCTTTTTGTATACTAATCAAGCCCAAAAATAGGTGTAAAACACACAAAAAAAAAAACATAAAAGACTATTGAGAATAAAAATAACATTTACATAATCAAATAAACACAAAAACATAATAAAAATCATATGAAATAATAATTAAACTACCCTAAATAACTATGCATATTTGCATTGTATCAAACTCCCCCACACTTAGACCTTGCTTGCCCTCAAGTAAGACAAGTTCTAATATGAAAAATTTAACAAAAAATTCATCTTCTCTAAAACAAGTGTAGTCATCTTATCAAATCATTTTAATTCCAAAAAAGGTTAGAAAGGGATGAATTATTAATTACAGTTCCAATGCTCAATGATGATAAAACAAACAAGCTTTATAGCACAAGCAACAAATTTACCAATTTATCTCAGTTTACTAAGAATAAAATTAAGAATACAAAGTCAAAGTTCTAACCAAGCTACTTAGCCAAAGTGGTCACTCTTCAAACTTAGGAATTCTAAAGAAAGAAGTAACCTTGAGACAATGTTAAGCACACATAGCAACTTACTTTTCTGATGGCACTTTTAGGCATTTTTATTCATAAGCATATATATTAGATGTATTCTTTCTGAATGAATGCAAATGAGGAGCAAACTCAATCACACACAACTTATTTAAGATGCATCACATCACAAGCATTATATATATATATATATATATATATATAATTTCTTCTTTTTTTCTTTTTTTTTAAAAAAAAGAAATGACCTCATCAATTATTGGAAATCAAATTTCATATGTATTATGGCTATATTTTCCCTAAGGCTACCTAAGTCTCTAAGAAAACCTAAGCTTAAATCCTTATTACCTTAGCCTTAAACATAGTTAGCAAGTTGACTAAAGCATTCATAAAATTTTAAAAATAAAAAAAAAAGATAAAAAGAAAAACTTATGACTTGTATTAAATGAAACATAAAATTTTTATCAATTAAGCATAAAAACTAATTATCAATTTAGAAAACATAATCTCAATCAAAAACCAAAAAGATTTGTAAGATAACCACTTATGAAAAGATAAGAGAAGAATGAAATGTATGATATATGGAAATATAGGAAAATGCACTAAATGAACACCTAAACATGTAAGAAAATTAAAGTATAAACGCATATAATATCCTAAACATATACGAAAAATATACTTATAATAAACTACTAATATCCTAATTACATCCCTTCCCACATACTTAAAAGCACACATTGTCCCTAATGTGATAAAAACAAAGTAAGGAAAGGAAAGTAATACTCCTTTAGCCATCAATTGGAGTAGGAGGTGGAGACTCGATTAGGTATCTGGAGTAAGAAAAGAATTGGTTCAATTTATACTTCATCTTCCTTTGACGATGAGCATGTTGCTATTAGTGAAACTTCATCTCATTTAATTGACCTTGTATGGCAAGTTGAGTGTTCAAATTGGAGGGTGATAATGTGAAGAACCCGATAAATTATGGGTAGGATAGTGAGCAAGGGAACATTACCAAGTGGTGTATATTAGGGAAGTTCCTCATTTGGGTCACTCTCCACTAGTATGCTACTAGAGGTTCCTCAATCAGTGGGGTGCTATCGAGTCCTTGCCAATAAGATTATGAATGGACAGGCATGAATCAAAATGTTGCATCTACCACTTCTCCTCTCACAAATGCATGGTTAGTAAAATAAAAGCACTCAATAATATGAGTATAATCATCAAGATTAACATCAAGGCCTTAGCATAATTGTAACAACATGACCATGAGTAAGTAATGCATCCTTACGTCTAGTATAGGTCAACAATTAATTAAAAATCCAATAAGTCCAACATACTTTTTTTTAGTATGAATACACCACATTGAAAATAGCTCTTGTGCAGAGACCCTATTAGATTTAGATTTATGAAAAATCACACTCATTTCTAAGCTTAGTTCAAGCTTAAACACCATGAATTATGAGTTTTATCTATATTTTAGTTTATGTCAATTTTGGTTTTCTATTTTTTAAGCTTTATTTCTTGAGTTTTAGGTTAATTGCCCTTAGAAAATGTTGTTTAAGGTAGCTTAAGCTTCACAAATATACTTTTTGTTGAATATTTGGAATTTTTGGGTTTTAATTTCTAACGAGTCACTGTTTTGGTGACCCTCGCAAGAAAATTCTTTTATTTTTAATAAATTGCTTGATTTATTTAGAATATAGTTTGTGAAGGAAGTTTATTAAAATTCTATCCCGATTATTTTACTATGAATTTTTAAAGGTTTATGTAAAAAATTAATTTTTGAAAACATTAATATAAATTAGTGAATTTTGTATTTTAGTTGATATTATTGTTAATTAGTGTGTTTTAAGTAATTTTAGAATAATAATTAGTATTAAAATAATTTTTATTAAATATTTAGTATTATGTGATTTTTCGATTTATAGGTAAATTATGTTTTTTTTTATTGAAATTATAGTTAATTATATGTTTTAAATAATTTTAGAATAATAAATGGTATTAAAATAAATTTTATGAATTATTTACTATTTTTAACTAATTAATACTAATTTTTGAAAATATATTCAAATAATAATTTTATATACTATTTTTTTATTAAATAAGTTTTTAACTACTTTTAGTATATATTTGGACTATTTAAGTAATTAATTTTGAATTTTCTATTTTACATTAAATAATTGAAAAATCAGATTTTTTTATTAATATTATATAATTTATTGAGATTTTATTTAGTTAGTGTGAAAATAATTATATTTAATATTTTTTATGTTTAAATATATTATATTGTGATTATTTACGGATATTTCTGGATTTTAATGATTTTTTATTATATTATTAAATATTGATTTATGGTGAATTGTGAACCTCGATTAAGAATTTGAGTAGTTTGGGGTCCCAATACGAGGTGTTGAGTTCTGTGTCATTTAGAAGTGTATTTTCTTGCAGGATCAACTCTACTTTTCAGTAGAGAGATGTCCATTTTACACATGAGAAGCTGCCGAAATTTTTTATAGAATGCTTGTAAAACGTGATGTCAGTTCGATCCTGAATTTCTATATTTTAATTGAGTTTTGATTTTTAGATCGAATCTTCCTTTAGAATTCTTAGAAGTATAAATTAGGAATTTATTCTGATTTTATTATTATTTATTTTTCTAGCTGCGTCAAGATCAAAGCCCATTAGACCATGCCCGTTGAGTTTATCTCAAGGAGTGCAAACTTATGAGTTATTATTTTATATATGCATTGCATATATGATGCAGGATTATGAGCATTCACATTTTTAATATGTATTTAAACATGAATTATTTCATTAAATGATTTAGTATATTTTTGGTATACTTTTAGTATATTTTGCTATATATGTGACATATATGCTTAGTATGTTTTTAGTATATATTTTCTATATATGTGACATATATATGTTAGTATGTTTTGGTATATATTCAGTATATTTTGACATACACTCAACATATATATTTGATATATTTTTAGTATATTTATTATTTATTTTGTTATATATGTGGCATACATTTGGAATATTTTTAGCATATGTTCAATATATTTCTAGTATAGTTTTCTATAATGAATGCCATTATATGTTAATTGTGCATTTTATTATTTTTCATTAAATATACAATTTTATTGAAGGATATCAATAGAATGTGCTACCTAGTGGGCTACATTAGGACTATGTACGTACCGGTGCAATAGATTTTAAGGTTGAGTTTATGAAATCATTTAAGGTGACATTTGATTAATTGATTATTGAGAATTGATATGAATGAGCAATGTGATTGTAGGAGCTCAGTTGACCTAGTGTCTCAGGGCCAATCACATTGATAGTGAGACTGCGGAAGCTCGATTAACTGAGTGTTTCATGGCCAGTCTACTGTCCAAAATGGAATAAAAGAATTTTTTTAGAATTAAGTGAGCCTGATTGAGATATTTTGATTGAGGTTGCAGATATCTAAGGTTCTATTTGATCCTTTATTTAAATAAATGTTTTCTACATTTATTATATATATAAAAGTCGATTTAAGCATCTGTGTGAAATGCGTGTATATGTATATTATTATACTGATGCTTTACTATATATGATTTATATTGTATGTATATATATTAAAATAATTCACTTAGTGAGGTATGAATCCCCTTAATATTTTTTTTAGAAGATTCTTTTTCAGACCTCTCCAGTAGTAATTTACGTTGGTTTTCTTTAGCTCCGGCTAGATTATGTAATTTTATTATATGAACTCTTATTGTATTCTAGAAAATTGCAATAGCAATGTCATTGAATTAGTAGTGTGTTGTTTTGGATTTTGAGATTTTTGTATCAAAATATTTTATGAATATTTTTATTATGATATGACATTTAAGTATTTATTTTACATTGATTAAAATTTAAATTCTGGCATATTTTTATTTATTTATTGCATGAGTTTTTATTTTTTTAGGCTTGCTATGGGTTTCGAATTCTAAAGAATTCTTGTTCCCTAGTGCCGATTATGACTCCCAGTTTGGGTTAGGATAGCTATGCTAGCTAAAGCTAAATGGGAAACTGCTGCTAAAAACATGTATAGGGGCAAGATCTATCAAAATGTCCAATTTTTCCATATAAAAAATGCCCTCAAAGCCATATAACATGGTCCCTGATGGACTCTCCTACATGTCTGGCAAGCACTAGCTGTAGATCTTATGCTACCGTATCCAGAACTCTGTCCATTACTACTATTGGTAGCACCTAAACCAAATTTGACAAGTCTGTGAGTCCTGTTATTGCCTTGTCTACTGCTCCTGTGAACTCTCTGCTAAGGTCTCTAGCCCTGTTGAATGGATCCTCTTAGCTGACCACTGAAGTTGATATGAAATGTTGAGTACAGAGTATCCTGATATCCTCCTACTTTGGTACCTCCCATTTGATAGAAATCAGGCATAACTCCTTACCTGATAAGCCTAAGCACAATCTCTTTAGCTAAATTAATCACCAACTCGAAAGTCAAGCCTACAGTAGGCCTCCTAGCAAATGTAGAACCTAATCAATAACATAAATGGTGACAAAAAAATACTAATCCCTCATCATTTCCTTGGTGTATCTAGACAACCAAAGAAACTCTCTAGTGTACTTATTTACCGACCTATCGCCTTTAAAAATATTCATCAGCCAGAGTTTATAACTCATTTGCATTAGCTCTAGGTCGAATCATCTCATGAATCCCTCTATGAATTGAGCCCAAGTCAGTGTAGTCATGTGGAGCTGGATCATCTGAGCAAACTAATCTAATGGTAGCCCTTCAATAAACAACTCGATAATTAGAATTCGCTGATACTCAGTGTATACAGTCCAAGTCCTTGACTCAATCATATGAAGAAAATTGATCAGGTCTAAAGTACCATCAAAGGAAATCCTATCGACTCTGGCTTAGAACAAAGCTACCTCTAGGTTTGATATATCGTGAACTCCCTGCTGATATAGAGGTTGCAAGGGTGGTATGAACTAAGGTATAGTTGTTGCACCCTATTGAACTCTTGCTGCAAAAGCATCTTCCTCAAAATCCTAGCTTATAGGTTCCTTATCCTGCAGCTCTATCTATGGCAATCTATCGATCCTCTAGGTCTACCTCTACCTCTACCTCTACCTATACGCCTAACTGACAACTCAGGAGGTAGAATCTCATCCTAGTAGGACTCCTTATCCTTGGCCTTATCAGCCAGTGGAGTGGTTTGCGCTCTCCTCCTCATCTTGAAAAGGACATAAACAATACAATTCAGATAAAAATAGAAATCCTAACGGTTACATGGAATTCTAAAGTAAGGAAGAATTTCAAAGACATAATCGAACCTAATTATAGCAGTAGTTTTAAAGAAAACTCAGACTCTAGCAACCTAGACCCTACTATACTAAACCTAGGCTTTGATACCAACTTTGTCATGATCCAAACCCGGGAGTTATGATCAGCACTAAAGAACAAAAATTCATGAGAATTCAGAACCCATAGCAAGCTTAAAAATATATAAAAAAAACTCAATAAATACATAACAAAAATATACCTCAAAATTATAACTTTTTAGATAAAAAATTTATCTCCATATATATGTCATAATAAAATATTTCATACAAATATTCATATACAAAGCTTCAGTCAATAACAAAGAGAGTACAAAAAGTATGTAATACTACTATAGTGTCTAACAAATACAAGGAAAGGATAATTTAAAGTTTACATAAATCAGTCGAGGAAGAAAGGGTCCAGCGGAGAGGACTACTACCAGAGGTTTGACAAGAAGGATCTTCAAAAATAATTAAAGGGGTGTAAATGGTGGGGTTTAGCGCGCAATTAAGATTTTAGCAACCACGACACTGTTTAGGCTCAAGGCCTTAGGGAACACACTACTATGTCACAAAGTCATAGCATGGAGAAGAGGAGTCACCACCAAAGGTAATAACTAGGATAATTTGATTGGTGGTACTCGATTCTCTAAAAGAAAGTTAGTTCCATAACCAAGAGATTATGGGAAGAGAATACAAACTTCTTTTAGTCTCGTGTTCATTTAGAATAATTTTATAAATGATTATTTCATCCTCTAATTACATGCAATTTTGTTTAAACCCTATTTGACATCCATCTAAAACTAGGCATTTAGTTAATAAAATTACACATAAAAAAATGCACTCAAGATCACATCGTCCCTAAGTCTAAACTATGTTAATTTTATTAAAAAAGTTAGCTAAATTTACATTTTTTTATTTACAAGTGAGAAATGGACTAAAGGTGGGCCTACATTTTTATTAATTAGTGAGCCTAGATCTATTTATTTTAGTTTATCTAAGGAATGAGCTTAAGTCTATTCAATTTTAAAGGAAAGTTAAATTAATGGGCCTAAGTATAACTTGGTTTTATTTTAAGTTAAATGTGAGTGTAGGTTTATTTATTTTAAAAGAAATGAAATTAAGTGGGCTAAGCTAAATCTAAACAAGTTTTAACTAAATGGGCCTAAATTGATTTTAATTATTTAAAGTCCTAAATCATTTTTTAAGCCTATTTAAAGTGAGTTGGACCTAAGCATGGGCTTAGGGCCCAAAATAATATAAAAACCCAAAAACACAACCCAAAATAAATAAAACATAAAAAAAAAAATCAAATAAACATTTTAGTGATTTTCTAGAAACCCTAAATCAATCACATGCAAACCCTGAATTAAGCTACTGCCACCATTGAATTTAATTGATTTTTACCCAATTAAACCTAATTAACAATTGATTTTAAATGCAGAAAATTAAATCTTTCACTATTCCCACTACTGGGGCTATTACAAACTACGTACAAAAATTAAAATTAAAAAATTATACACCCATGAATTAAAATAATTACACATAATACATAAATGCAAAATGAAAATTAAAACCCTAATATTTATTGGAAAACAATACAGATTATTCCATGGATCTTTTGTTTATTTGAACATAGGTAGTGTCCTCCCCAATCCACAATCGAACATTAAAATAAAAAAAACACATAAACAAAAGATTAGTAAAACTGAATCTAATAACAAAATATAAATAAAAAAGATTGTGAAATAAAAGAGAGAAGGGAAAGAGAAAATAGAGTGTTGTGCAAATGCTTGTTTTAGCCCCTCAAACTAGGATTTTCACTATTGAAATTGAATTGTTGTTAATTCTGGATTGGAACTAAAAGAACAATGAATCACCCTCATTAAAATGAACTGTATTAAGAAAATTAAGGCTTTTAAACAATAAAAGAAATCAAAATTTATGGAGTACAAGGCATTTTTAGTAGCGTTTGGATTTTTTTCCTTTCTCTTTTTTTTCTCCTCTTTTTTTCTTTTCTTCCCCCTCCCCACACATGCAGACTCTTTGCTTTTTAAAGTAAAGTCTACCTACATACTAACTTCCTCAATTGCAGGAACAAACTATCTCTTTAAAATAGACCGATAACAAAATTTGATTTTGAAAGCTCCTTATGTGTTTTGAACACATTAAAATTTTTTTACTGATAATAATAATAATATTAACTTTTTAACCAAATAAAAAACTCAAAAATAGGTGAAAATTTTAAGAAAATAGGCAAAAATTTGAAAAAAAAATGGACTTTTAATGAATCGGCATTGTATAATGCCGATCGTCTTTGTGTAATGCCGATTGGCATTACATAATGCTAGTTGGTATTGTGTAATGCCAGTTCGCATTACACCAAATAAGATCGGCATTAAATGTTGATCCTATTATTATTATTTTTTTTTACTTTTAATTACCAAAAGACCCAAAAAAATTTGACTTCCTTAAAATCAAATCCTAAAAAATGTTGCAATTTAGTCCATAGAATCCAGAAGATCAACAATTGAGTTTAATTTTTGAATAAATTTCATTATAAGGGCTGATGTCATAATTGTGCACAATTGCATCCTGAAATTAGGTGCTTACAGTTGCCCCCCTTTGTCGCTATTTGCTTGACAAATTGCGGTAAAGCAATAGGAGCACACACTTTTGAAAATTAAGACACTTGATTATATCCTAAATGATAGATCGAAGCCCAAATTACTGAGCAAGGTGTAATGTTTGTCAAGTCTCACTATATTTCCTATTGAATATCTAGTGGACTTTGTGCAAATTAGTTTCGCTATATTCCCTATGGGACGTTTAGCGATGATAAATTGAAAACTTGCTATATTTCATGTGGAACGACTAACAATGATGAATTTTGTAATATTCCTTGTGGGACATCTAACGATGCACACTATATTCCCTATGGAACGTTTAATGATGAATTTCATTATATTCCCTATGGGATGTCTAATGATGTACATTATATTCTTTATGGGATGTCTAGTGATGAATTTCATTATATTCTCTGTGGGACGTCTAACGATGTACACTATATTTCCTATGGGATGTCTAGTGAAGTTGAATTGAAAACTTGCTATAATTCCTGTGGAACATCTAGCATCGATGAATTTTGTTATATTCCCTATGGGACGTCTAATGATGTACACTATATTCCCTGTGGGATGTCTAATGAAGTTGAATTGAAAATCTGCTATAGTTCCTGTGGAATATCTAGCACCGATGAATTTTGTTATATTCCATGTGGGACGTCTAACGATGTACACTATATTCCCTGTGGGATGTCTAGTGAAGTTGAATTGAAAATCTGCTATAGTTCTTATGGAATGTCTAGCATTGATGAATTTGAAAGTTTATGTCATAACTGCTATGCATTACATAACATAATGAAAGTTATAACTACTGTGCAACACATAACATAATCATTTAAAATTCATATCATAGGTACTATGCAGCATATGAATCCTTTGATTAAAATGATGCATGTAAAATGCAAAAAATGAATTCTGTAATCTTGTTATGTATCTTGTACTTGATAAAAAATTTAAAATCATAGATTGATTATACAATTTTAATAATTCAATGAATTATTGATTTGATGAATGTCATGATTTAATTATGAACATGTTCTTAATTAGAATGCAATTATGCACCAAATTGCAATGAAAGAACTTAGATCCATGTAAAAGGACCAAAGTGGATATTTTCCACTTTATATATACTTTCCTTTTTTTGCATGTAACATTCCATTATCTCCTTTCTTCATTTTCCTTTCCTTTTATTTTCTCTCTTCTCATTGATTTTCTTTCCTTGATTTCTTCATCATTTGACGTTTGATTTGCAATCGGTCTAATCCTATGGCCTCCTCGTCATACAGACAACATGCCAGAGTTGAGACTTCAGAATGGCAGAGTATTCTACCTCCTCATTTTCCTCAGAATGATCTTGGACTTTAAGAAGACTTAACTATCTTTCCTTTGACTCGTTTACATACCCACAGGTGTAGAGATGTGGGTAATGAGGTAACTTTTCTTGCTTTTGTTTATTTTTACAAAAATATCACCTATGAGTTTCTCTACTATCACCGGGATTCTCTTTGGAGGATCCCAATTCCATTTGATGTCAACTATTGTAGTCTTCCAGATCATGCACGGAGTTAGTACATGCGATATTTAATCAAGTTTGCTTCAGCATGGAAGAATCGAAAGAATGTTCTTCTTTCATCCTTAGTTGAGCAATTGAGACGCCTTCCTACTTCTACTCCTCGTCATATTTTCCATAAGGCAAGGTGTTTCCTTTTGATATTATTAGGCACTACCCTCTTTCGTGTGACCAATCATGAGATCAGTATTACTCTGCTTTGTCCTCTTTGTGGCTTGCATCGAGTTGCTACACTAGATTGGGGATCTGCTCCACTCACTTATATTTACTACATACTGGACACTGTCTGTAGAGGTGTTATGATAATGTGTGGATTTTGGCATGTCTTGCATGTATGCTCTCCTTCCTTTGATCTTTATAGTCTTGCTTTTCTTTATCTTTTTCTGATATGTTCTCTTTCTTCTAGATTTGGAGCATAGAGATCAGGCTGATTCAAGGCTTTGATGTTGTCAGTTCTGATAGGACCTTTCCTCTGATGATGAGATGGGGTTATTCTTGCCTTGCTAGCAATAGAAATACTTTGCAAACATATCGTGATAAGTTGAACACCATCAAGTGGCACCTGGTAAGAAAAAATAAAATCGTTAGTATGTTATAGTTTAATAGAGATTAGACTTAATTTACATAAATTATAGATAAACTCTAATTGGTTAGAGGGTGCTGAGGACATCCAACGATATGATTTCATGGCAGTTGTAGTTCGCCTTGAGCCTATGAGGATCTTACTCTCTGGTTATGGCTATTTGATGTGGTATTTAGGGGAGTGAGTGTATCGCTGGTCTTCTAGCCCTTCTTAATATCACATTCCATCTGATGTCCCTTCCTTTATGCTCCATAGCTTGCATATTATAGGTTCAGAGCTAAAAGATGCACTACAGGGATATGTTGCCTCAGATTTTCTTGAGCGTTCTCGACATTATCAGTAGTTTATCCATGAGAGCCTCTTGGAGCATGTTCCCATTGATGATGATGAGGTAATTTCTCATTATTTTAGCTTTTACTTCTAGAACATATGAATCACTCCTTCTCTTTATTATTTGAGAAGGTTCACTCTTCTGTTGATGCAGATAAGGAGACTGAGATTGCTCTAGAGACTGAGGTTGTTCCTGATATTGATAGTCTTGACCCTAGACCTAGTCCTGTTTATCATACTCAGCATGTTGGGACTAGTCGTGATGGTGCTTTTACGAGCATTACCCTTGGTGATATCTTGCTTCCAGATAGGTCCATATTCGACTTGGCTCCTACTGTTTAAACTCCAGTCGAGCAGCAAATGCATTTTAGTGATGCTCAGCTTTCTATATTTTCTCCCACAGATGCCTCTCATATGAGTTTTTCTAACTTGTTTCTTGAATAATCTATATACTTGACATTAATATTAATAAATTTACAAAACAGGTACCTCAGACACAGGCAAAGTATTTACATGGACTTGCCTCATCTTAGAGGTTATTCACTATACAGGTTACAGATAGTTGGAGGGTAAGTATATGTATAATAAAGATGCAAATGTATGCATGCTATGCATGAAATGCACATGATGTGTTTTCTATGTGTACAGAGCTACTCGAGCGGTCTAGAGCATGAGATTAAGATGCTTCACCGATAGCTTGTAGGTTCAGGCATTAATCTTTATAGTGCTAGGACATCCTCTGTCAGACCTTTGAAAATCTTTCACCGTGATGACTTTACCAGAGGATGGAGATGGAGCCTATGGCTGGATTTTAGAGTTCAAGATGACTGATTTAGGCTATCGGATTTTTCTATCATACTATTATGTTAACCAACTCTATAAGTTGGATGCACTTTCTTCTAGATTTATAATTCCTGCAGACTTATTAAAGTTAGTTTCAACCATGATGAATGTATAAAAGTACAATATAATGTTGAAAATTTAGCATGTACTTAACGAATCTCACTATTTTTTATTTTCATGACTATCACTTATTTGCCATTTGCAAAGGTTAAAGGCATCGTTAACCATCTTATGTTGAGAGTGTATCTTTTACTAAGTGAAGAGCTTACTTCCACACTTAATTTTAGGGAGAATTTGCTAAACAAAACTTGTGGAAATTAAGCATAAAATATTGAATTTGGAGTATCAAAATAGTTTTTGAATTATTTTTGTGCTTTTCTTCCTTATCTAAGTATTCCCTTGCCTTTCTCATATTACTTAGCATGGATACAGTTGGAAAGGTCCTTTGGATACTAATACTCTTATAGAGCATTGGAGTAAATAGAGCAATTTTTTTTTAATGTGGGTCATCTTTTAGTATTCCCCTACCTTTCTTGTATTACTCAACGTGGATACTGCCAGAGGTTTATGTTAATACTCTTGCTCATTGTTGGGCATTGGAGTACATTATGCTTGCTCTTATTTTGATTCTCCTCTTAGTGTTCCCCTGCCTTTCTCATATTACTCATCATGGATACCATTGAGGGATTAGTACTCATACTCATTTCTGAGCATTGGAGTAGATTATATGCACATTGATTATTCAAAATACTAAAATGACACTTTAAAATTCAAACAATTTATACTGCAAGTCCATAGATTATGTCTTTGCATATTCTTCCCCTCGTTTGTGTGTAAAGAAAGCATTAAATTTATTAGAGTTTTAGAAACTCTCAGCATAGAACTGTCAATAAGACATATGAATTCTGCGAGGCTAATAAAAGAAAGCCACTAAAATCAAAGGTCATTAGATGAGTTGTTTCACATGATGTCATGAAGTGGATGAATTTATTCTCAATTTTATAAATTTTCTTTGTACTTTACTGCAGAATCAAAATAGATAGAGCTATACTACTTCCCTTTGCCATTTTTCAGGCTGTTTGTCATACAGAGTGAGATTTTGACGAGTGATTGGCATTTGTTATCCTAGTCATTCTTATTGATGTATCGATTCCTTTCCTCTTCTTCTTTCTCTTTTATTTTCCCTGCTCAAAATACCATAAGTTAGTATGGTTTATTTGTAAGTGAAGAAATTTTGTCAAAATGCAATGTTATTCTTTTGCATTATTCCCTTTTTTATTGTGGTGATGATGTCTTGGATCACAGGGCCATGATATTCTACTATTGAGGTTGTGGCTTTAGGCTGAATTTGTCTTTCTGCTATTCTATTGATGCTTTGGTAAAGGGCCTCATTCCTCTTCCCAATGCTTCCTATAAAATAAAAGATTTGGGAGTTAGAGGTTTTTTATTTCACCATCAAAGAAGTCTTTAGAGTGCATTCGTCTCAAGTTTTGAGTGCATTCTTCCTTTTTTAAGGCCGAGCGCATGTATCACTGACATGTTGGACCTTCTCATTACCATATTCCACACCCTACAATGGTCTAATTGTTGTGAATAGATATTCCAAATGATGCTCTCGATGAGACTATGGAGATGGATACTGAGTTTAAGGAGCTTGAAAGTCTTATCCAGCCTCATGAGGTCACCAGGATGATGCTTCTTGCACTCCTTTTATTTTCATTCCTTCGAATGCTTTACCTATGAATACTCAGACTACTTTCCTACACTTTTACAACACTAATCTTGAATGTTAGTAGTAAAGTGTTTGGATAATCTTGACTACGCTTAAAGAGTTTATTATGCAAAGAAAGTATTTCACAACAAATATATGCAAGTGTATGCATGTTATGCATAACATGCATGATCCTAATAGGTCTTCTGTTTAGAGCAAAGCTATGTTCACAGCTTGGAGTGTGAGAACAAGGTGCCTTATTAACTGCTTATAGGTTCAAGCACTTGATGCTTCATTGTTGGCACTTCTAATGTTTGAGCTTCTGATATAGGCTATCAAACAAATAACTAGGCTAGCAAGTGGGGTCCATGGCTTTACACTGGAGTTCATGATTGATTGATGCACTATTAAACTTTTCTTTTTATTACTGCTTCTACTATATGATAACTGTTATATCTGTATGCTTATAGTATACTCCTTTCTGCCCTGAGATCGTTTTCACTAACTTTGAAGTTCTACTATTGTATTTACTGTTTTGCCCCTAACTTGTCCCAGGGTTACATTTTTCCCCTAGCTTCATTTTGAAAATATCCTAGCAATCACTTTCTTCATGTGCACAAGAGACTCGGTTTGGTCATTATTGTTGTTGGCCCTTTGTCTTACTAACCATATTAGCTGCAATCTTATGTATTGAAGATGCATAGGAGTGGGCGAACTAATTGAAGTGAGTTTTGGATGATGAAATCAATTGGACTTGCACTGCGAAGAATTCTTAAGCAGAATATGAGGCTTGATGCTGATAATAATTGATGATAGTTATAATGTATGGGTTGAAAAGCAAGTTACTAAGCCACCTGAATTCTCAAGGTATAAGGGGACACTAGGCTTACAAGGAAAATTACAAAAGAGGTGGCAAAAAGAAACTGTAATTAAAATAGTGATCTTATAGCTCTAATTTAGCTTTCATCATGTATTTTTTTTCCTTTTAGATACTTATGCAGTATGTAAAGACCAATATGCAATGTTTGAACAAAAATTTAAAATTCAATTTTAATCATTCATTAGGGCAAAAATGAGAACATTCATTACATCACATGAGATAACTCATGTTATCAGTTAGTCATGAATTTTCCTCTCTAATTTTTACCTTACTGTTCTTTTTTTTCTCTTTTTTTATTTTTTTCTCACATTTCCTATCTTCAGAAGTTACATTATGTGATATATGTATGTTCTTTGAATTTGCATTATGCCCAGGCTGAATGAATCTAATTGAATTAGATTTATGTCAAACATATTGATATAAATTATAATGCATAGAACTATTAGGATTACATAAGTAAGCATAATCAGAATTTATATCATCAATCATGGAAAAAATAAAATTTTCATCCTTAAACAAATTAGACGTTATTACATCAGTTTCATCACAAAAGACATTAACAAAACTATCACTAATGATAGTCGCTAAATCCTAGGGTGGCTCCTCTTCAGGTGGCAGACACAACAGTTGCATTGCCCATCCTTTCAGCTGCTAGCTTCATCAATTCCTCTTTACTGTCCTTCGCTAGATTCTCCATAATATGCTCCTTGAAGATCTTAAACCTAGGGACATATGCTCCAATAACACTGACTGATTCCTTGGCTCCCAGATAGTACTTGCCTTCCCTGGCTTAATGAAGCTCTGACTCAAAGGACCAAATTTTGCATAAAGCTTCCTCTTTTCTGCATTGAATCTCTTCTTTGCCCTTTTACCTTTTGGCTTTGCTTCCCCTGTAAAACCCAATCCTGTTATGTCATCTTGATTTTTGAATCCTGGGAATTCTGGACTTCCTTGTTCATTCTTCCTGAGTCCTTGTCCAAGCTAGTAATTCATGTTCTCTATCATTTTTGCTACTCTCATATCCATTTCAGTCCCATCAAATATCCCAGTAATCTAGAAACTAAGGGGTGCACACACTTGTTTCTATTTATCCAATATGGATGCCATAGTAGCATTAGTCCTGGCTTTTATGGCCATAACTTCTCCTTTATAAGGGAATTTTATCTTTTGATGCACAATTAAGGGTACCCCTCCCAAGGCATGGAACTATGGTCATCCCAACAACAAGGCATAAGTGACTAGAATGTTTTCTTTTCTACTACTTTAAAATTCTTCCTATTACTAGTGACATGATTCACTTTAGGAACATCACTCCAGACATCAAAACCACCTGGGCTTTCTTTATCAGAGCCATACCAAATGTCAATAACTCTAATGATTTAGTCTCTTTTCCCATCTTTCCACACTTCCATTGTGCATGTTTCCTTCCCTTTCAGATCTCCCATATTGAGCTTGCCTAAGTGTTGATTCAGCAAATCTTCAACGCCTTCTTAAGACTATTTAGGATCTAAAAGGTCATTCTCAAATTCATCACCCTACCTTGTAGGTATGATTAATTCAATAGGGATATCAGTTGAGGGTGGTTTCGAGTAGAATACTCTGTAATCAAACTTGCCTTAGGGTTGGCCCAGTAAATCTTCCTCTCCTCTTTGTTGTTATCCGAAAGGTTCTCCATTGGGTATAGGGTTGAGGTCCTCGAAGGAGCTTAGCACTTCTTCTTCGCTAACCCCTCAGCTGATCATCATGGAGGCTGGTGGTGGAACATTTCAGTAGTCTGGGAAAGGGTTATTTCTGGTGTTTGGGTTAGAGTTGGATTTTTCAAGGTTGGTGATTTTTTTAAAGTCTATCAAATTTTGGATCTCATGTTTTAGGTGGATACAATTGTTTGTGGGATGGCCAGCAACTTGGTGGAATTTATAGTAACTATTAGGGTTAAAACTAGGGACATTTGGGTTTGGTGGCTTAAAAAAGGTTAAGGGTCGGAGTAGGCCTTTTTAGATTAGCCTCTCTAGGACTTTAGAGAGTGGTTGGTTGATGTTAGAGAACCTTCGGGGTTGCTGAATTGTATACACCTCCATAGCTCGGCTAGTACTTCCCTATTGTGTGCCCCCAATTGAGTAATTTTGGGTTACTAAGCCTCTAGAATTCTTCTTTTCCTCATTCTCTATCTCTTCAGCTTGTAGGCCATCATCATATAGATCTATAAAGGTCTTTGGGTTCATCATTTTTAGTCTATCAACCAAATTAGGTGATACATTACGAATAATCATCGTAATTTGAACCTTTTCAACCAATTTATTTTTCATTAATCCTGCCTTATTCATGAATCTGGAGAGGAAATTAGAAAAGGATTCATTAGGTTTTTGCTTAGTCAACTCCAAATCCCTAATAGACACTTCCAATTGAGTGTTATAATCATATTGTTTTAAGAATACAGTACATAATTCCTTCCAGTTAGCCCTAACAGACTTTTCTAACCCATGGTACCAGTTTATAATCATTCCCTCTAGTGATAGTACAAATAGCCTAGCAACTACTGCTAATGGTGCTTTAGTAGGGCTCATGGTTATTGTGTATTGACTCAAATGAATTCTAGGGTCTCCTCTCCCATCAAATTTCTATAATTAAGGCATTTTGAATTTTTCAAGTAGCTTATCTCCTTCCATTTGTAGCATGTCATTAAATTCAAAAGAATATCCCATTCCTCATCCTCTAATTAGCTTTTCCATCTTGCACACTTACTAAGTCAGTGCTTGGACTTTTGATCATGGACCAATTCAAGTGACTCTCTCTTCGCCTTTTCTACCATGTAGTTTTCAACGTCTTCTAGTCTCACATCAGTAGTAGGCACATTTCTAGCAGTAGGTTGCCCCCCAGCATTGTTAGCAGTAGATGGAGGAGCTACAATAACCGGTGGAGCTCCTACAGCAGGTGGTTGTTCAATAGTTGCAGCAGGTGGCTGTTCAATAGTAGCAATAAGTGGTTGTTCAATAATAGCAGTAGATGGTTGTTCAATAATAGGTTGCACTAGTCTGGCCAAAGCCTGTCTCAGTTCATCTTGTATCATAAATCTCCCTTAATGTCCTCTAAGGTCCACATCTCTGGTTATTATTCCATTTTAGTCTATTCAGATTGAGTTGGTTCAGCTTCTAGGTATAGTGGATTAATTAGACTCTTCTCTAGTTCTTGAAGGATCTCTTGAGCTACTGACTTTGGGCTTAGATCTGTTTTGGTCAATCTACCACCTCTTCATCCCCAAACACGAGAAGACCCGGATGAATCTATGATGGCTGCAAAACAAGGTATTAGTATGATGCATGGACTGTATGTATGCATGTATGCATGATGCATGTGTTTATGCAATGAATAGTAGGCAAGCACTTAGTACGTAGAAAGTATCAAGAAGCAATCAATAAGCCATCATGCAGGTAGACCTTCCAACCTTATTTCTCCCACACATGTGTTTAATGGTGAGTTTCTTTTTCTAGGATTGTTGGTCTTCGCCTTCATATCAATAGGGGATATTAAGAGCCAACGTGCATACTAAATCTCTCTTTAAAATAAAAAGCACATAAATAGCATTTGTAAATATAAAGGTCTAGCCTGATCATTATTAGTCTAAATCGGCTTCAAAGGTATAGGCTAGGGCTTTTATAAATAGAAATACCTCATGGCAATTCAACTAAACAAGCACTTTGGGTAAAAATCCTAGGGAAAGTAACTAGGCCATTATATGTGGTTAGGGTCTCATGAAAAGTTAAGGTTCCCATAGCATGATGCTCTCCATTATGGACTTTGAGTTACATGCCAAGGTCTGAGGGACCCATCATCCTTTACCAACTCGAGAGAAGATTATCGCCCTTAAGGACTTGGGTTACAGACTCTAGTCAGATGAGCTCGGTAATCTCTTTTGAACTGAGTTAAGGCTAAGTGTGATGGTTAGCCAATCTATAACTCCATGAAGCTAGTAGAATCATGGAATAATAAACTAACGCCATCAGTTTAGTAAGGACATTCAGAATGAATGCAAGAATGAAATAATAATTGATAAAATAACTCTAAAGAACATAAGTAGAATTAGTATCTCTTATCCCCAGTGGAGTCGCCACTGTAGATAGCGAGGTTTAGTGCGCATCCAAGATTTTAGCAACCATGACACTATTTAGGGTCAAGGCTTTAGAGAACACACTACTATGTCATCAAGTCATAGTGTGGTGAAGAGGAATTGCCACCAAGGGTAATAACTAGGATAATTTGATTAGTGGTACTTGATTCTCTATAAGAAAGTTAGTACTACAACTAGGAGATTCTAGGAATGGAATACTAACTTCTCTTAGTCTCATGTTCATTTAAAATAATTTTATAAATGATTATTTCATCCTCTAATTACATGCAATTTTATTTAAACCCTATTTGACATTCATCTAACCCTAGGCATCTAGTCAATAAAATTACATATAAAAAATGCACTCAAGATCGCATCGTCCTTAAGTCTAAACTATATTAATTTTATTAAAAAAGTTAGCTAAATTTACATTTTTTATTTACAAGTGAGAAATGGACTAAAGGTGGGCCTATATTTTTATTAATTAGTGAGCCTAGATCTATTTATTTTAGTTTGTCTAAGGAATGGGCTTAAGTCTATTCAATTTTAAAGAAAAGTTAAATTAATGGGCCTAAGTCTAACTTTGTTTTAATTTAAGTGAAATGTGAGCCTAGGTTTGTTTATTTTAAAAAAATGAAATTAAGTGGGCTAAGCTAAGTCTAAACAAGTTTTAATTAACTAAATGGGCCTAAATTGATTTTAATTATTTACAAGCTACATACAAAAATTAAAATTAAACAATTATACACCCATGAATTACTATAATTACAAATAACACATTAATGCAAAATGAAAATTAAAACACTAATATCTACTAGAAAACATTACAGATTATTCCATGGCATTCCATGGATCTTTTGTTCGTTTGAACATAGGCAGTATCCTCCTCAATCCATAATCGGACATTAAAATAAAAAAAAAACACAAAAATAAAAGATTAGTAAAATTGAATCAAATAACAAAATATCAATAAAAAGATTGTGAAATACAAGAGAGAAGGGAAAGAGAAAATGGAGTGTTGTGCAAATGCTTGTTTTAGCCCCTCAGACTAGGATTTTCACCGTTGAAATTGAATTGTTGTTAATTATGGACTACAACTGAAAGAACAACGAATCACCCTCGTTAAAATGAACCATATTAAGAAAACTAAGGCTTTAAAAGAACAAAAGAAATCAAAATTTATGGAGTACAGGGCGTTCTCAATAGCATTTGAATTTTTTTTCCTTTTTCTTTTTTTTTCTCCTTTTTTTTTTCTTTTTTCCCCCCTCCCCACACATGCAGACTCTTTGTTTTTTAAAGTAGAGTATGCCTGCATACTGATTTCCTCAATTACAAGAATAGACTATCTCTTTAAAATATACCGAAAACAAAATTTGATTTTGAAAGCTCCTTATGCATTTTGAACATGTAAAAACAATTTAACTTATAATAATAATAATATTAACTTTTTAACCAATTAAAACACTGAAAAATAAATGAAAAATTTAAGAAAATAGGCAAAAAAAATTTTAAAAAAGGACTTTTAACCTAAGCATACAAGCAATCAAGTACCAATATAATATTTATATATTTATATTTATATTTATATAATTTATACACGCATTTCAAGCAGATGGTTAAAAATAATTTTCATGTCTGCACACCAATAGAAATTAAGTGAAGGATCAAAACAAAACCTTCAAATATTTCACAACCTCAAAAACTAAACCTCACTAGCCAATAGGCTCACTTAAATCCAAAAATATTTCTCTTCTCAAATTCTATTAGTATATTGGATCCAAGATACTAAGTCAACCAAGCTTCTACAATCTCACTGCTAGCATTCCAAATAAATAATTAAATTCTAATATATAAATAATATTTTGCAAATAAAATCCATTAATAACATAAAATTTCCATTTTACAAATAAATTAGCATAAATTAATAAATAATTATTAATATCATAAAAATAATAAAATGCTCATTTAGGAAATAATAAATAAATTTAATTTATAAAAATTATTATAAAATAATTATAAAATAATAATTAATAATTATAAAATAATTATAAAAATTATTTTTACACTTTTGGTAATCAAAACAGTCTAAAATAGAATAATTAATAACAATTTTAACTAAAATCAAATAATTCACCAATTTCTAATAATTTTCCAAAAATACATATTTATACATAATCTTTAAAACTTCATATTTAAATTTCCACGCATAATTTCATAAAACTTCCTTAACAAAGTTTAATCTACATAATTAATAGAATTTATTTAAAATATAAAATTTTCTGGGCTGGAACAGTAACCGAACTCGAAAAATTAAAAAAATCATAAAAATAATTAAAAATCACCATTAGCTAGATCTCAACCTCAATTACATATAATCTCAAGGTAACTATATCTAATTAAATCAAATTCAAGCTCAATTTAACAAAATAATCACAATTAACCTAAAAATAATTTCTCAAAATTGAGATCGTTACCGAAGTTGTCCGGACAAATTGAGTTGCGGAAATGAAGCCCAAGACATCAGGATTCAATCAAGACAGATAGCACATCCAAGGGTTTTTGAAAACATCACTGACAAGCTCTCCCACTTTCGGTCATTAAGAGAAAAAGAGAGGAAGAAAGAAAGGGACATCACCGGAAGCTGGGGGTACTTGCGGTTTCAATAGGTGGAGGTGGTGGCAGTGGCTAGATAGTAATGGTGGCGATGGTTGGTGGTGGTGTCGGGTTATGCAGGGGAGAAGAAGAAAAGAAGGAAAGAAAAGGAAAGGAAGAAAGAAGGGAAGGGAAAGAGAAAAAGAAAAAAATTCATTTGTGTATTTTGTTTTATTTTATTTTTTAAAAAAATAATAACTTTTAAAATAATAATAATTTTCTAATATTTTAAAATCTAAATTTCTCCCAAAATATTTATATGCTTAACAATTAATCAAAATTTAATCAAACTACACAAATAATAACATTCTCATAAAATAATCAAATAATAATTAACACTAATTAATCCCACACTTAATTTATAATTAATTGAAAATTCAGGTTATAACACTAATTTAACTAATGGGTCTAAATTATTTTTAACCTAAATTCTAGAACTAAAATTCATTTTAATTAATTAAGTTTTCAATTAATTACTAACCTATTTTAATTGGGTCTATTAACCTAAATTATTATGGGCCTAAAAATCTAATTAGCATAAGAGTTAATATAAAAAATGGGCCAAGTCAATGACACTTATTTCGTTAGTGGCCTGGCAACATTTTTTTTTTCATTTTTATTTCCTTTCCTTTCACTTATGTCCATGTTTTCAAACATTTTTGAAAGTTGTCCAATAACTTCGGCATTTTGCATTTTTTTTTTCAATTTTTAGTAATTTTTTACCTATTTATTATTATTAAAATTTTCTTTAATTTAAGTTTATTGTATGTATTTATTTGATTTGTATATTTTAAATAATTTAATTTTATATTCTAATTTTTTTTATTTGAAACTTACTATTATTTAGAATATAAAAAATAAACTAATTAAATAAAAAATTCCCATAGTCTTCAATATTATTGTTTTCATAATTATTTAGAATTTAAAAATTAAACTATTTAAAGTAAATATTACTCATAGTATTCAAATAAATTATTAATTTATTATTAATACTAATAAAAGTAAAAATTGTATTTATGGTCTTAATTTTATTATTAATGAAGAAAAAAAAAAGAACAATCAACAATAATAAACAACTATAAAATTTTGTTGTTTTTGTTGGTTTTAGTTGATTTTTGTTGCTTCAATTGTTGTTTTTAATTGTTTTAATTTTTTCTGTTTGTTTATATTTGTTGATATTTGTTAAATAAAAAAATATATAACGACATAGACCAATAAAAATTATGAAATATGTCAAAAATTATTATTTTTATCATGAATACTAATAAAAGTAAAAATTTTATTTATGGCCTTAATTTTGTCATTAATAATGAAAAAATAATTTAAAAAAACAATAAAAAAAACCAATCAACAACTTTAAATCAACAAAAATTAACAAAAATAAAATAAAATCCTTATTTTTAAGAATGTAAAATGAGAAATTTTATTTTTTTTTAATGTCATTACAACATTTGAAGTTGTTTATTGTTTGGTTAAATAACAATTGAAGATGTTTAGTTTATAATTATTCATTTCTTAAGAGAAATTTATAATTATTCATTTAAAAAGAGAAAACAATATTGAGGCAAAAAGAAAAAAGAAAACATTGAAAATACAATATTTTAAAAATTAAAAAAATATCTATTACAAAGTTGAGAAAAAATGTTGAGAAAAAGAAAAAAGATAAAGATAAATATAATACTTTAAATAAAGAAAAAAATGTTTAGAAAAAAAGTTGAGAAAAAAAAAAGAAGAGTTGAGCAAAAAAACATTGAGAAAAAAATAGATGAAGATAGTAAAGAAATATTAAGTAAAAAATGTTGAGAAAAAATTGATGAAAATAGTATAAAGCCAAAAATTATTGAAAAAATGTATAAAGTAAAAAAGAAGTTTAAAAATTAGTAAAAAGGATATAAAATATGTTGGAAAAAGAAATACAATGCTAGAAATAAGGGTGGTAAGGGGAGAGGAGCTATATTTGAAAGAAAATGACATTTTTATTAATTTTTAAAATCAACAATATTTTTAATTTTTTTTATTTTTGGTATATTTGTGTAAAGAACCCTTAACTTAATGATTTAAATCTAATAAAATAAGCATGGGCCTATCAATTATTTACTAATTTAATTAAATACAAAAATAACAAAATTAATAAATAAAAAGCACAAATATAAATATAAACAAACAAACAAATAAATAAACTAATGGGCCTAAAAAATAAATAAATTAACAAACAAACCTAATTTTTTTCACTTAAATCTAATTCAATTTTAATTAAAAACCCTAAATATCTCTGCAATCATAGATTTTAATTAAATTACCCAATTGAAACCCTAATTTTACTAACCAATTAATTAAAATAATAAAACAACACACATATATAAGATTCCACTATTCTACTACATGGGCTATTATAATGATCTAATAAAAAATTAAATACAAATTAAATTTAAAACCCTTAAATACAAATAAAAATAAATGAAAATACTAGTAAAAACTATGTAGAAATAGATTGTTCTTGATTCGCAGCTTTTGTTATGGATTTTCCCATTTTCATTCTCTACAGTAGATTCATGTGACCCCATCCAACATAAAATAAAAACAAACAACAAATAAAAATCAGTAAATAATTAATAAAAAAATCAAAATGAAAAATATTTAAAATAAACAAATAAAATTAAAATAAAAAAGGAAGGAGATGAAGATGAGAATGAGATGTAGTATTGATTTCTCTCAAAAGCATGATCACTATTGATAGAAGTGTTTCTGGTTTTGTTTTGTTAATGATTTTAGTTTATTTAGATCTTATTCACAGCCAGGAATGAAATAAAAAGAACGTAAAAAAAAGAACAAAAGCATGTAGAGAGTATTTGTCACGACCCAAACAGGGCCGATGACCGGCGCTAGGGAACGGGAATTCTTTCGAATCCGGAACCCGTAGCAAGCCTAAAAATAAAATAAATATGCAATGATAACCATAAAAATATAATATGCAGCGGAAAATAAAAATCATAAATATTACAATATCATCCATATCAACTGGATTTAATTCAAAACTCATCACATCGCATATATAATCTCATAAATGTATAATCTTTAATACAAATCCAGTTTTACTATAATACATCTCTTTAAAAACAAATACATGAAATCCAACATTGTTATTCACAACTACTGCAGTGTCTAGATAAAATAAATAAGACTCAGTATACAATTTACATAAAGAAGCCGGGGCGGAAGAAATCCGGCGTATCGACCTGCTACTGAGGTCTGAGGAAGTTGACTCTCCTGAAAAATAATCAACGGAGGGGAGTCAGACCTCACTGAGTGAATTACTATAATATATATACATACACTCTAAGTGATAATGCATACAGTCAACAGTATATGAGTAATATGTATATATACAGGCAAGTTCATACAGATGCAGAAAAATCATTTTATATATTTTGTCTGAAAATCAACTTTTATGAAGGATCACATAGAACCCTAGAATATCGCAACCTCAGAAAAATAGTGTTAAACAACACTCTAGCCATAAAGGCTCACTGATTCCAATATATCCACTTAATCCATATGGACAGTAGACTGGCCCCGAGACACTAAGTCAACCGAGCTCCAGCAGTCTGACTGCCAGTGTGATTGGCCCCGAGACACTTGGTCAACCGAGCTCCAGCAATCACACCCAAACCACATCTCACATATCAATAATCATAATCAAATCAATATCCACAAATAAGTTAGTAATATAGCCTAAAGCTATAGGCGTACCGGTACGTACTCGGTCCTAGTGCTGCCACTAGGTAGCACGTTCTATTGATATCCTTCATTCTTAAATATAAAACATTCATTCACAAAAATAAATGATGCATGGATATAAATGAAATAGCAATATAAACCATATATATACCGAAAATATACCAAACATAAACCAGGTATATTTTGAGTATATATATGTCAAATAAATCCAATCAAATCATGAATTAAACTAAAAATATATTTAAAAACATTTTAAATATATTTTATTAATAAAACATGTATATAATTTATTATATACCAAAAATATACCAAAAATATACTTGAATATAAATCATGTTATTTATGCATATTTAGTCAAAATAAAACATGCATTTTCTAAATCATGCATCCTAAGCCATATATATATAATATAGTAACTCACCTAATGCGCTCCACGAGACAGGTCCGACGGGCCTGGTCCACTAACCCTCGGTCTCGGCGCAACTAAACAAGAAATAATTAATCGACATTAGAATAACCCTAACAGAAATCCTAGAATTCAATCTAGAGTATTCAACACAGAATCGGAAATTAGGGTTCGACTGGATATCACGTTTTACGAGAATTCTACCGGAAATCCGGCAGAACCTCCCTGTAAAACGGACATCTCTCTACTCAAAAGAGTAGAGCCGACCCTGCAAAGAAAATACACTTCAAAAATAAACACCACAATCAATCACAACCCCTCGGTCGGACTCCAGACTACAATCTGTCGACCGGGGTCCACAAACACATAATATATATTCAAATATACCAAAAATATCCTTAAATCATAAAAATACATTTCATACGTACAAATTACATAATAAATCTTGAAACACTGTAAAAATCGATTTAAAACTCATTTTATTAGAAAAACCGTATATTATATATATAATTGAAAATAATTCCCGGAAAATAGTTTTAATTAGTTAAAAATACTAAATATTTTGTGAAATCATTTTTATACCTTAAATAAATATTAAAACCAATTAAATTACATTTTTAGACAATTTAGGGTAAAATTACCAAAATACCCCTATAAAATATATATATACCTAAATTACTTCAAAAATTCACCAAAAATCATACAATTATCCAAAATTAATTTTCTCAACATATTTATCAATAATATCAATAATTAAACTCAATTAACCAATTAAATTCATTTAAAACCACAATTAACCTAATTTTCCAAAATCACATAAACTTCAATAATTAAAAATAAATACTTAGAAATTCATAAAAATTCCAAATAAATTTCTATAATTCATTTCAACACCCAATTCAACCATAAACTCCAATTTCATAATTTAAATAATTAATTTCCGAAAATTAGAAAATAATATTAAAATATTCAAAAATACCCAAAAAATCCAAACAACCTCCAAAAATTCTACAAAAATTCATACATGAGATTAAGCTACCAGGAACAACATTTGTGAAGGAATTTTCCATGAATCATCCAAATCGAAGCTCAAAAAAATCGAAAACCCAAAGAGGCCGAAATTTTCAAATCGAAACCTAAGCAATTCTAGACCATTTTAGCTCAAACAAAGCTAGAATCACACTCACCGGAGCTCAAGGAGAAGATAAAGACCGGCGGTATCGAAAACGGTGGCCGGATGAGGGAGAAACGGCGGTGAGGAAATGGTGGTCGGCGTCGGGGCGCGGGAGAGAAAGAAGAAGAAGAAGAAAAAGAAAAAGAAAGAAAAGGAAAGAAAAAGAAAAAGAAAAAGAAAGAAAAAGGAAAAGAAAAAAAAAAGAAAAAAATAAAATAAATTAAAATAATTAAATATTAATAAATAATTAATAATAAAATAATAAATTTTAATAATTTAATAATAAATAAAATAATCAAATAATAATAAATAAATAATAAAATATTAGGGTAATAATAAACCCTAATTAAATAAATATACACACACAGGCTTTATTTAATAATTTAAAAATATGTATGAGTTCATGCAAACCCGTAAATACATTTAAAATAATTAATAATACATTGTTTACGTGGAAATTTCCCCGAAATGAAAGTCCCGGGGAAAATTTTACGTAAAACACTGTATATAAGACACAGTAATTAAAATAGGTTTAAAATACATATTAACTCATAAAAATATCGTATAATGCATAAAAATTATTGACACTGTATATCCCGGTACAGTGTAAAAATATTTTTAAAAACACGGGATATTACAGTATTTTTGGCCTATGACTAAAATAAAAAGGTCAGAGAAAAGAATTAAAAACCATGTGGAACCTCTTGTCTGAAAGGTAAATCACGTATGTCACATCTTGGCTCACGTAGCCTGAGATGGACATTTAAAACCAACCACTTAGCAAACCATTTAATTTAGTCAAATTATATTATATTAATAATTATATTAGATCAGAGAATTAAAATATCTCCTAAAAAAAGCATAATGTATTCATCTAATGGAAAATAACAATATTCTTGTAATTTAATGAGTTTATGAATATTAGCCATGGTATAGGATAACTAAATAACATAAGAAATCACATTTTTTAAACTAGGTTGAAATCCATATTTGTACACAAATACGTAAAATTGATCATCATTAGAATATCACAAAATACGTTACTAGTAGTTGTTTTACATTTAGCCTAGCCACCATTATTTAATTTCAGGACATATAAATATACAACACATATGAAAAGAAGGTGAGAAAACATAATACAAGGCTTCTTAAATAAGGATGTTAGCCAACCTAACTTCCAAAATTCTATCTACACTCACTTACCTTAGGCCACCTACTATCAAGCCTTGTTATATGAAAATGTTTATAAAACAGAGTAAAATAAGTACAAAATGCTCAATGAATAGATATTTTAAGCAAAAAAACAATTTGGTTAAACCAAACTCAATAAACTTCTCAAACAATTATACTAAAGTAATTAAATCAATTTATAATCCATTTTATATATTAAGGCCATTATTGCCTTTAAACCTTATACAAAGCTCAGGTGAATAAAAAACATGCTTTTGCAAATATCAATTTTAAAATTTCTTATGTATTAACCATTCCTAAATAAGCATCACAACCCGGCCATAACATATAGGTCAATACAAACTCAATCTCTAGGCATATTTTAAGGCTAACCCTTCAACTACATTAGCACGGAATGACCTTTCTCCCTTCACCATCCTTCAATCAAGTTGTCACGACCCAAAACAGGGGCCATGACCGGCGCTAGGGAACGGGAATTCTTTCGAATCCGGAACCCGTAGCAGCCTAAAAATAAAATAAAGCATGTCATAATAACAATAAAAATATAATATGCAGCGGAAATAAAAATCATAATATCATTATATTATCCATATCAACTGGATATAAATAAAAATCTCATCCCATACATAAAATCTTTTTAATACAATCCAGTTTTAACATAATATATCTCCTTTAAAATAAAGTACACGAAATCCAATACTGTAATTCACAACTACTGCAGTGTCTAGATAAAATCAATAAGACTCAAGTAGACAATTTACATAAAGAAGCCGGGGCGGAAGAAATCCGGCGTATCGACCTGCTACTGGAGGTCTGAGGAAGTTGACTCTCCTGAAAAATAGTCAACGGAGGGGAGTCAGACCTCACTGAGTGAATTACTATAATATATATACATACACACTAAGTGATTAATGCATTACAGTCAACAGTATAATATATCTAATATATATACGGGCAAATACACACAAATGCAGAAAAATCATTTTTATATATTTTACTGAAAAATCCCAATTTATTAAGGATCACATAGAACCCTAGAATATCGCAACCTCAGAAAATAGTGTTAAACAACCACTCTGGCCATACAGGCTCACTTATTCCAAATATATCCACTTAATCCATTTAGACAGTAGACTGGCCCCGAGACACTAAGTCAACCGAGCTCCAGCAGTCTAACTGCCAGTGTGATTGGCCCCGAGACACTTGGTCAACCGAGCTCCAGCAATCACACCCAAACCACATCTCACATATCAATAATCATAATCAAATCAATATCCACAAATAGTTAGTAATATAGCCTAAAGCTATAGGCGTACCGGTACGTACTCGGTCCTAGTGCTGCCCACTAGGTAGCACGTTCTATTGATATCCTTCATTCTTAAATATAAAACATTCATTCACAAAAATAAATGATGCATGAATATAAATGAAATAACAATACAAACCATATATATACCGAAAATATACCAAACATAAACCAGGTATATTTTGAGTATATATATGTCAAATAAATCCAATCAAATCATGAATTAAACTAAAAATATATTAAAAACATTTTAAATATATTTTATTAACAAAACATGTATATAATTTATTATATACCAAAATATACCAAAAATATACTTGAATATAAATCACATTATTTATGCATATTTAGTCAAAATAAAAACATGCATTTTTCTAAATCATGCATCCTAAGCATATATATATAATTGAAAATAATTCCCGAAAAATAGTTTTAATTAGTTAAAAATACTAAATAATTTGTAGAAATCATTTTTATACCTTAAATAAATATTAAAACCAATTAAATTACATTTTTAGACAATTTAGGGTAAAATTACCAAAATACCCCTATATATATAAATATACTTAAATTACTTCAAAAATTCACCAAAAAATCATACAATTACCCAAAATTAATTTTCTCAACATATTTATCAATAATATTAATAATTAAACTCAATTAACCAATTAATTTCCATTTAAAACACAATTAACCCTAATTTCTCAAAATCACATAAACTTCAATAATTCAAAATAAATATTTAGAAATTCATAAAAATTCCAAATAAATTCCTATAATTCATTTCATCACCTAATTCAACCATAAACTCCAATTTCATAATTTAAATAATTAATTTCCGAAAATTAGAAAATAATATTAAAATATTCAAAAATACCCAAAAATCCAAAAAATCTCCAAAATTCTACAAAAATTCACACATGAAGATTAAGCTACTAGGAACAACATTTGTGAAGGAATTAAGCATGAATCGATCAAGAACAATTCGAAAAAAATCGAAAACCCTAATAGGCCGAATTTGACAAATCGAAAACTAAGCAATTCTAGACCATTTTAGCTCAAACCAAAGCTAGAATAACACTCATCGGAGCTCAAGGAGAAGAAAGAGACCGGCGGGTGTCGAAAACGGTGGCCGGAATCGGCGTGATCGACGGTGAGTTGATTTTCGGCTTCTCTGGCCAAAATCACTCTCCCGACGCCGGAAACGGCCTCCACAGGCGGCGAAACTGGTCGGGGAAGATGGTGGCACACCGGACGGCACACCCACGGTGAAGGAACGGCACGGCAGCGACCGGAAATGGTGAGGGAACGATCGGAGAAGAAGAAGAAGAAGAAGAAACTGTCGGGGGCAAAATGGTAATTTTCCAAATTCTTTTGATTTTTTAATGTATATATGTATATATATATACTTTATACTTTATATTAAAATAATATTAAATTACACACATCAAATATACACCACACACATTAAAATATTAATATTTTAATAATTTATACCAAATAAAATTAATTAAATAACAATTAAAACAATTAAATACTTAATAAAATATTAGGGAAATAATAAACCCTATTAAATAAATATACACACACAGGCTTTATTTAATAATTTAAAAATATGTATGAGTTCATGCAAGTCCGTAAATACATTTAAAATAATTAATAATAAATTATTTACGTGAAAATTTCCCCGAAAATGCAAGTCCCGGGAAAATTTTACGTAAAACACTGAAATAATACACAATAATTAAAATAGGTTTTAAATACATATTAACTCGTAAAAATATCACATATATATTCAAAATATTGACACTGCATATCCCGGTTACAGTGTAAAAATATTTTAAAAACACGGGATATTACAGTCTCCCCCCCTTATAAAGAATTCGTCCCCGAATTCCAGAAAATAAGATTACAGAATCAGGAAGGAAAGAGATACGGGTAAGAAGCTCGCATCTCAGCTTCAGTCTCCCACGTATGCTCTTCAACTCTGTCGCTACGCCACAAAAACTTTGACCATCGGAATCTGCTTCGATCTCAACTGTCGAACTTGAAAATCTACGATTGCCACAGGTTCTTCCACAAACGTCAAATCTTCACTCACTTCCACACTGTCAGGTTGCAACACGTGTGAAGGGTCTGAGATATACTTCCTCAACATCGAGATATGAAATACTGGATGCACCCTGTGACATACTCGGAGGCAAATCCAACCGATATGCAACAGTGCCAACTCTCTCCAGAATCTCAAACGGTCCAATGTATCTCGGTGCTAACTTACCCTTCCTGCCAAATCTCATCACACCCTTCATCGGAGATACTTTCAGAAAAACGAAATCTCCAACCCTGAAACTCCACATCTCTGCGCCTAGGATCCACATAACTCTTCTGTCTGCTAACTGCGGTCTCTAATCTGCGCTTGATCACGACGACTTTCTCTGCAGCATCCTGAACCATCTCTGGTCCAGTCAAAGCTCTCTCACCAATCTCATCCCAACTCAACGGGGATCTACACTTCCGTCCATACAACGCCTCATATGGTGCCATGCCAATACTGCTATGGTAGCTGTTATTATATGCAAACTCAACAAGCGATAAATGATCATCCCAGCTACCTCCCAAATCCAAGACACACATCCTCAACATATCTTCCAGTGTCTGGATCGTCCTCTCAGACTGACCATCTGTCTGAGGATGAAAAGCAGTACTGAAATCCAACCTAGTGCCCATCGCTTCCTGTAACTTCTGCCAAAAACGAGAAGTAAACACCGAACCTCTATCTGACACAATGGACACAGGTACTCCATGAAGGCATACAATATGCTTCACATACAACTTCGCCAATCTAGCAACTGAATATGTGGCTTTCACAGGCAAGAAATGTGCAGACTTCGTCAATCTGTCTACAATCACCCAGATGGAGTCGTATCCATCCTTCGAACGAGGTAAACCGACCACAAAATCCATAGCTATCCTTTCCCACTTCCACTCGGGAATAGGAAGAGGCCTGAAGCTCTCCCAGAAGGCTTCTGATGTTCGGCTTTCACTTGCTGACATGTCAAGCACTTAGCAACATAATCGGCGACATCCTTCTTCAATCCATCCCACCAGTATAGATCTCTGATACTGTGGTACATCTTAGTGACACCTGGATGTATGCTGTAAGCTGTAGAATGTGCTTCTTCTAGGATCTCCTCTCTCAAATCATCCACATCAGGAACACACAATCTACCACTGATCCACAACACACCATCATCATCAAGTGTGAAATCAGTGAACTTCCCTGCTCTGACATTCTCTGCAAGCTCTTCTAGAATAGGATCTCAGCTCTGAGCTGCTTTAATCCTATCCCTCAGTATAGATCGTACTTTAAACTGAGCTAGCAGTCCACCTGATCTACTGATCTTCATCATCAGACCTTGATCCACCAACAATTGCAACTCCAGGATCAATGGTCTTCTCTCAACACTGATGTGAGCAAGACTACCTGAGGACTTCCTACTCAAGGCATCTGCTACCACATTAGCTTTACCCGGATGGTAAAGAATCTCGCAATCATAATCCTTCAACAATTCCAACCATCTTCTCTGCCTCAAATTCAGATCTCGTTGCTGAAAAATGTACTTAAGGCTCTTGTGATCAGTAAATATCTCACAAGTCACCCCGTACAAATAATGTCTCCAAATCTTCAAAGCAAAGATCACTGCAGCCATCTCAAGATCATGTGTAGGATAGTTCTGCTCATGCTTCTTCAACTGCCTCGAAGCATAGGCTATCACCCTTCCATTTTGCATCAACACACAACCAAGACCAATTCTAGAGGCATCACAGTAAACTGTGAACTTATCCACACTATTAGGCAAAGCTAACACTGGCGCTGTGGTCAATTTCTCCTTCAACAACTGAAAATTATTCTCACAAGCTTCTGACCACTCGAATCTAACATTCTTCTGAGTCAAACGAGTCATAGGGGCTGCTATCCTGGAAAAATCCTGCACAAACCGCCTATAATACCCGGCTAAACCCAGAAAACTTCGAATCTCAGTGACAGAAGTAGGTCTAGGCCACTCAGATACTGCCTCAACTTTCTGTGGATCAACCTGAATACCTTCTTTAGACACTACGTGTCCAAGAAAAGAAACATTCTCCATCCAAAAATCACACTTCGAGAATTTAGCATAAAGCTGATGATCTCTCAGTGTCTGTAGTACAATCCTCAAATGATATACATGCTCTTCCATACTCCTCGAATATACTAGTATATCATCAATGAAGACTACCACAAACTGATCCACATACGGTCTGAATACTCTGTTCATCAGGTCCATAAAAGCTGCTAGTGCATTAGTCAAACCAAAAGACATCACCAGAAACTCATAATGACCATATCGAGTACGGAAAGCTGTCTTAGGAATATCAGCTTCACTAATCCGCAGCTGATGATAACCCGACCTCAAGTCGACCTTAGAAAAGAACTGTGCACCTTGTAGCTGATCAAACAAATCATCTATCCTCGGGAGAGGATACTTGTTCTTCACTGTCACCTTATTCAGCTCTCTGTAGTCAATGCACAGTCTCAGGGTACCATCCTTCTTCTTCACAAATAGGACTGGTGCACCCCAAGGAGAAACACTAGGTCTGATAAAACCTTTCTCCAACAACTCTTGCAACTGCTCCTTCAACTCTCTCAACTCTGCAGGAGCCATACGATAGGGTGGCATAGATATAGGAGTAGTACCTGGTACCACATCAATACATAACTCAATCTCTCTATGAGGTGGTAAACCTGGCAACTCCTCGGGAAAAACATCAGGAAACTCACAAGCAACCGGAACATCTGTGAGTGACAACTTCTCCACTGACGTATCCCTAACCAATGCCAAATACCCCTGACAACCTTTCCTCAACAACTTCCTAGCAGAAATAGCAGAAATAAGATTCTGAGGTGCTGAACTCCTATCACCAACAAACTTAAATTCTACTTCACCAGGAATTCTGAAAATCACCTCCTTATTCCTGCAATCAACCACGGCAAAGTGCTGAGACAACCAATCCATTCCCAAAATAACATCAAACTCCATCACATCCAACAAAATCAAATCAGCGAATAATTCTCTATCTCCCACGAGAACTGGACAACCAGAAAGAACAATATCGGCGTCCAAGGAATTGCTCAGAGGAGTGACAACAGACAAAGGAAAAGCCATCCTCGAAGCTTGCCAACAAGATTTAGAAGCAAAAATGGGAGAAACAAACGAATGCGTGGCACCCGGATCAAACAAAACCCATGCATCCAGGTAACAAACAGAAACAATACCTGCCACGACTGCATTAGATGCCTGAGCATCCTGCTGAGTCAGATGGAAGACTCTGGCCTGACCTCGACCTCCCTGTTGACTGGTAGAAGCCTGGCCAACGCCTCTGGCACCTCCTCTAGTACCTCTACCACGACTCTACTGTGGAACAAACTGAGTAGAACTCTGATGCTGGGCTGGTGGCAACTGAAATGGCACGGGTGCTGCACTAGCAATCGACTGCTGTGGGAATCGCGGAATCTGCTGCTGCTGATATCCGGAATAAGGACACGACCTGACAAAATGTCCTGTCTGTCCGCATCTGAAACATGTCAGTGGTGTCAGATAACACGGTCCCTGATGGACTCTACCACAAGTCTGACAAACACTGGCCGCTGATCCAGAACTACGACCACTGCTACTGCTCGAAGCACCTGACCCAAATCTGAATGATCTACGCTGACCTCCACGGCCATGTCTACTGCTCCGATGCACTCGCTGCTGCTGTCTCTGACTCTGCTGAGTCAAACCTCGCTGCTGACTACTCGAACCAACATGAAAACTCGAATATGGAGTAGCCTGCGATCCACTCGACTGAACTCCCAACTGGTAATAATCAGGCATCGCTCCCTGCCTAACTAATCTCAGCTCAATCTCCTTAGCTAGCTCAATCACAGACTCTAGAGTAAGACCTGCTGTGGGCATACCAGCAAAAGCTGAACCCAAACCAGTAACATAAGTAGTAACAGCGAAATACTGATCTCGCATCAGATCCTCAGCATATCTACCCAGACGAAGAAACTCTCGGGTATACTCCTCTACTGATCGATCTCCACGAGAAATACTAGTCAAATGGAGACGATAGCTCAAACGAAGAGGCTCTGGATAAAATCTCCTCATAAACCGCTCTCGAAACTGAGCCCAGGTCATCATCATCATATAAGGCTGGATCATCTGAATGAACCAATCTAGAGCTGGTCCCTCAACAGACAACTCAACGATCATGATCCTCTGGTACTCGGTATGAGCAGTCCGAGTCCTAGTCTCAATCGCATGCAGAAAATCTAAAGGATCAGAAGTACCATCAAAAGCAATCCTGCCAACTCTGGCATAGAACAAAGCTGCCTCAGGGTCAGACATACCCTGCTGATAGGCAGGCTGAACAGGCTGAACAACTGGAGGAACAGGAACATCAAACTCAGGCTCAACAGGCTCCTCGTCCTGTAACTCTCTCTGCCTACGGCGACCTGCCGCTCCTCGAGGTCTACCCCTGCCACGACCTCTACGTCTAACTGGCTGCTCAGGAGGTAAAACCTCGTCCTGAAAAGACTCATCATCCTCGGCCTCAACGACCGATGGAGCGACACGCGCTCGCCTCCTCATTCTGAAAAGACAAACGAAAAGATTCAAACAAAACAGACAACGGAGGAATAACGCTGAAAACTACAGCAAGGAATACTTATCAAGACATACTCAAACCTAATACACTGCAGTAGTCCAACAGAAAACACAACTTTAAAACTAGGGCCACAACTCACATAACTAAGCCCTGACACAGAACTCCACTCTGATACGAACTTCGCTCTGATACCAACTTTGTCACGACCCAAAACAGGGGCCATGACCGGCGCTAGGGAACGGGAATTCTTTCGAATCCGGAACCCGTAGCAAGCCTAAAAATAAAATAAAGCATGCCATAATAACAATAAAAATATAATATGCAGCGGAAATAAAAATCATAATATCATTATATTATCCATATCAACTGGATATAAATAAAAATCTCATCCCATACATAAAATCTTTTTAATACAATCCAGTTTTAACATAATATATCTCCTTTAAAATAAAGTACACGAAATCCAATACTGTAATTCACAACTACTGCAGTGTCTAGATAAAATCAATAAGACTCAAGTAGACAATTTACATAAAGAAGCCGGGGCGGAAGAAATCCGGCGTATCGACCTGCTACTGAGGTCTGAGGAAGTTGACTCTCCTGAAAAATAGTCAACGGAGGGGAGTCAGACCTCACTGAGTGAATTACTATAATATATATACATACACACTAAGTGATAATGCATACAGTCAACAGTATATATATATCTAATATATATACAGGCAAATACACACAAATGCAGAAAAATCATTTTTATATATTTTACTGAAAAATCCCAATTTATGAAGGATCACATAGAACCCTAGAATATCGCAACCTCAGAAAATAGTGTTAAACAACACTCTGGCCATACAGGCTCACTTATTCCAAATATATCCACTTAATCCATTTAGACAGTAGACTGGCCCCGAGACACTAAGTCAACCGAGCTCCAGCAGTCTAACTGCCAGTGTGATTGGCCCCGAGACACTTGGTCAACCGAGCTCCAGCAATCACACCCAAACCACATCTCACATATCAATAATCATAATCAAATCAGTATCCACAAATAGTTAGTAATATAGCCTAAAGCTATAGGCGTACCGGTACGTACTCGGTCCTAGTGCTGCCCACTAGGTAGCACGTTCTATTGATATCCTTCATTCTTAAATATAAAACATTCATTCACAAAAATAAATGATGCATGAATATAAATGAAATAACAATACAAACCATATATATACCGAAAATATACCAAACATAAACCAGGTATATTTTGAGTATATATATGTCAAATAAATCCAATCAAATCATGAATTAAACTAAAAATATATTTAAAAACATTTTAAATATATTTTATTAACAAAACATGTATATAATTTATTATATACCAAAAATATACTTGAATATAAATCACATTATTTATGCATATTTAGTCAAAATAAAACATGCATTTTCTAAATCATGCATCCTAAGCATATATATATAATTGAAAATAATTCCCGAAAAATAGTTTTAATTAGTTAAAAATACTAAATAATTTGTAGAAATCATTTTTATACCTTAAATAAATATTAAAACCAATTAAATTACATTTTTAGACAATTTAGGGTAAAATTACCAAAATACCCCTATATATATAAATATACTTAAATTACTTCAAAAATTCACCAAAAATCATACAATTACCCAAAATTAATTTTCTCAACATATTTATCAATAATATTAATAATTAAACTCAATTAACCAATTAATTTCCATTTAAAACACAATTAACCCTAATTTCTCAAAATCACATAAACTTCAATAATTCAAAATAAATACTTAGAAATTCATAAAAATTCCAAATAAATTCCTATAATTCATTTCATCACCTAATTCAACCATAAACTCCAATTTCATAATTTAAATAATTAATTTCCGAAAATTAGAAAATAATATTAAAATATTCAAAAATACCCAAAAATCCAAACAATCTCCAAAAATTCTACAAAAATTCACACATGAAGATTAAGCTACTAGGAACAACATTTGTGAAGGAATTAAGCATGAATCGATCAAGAACAATTCGAAAAAAATCGAAAACCCTAATAGGCCGAATTTGACAAATCGAAAACTAAGCAATTCTAGACCATTTTAGCTCAAACCAAAGCTAGAATAACACTCATCGGAGCTCAAGGAGAAGAAAGAGACTGGCGGTGTCGAAAACGGTGGCCGAAATCGGCGTGATCGACGGTGAGTTGATTTTCGGCTTCTCCGGCCAAAATCACTCTCCCGACGCCGGAAACGGCCTCCACAGGCGGCGAAACTGGTCGGGGAAGATGGTGGCACACCGGACGGCACACCCACGGTGAAGGAACGGCACGGCAGCGACCGGAAATGGTGAGGGAACGATCGGAGAAGAAGAAGAAGAAGAAGAAACTGTCGGGGGCAAAATGGTAATTTTCCAAATTCTTTTGATTTTTAATGTATATATGTATATATATATACTTTATACTTTATATTAAAATAATATTAAATTACACACATCAAATATACACCACACACATTAAAATATTAATATTTTAATAATTTATACCAAATAAAATTAATTAAATAACAATTAAAACAATTAAATACTTAATAAAATATTAGGGAAATAATAAACCCTAATTAAATAAATATACACACACAGGCTTTATTTAATAATTTAAAAATATGTATGAGTTCATGCAAGTCCGTAAATACATTTAAAATAATTAATAATAAATTGTTTACGTGAAAATTTCCCCGAAAATGCAAGTCCCGGGAAAATTTTACGTAAAACACTGAAAATAATACACAATAATTAAAATAGGTTTTAAATACATATTAACTCGTAAAAATATCACATATATATTCAAAATTATTGACACTGCATATCCCGGTACAGTGTAAAAATATTTTAAAAACACGGGATATTACACAAGTGCCTTATTATTTGTTGTGCAATAACAACCAAAAAAATCTCAAATGTGCATATATCATCTCAACAGATGCACATAACTCATATAAGGTGGTAACACACAAACTAAATACTAATTCCATTAAATAAATCGTCAAATTATCGTTAACAACTTTGTAGCTTAACAAAGCATTTAAAATCCATCTATTCCTCACCAAGATTTAAAATAATGAAACTAAGTTGAATATAAATTCAATATATTCATCAAGTAACTTAAATAATCTCAAATCAATTAGTAAACCAAAAACATAAAGTATAAATCATTTAACGTATGGATTTGTAAATAATGTTGTTTCAAAACTCAAATCATAAATAACTAAATCAAGTTGTAACCAAGCTTATTTAGAATAATTTCAATACATATATTTTGATTCAAAAACCAATATTTAAAGGGTCATTTTATTGCTAATATAAATAGAGTTAAAGTGCTTAAACATCTACCTACTAAATAACTTTCAAAACAAACATAATTTGATCACCAACTTGCTTTATTTTCACCACCACTTTAATTGCCTTTGCTAGCACCTAAAACATGAAATTGTATATACAAATCATCAATATAATGATCTAACCATGTAGCCCCTAAATGCAATGTATAAAATGCAAACCTAAAGCACTTTTCTTACCTTTACCAACACTTAAAGCATGAAATTGTATTTATAAATCATTAATATAATGATCTTACAAACTAATCTAACCATGCAGACCCTAATTAATATGCATAAAATGCAAACCAACTTAATCCTATAAATTAGGTTCATATATCCTAAAGGGGCTGTTTTTAAGGAAAATTTTGAAAACTTAATGAAATTTTTAGAAAAGGGATTTTATTCTCAATTTTTAATCATATATAGATCTATATTTCAACTATATATTGTAAAAATTTTGCTTCATTTGGACAAGTACAAAGGAAGATATAGGCAGTTGAATACAATTAGGTCAGTTTACTCAGATAGATTGATCAATAAAATGTTTCCTATTATTACTCTAACATAGAAACTAAATCAGATTAAGCTTAAAGAGGAAAAATTTTAGATAACTCTTCAATGTTTTCATAGCATCAAAGAAAAATCAATTTTGAGCTTCCTTGGTCAAAATATGATTAAAACAATTAGACTGCAAAACTAGAATTTCAAAACTGGAGAACAGATGCATAAAAACCTAATCCAGATCAACCAAAATATAGAATTACTGATTTTAGCCGTGAGCCAAAAGCATAGTGTCTCTTATTTTATTTTTCACGTAGTTTTTTAGTTCTTTACCATCAATTAGATTTAAATAAACCTATATCACAAATAATAAAAATTGACAAACATCAAAGGTCACAAACTTTCATCAACAGTGATCATCCTTCTGAGGGGAATCAATACTACATCTTATTCTCATCTTCATCTCTTCTCTTTTATTTTGATTTTGATTTTATTTATTTATTTGTTTATCTGTTTATTATTTAAATCATTCACTAACTATTTTTTTTATTTGTTCGTTTATTTTTATTTTCATGATGGATGGGGTGACATGAATTCATTGTGGAGAACCCATGAAGATCCATGGAATGCCATGGATTAAATTTTGTACATGAATGTAGATTTTAGGTTTCTCTATTTATTTTATTTTTGGTTTATTTTTGTATTTTAATGATAGTTTCATTATGTATTTATTTTGGTCTTGGGTTGTATAACTTTATTTAATTTTGTATGTAGAACTTGTAATAGCCCTAGTAGAGGAAAACTAGTGGAATACTATATGTGTGGCATGTGTTTTTATGTTAATTAAATGGCTAGTAATTAGGATTTCACTTGGTAAATTCAATTAAAATTAATATGGCTTAGATTATAATTAGGGTTTCTTATAAAATCAATTAGAATTAGGAAAGCAGTTTATTAGACTTTTTTTATTTACTCATGTTTGAGTTTTTTCTTATATTTTTTTTTTTTTTAGGCCCAATGGATTTTTATTATTTTGTTTATGTTTAGGATTATTATTATTATTTTTTTAGCCCATTTTTATATTTATTCATTTAGGTTTATTTAATTAGACTTTAGGCCCATTTTTAATTAGCCCAATTAATTAAATAGGTCCATAATTTAATTAATTTTAGGTTTAATTAATTAAAATACATTTTTAGGCCCATAATTAATTTGATTTAGGTTAGAAATAATTTAGGTCCACCTAGTTAATTTAGACATATGCTCATTTAATTTAATTAAAATTAATTAAACATAGTCCATTAGCTTAAACCCTTTTCCATAACTTGTAGAATTAGGCTCATTTTAGAATTAAAAAAATGTAGAATTAAGCCCACTAATTTAAAGCTTTCATAATTTGTAGACTTAGGCTCACTTTTAGACATAAAATAAATAAACTTAGACTTATTTAAATTAAAATTAAATAGGAATTAAGCCCATTAACTTTTATGCTCATTTATAAATTAAAAATATATAGACTTAGCCCATCTAATTAAAATCATTATAGATTATACCAATTTAAGGATTGTATGCTTTGAATGAATGCATTATTTATATGCTTTTCATTGCCTAGTTGCCTTGAAGTTATGTGTTAAAATAAAGGTTTCATATGAATTGCATGTAAATAGAGAATAATTTAGCAATTCATAAATTAATTCTAAATGAACATGAGACTAAGAGAAGTTGGTATTCCATATCTAGAATTACTGGTCATGGTGCTAGCTTTCTATTAGAGAATGGAGTTACCACCACCTTTGATTTATCCTAGTTATTAGCCTGAGTGGTGACTCCTCATCTCCACACAATGTCTTTATAATATCATAGTGTGTTCTCTAGAGCCTTAAGCTCAAATAGTGTCACGGTTGTAATATACTTAGGCATGCGCTAAACCTCATTATTTATAGTGGTGACTCCATTGGGGATAAGAGATATTGATTCTACTTGTGTTCTTTAGAATTATTTTATTCTTGCATTCATTTTTGCATGTCCTTATTAAATGATGGCATTATTTTATGGTTCAATGATTCCACTAACTTTATAGGATTATAAAAGGGCTAACCATCACTCTTAGCCTTAACTCAGTTTAAGGTTACCAGGCTCATCTAAATATAGTCTATAATCCAAGTCTTAAAGGTGGGTAATCTGCTATTAAGTTTGCAAATGATGTAGAGCCCCTTTGACCTTAACTTGTAACTCAAGTCTTAAAGGAGCGCATCTTACTAAGAGAATATTAACTTTTTCACTAGACTAATCTTATGTAGTGACCTAATAACTTCCCCTAAGATTTACCCAAATTGCTTATGAATGTTGCTATGAGGTATTTCTATTTATAAAATTCTAAACCCATACTTTTAAAGCCCATTTGTGCTAATAAAGATTAGGCTAAACTTTTATAGTTAAAAATGTTAGTTCTATGTTTTACTGCTTTAAGAGATTTATTATGCATGTCAATTCTTGATTTCCCTTATTGATGTTAAGGCCAAGACCAAAAATCCTAGGAAAAGAAACTCACCATTAATTTATGAATGGGAGGAATAAGGTTGGAAGGTTTAATTCTTGCTTTGACTTATTACTTGTTCCTTGACATGTGCATCATGCATACATGCATTTTGTGTATCATACTAACACGTTATTTTTCAACCATCATAGATTCATTGGGGTCTTCCTGTGTTTGGAAATTAAGAGGTCATATATTAGTGAGAACTATTTTGAGTCCAAAATTAATACTTAAAGGATATCCTCAACTGATTAGAGAAGAGTCCTATTAACCCACTCTACCTAAAAGCACCACCTACACTAACACCAACACTAACTAGGCAAACAGAAGAGATGGAGGAACAATAAGGAGGAAACTAGACTAAAGAGGAAATTGGACATTGGAAGATATTAAGGGAGAACTGATGAATGATATGAGAGCTATGATGCAAGGTGAACTAAGACAAGCCTTAGATGGGTTAACACTACCTCTAGTAGCTGTAGCTACTCCTACTGCTGCTCCTACCATACCACCTACTGTTATTGTCCTACCAGTTATGGATAATCCATATACTAACAATGACAATGTTAGAGGTGAACCATTGAATATTGCTAGGAATGTGCCTGCTATGGAAATAAAAATTGAAGATGTTGAGAACTACATGGTAGAGAAAGTGAACAAATAATCACTTAAACTAGTTCATGAACTTGACTCCTAGCAGATGCAAGCACTAACTCAGAAGATGACCAAGATGGAAAAGCTGATGAGAGGGGAAGGCATGGAATATTCATTTGACTTTAATGACATATTATGCATAAAAAGTGATAAGCTACCTGCCAAGTTCAAAATGCCTTAACTATAAAAGTTCAATGGTTTTAGAGATCTAAGAATTCACCTTAGCCAGTACATGACAACAATGAGCACCACTAAAGCCCTATTATCATTAGTCACTAGGTTATTTGTAATAAGGTTTACAAAAGTCAATTTGAGCTAATTGGGGAGAATTATGTATTGTTTTCCTAAAGCAATATAACCATAACACTAAGCTAGAAGTGTCTATTTAGGATTTAAAGTTGACTAAAAAAAAGTCAAATAAATTATTTTCTAATTTTCTCACTGGATTCATGAACAAGGCAGAATTAATGAAAAATAAGTTAATTGAGAAGGATCAGGTTGGGATGATTGTCAGAAATGTATCACCTAATCTGGTTGAAAGGTTGTAAATGATGAACACTAAGTCTTTTATAGACCTTTATGATGACAGTTTGTAAGTTAAAGAGATAGAGAATGAAAAGAAGAAGAGCTTTAAAACCATTGGAGCAAAAAAATCAAACTAAGGGCAGACAATAAGGAAGTGCTAGTCGAGCTGTGGAAGTGCATATTGTCCAACTGCCTAGGAGATTCTTTAATTTCAACCAATGTTTATCAAAAGTCTTAGAGCGCTTAGTGTAAAAGGCTCGCATCGACCCTTCACCTTTTCCAAACCAACAAACCCAAATGTCCTAAGCTTTGACCCAAACAGTTACTATAAATTCCATTAAGTTATTGGTCATTCCATAGACACTTGCATTCACCTTAAACATGAAATCCAAAACATTATAGACTTTGGAAAGATCACAAACCTTGAAAACCCAAGCATAAGAAACAACTCTTTCCTAAACTATCAAAATGTACCACCCTTAGCTACCATGATAATCAACTCAAGAACTGCTAAGCTCCTTTGAAAACCTAAACACCAAAACTAATGAGAAATCTCATTATGCCCTTAAAGAAGTTGGAGAATCTATAGAATGTTTAACTCTTAAATAGTCATAAAGAGGAGTTGAAGATTTGTTAGGACAACCATCAGGCAAATTTGACTATAAGGTGTTTTACATTAAACCACCTTCTTTTGAGATTCCTATTGAGTTAATTATGCCTGGAGGATAAGGTGATGAGTTTGATAATAAGAATCTTTTAATTAAAAATAAAACATGCATGGTTGAGGTATGGAAAGATGGAAAGAAGGATCAAACCATTTGTGTTATTGACAAATGGTATAGCTCTGAAGAGGAAAGTTAAAATTTCTATACTGATAGTCTTGAAGTGAATTATGTTACAAGGAATGAAATAATTATAAGCAACCTAAAAAGGAAACAAAGAAAACAATAGAGAGAGAAGAGGTAAGTGAAGAGGAAGCACAAGACAAATAGAAGGATGATTTGATTCTTGAGCAGCTTAAGAAAGCCAAGGTAAGTGTGAGCATTTAGGAACTATTAATGCATTCTAGCAGCCATAGAAAGGCTCTTGTTATTACCTTATCTAAAATTAATATTAAGACTATTGCTACATTTGAGGCTATAATAGCAAAAGTGATAGAAAAGAAGCATGGTGTGATAACATTTCAAATGAAGATTTGCCTTCAAATGGAAGAAATATTAATAAGGCATTATTCATTGCAGCAGAAGTAAGAGAGAAAAAGACCAACTATATGATTGTAGATGATGACTTTGTAATCAATGTTTGTCTGTTATGAATCCTTTTTAATTTTAGCATGAAAGTATATGATTTGAAAAATTTAGATCAAATAATCAGAGATTATAGTGATAGTACAAGGAGTGTAGAGGGAACATTCCAAACTCTTGTGAAAATTGGACTAGTAGAATCAATAATGGATTTTATTGTGCTGGACATCTTGCCACTTATGCCTTACTTTTAGGCAGACCTTGGTTTCATGTCCTAGGAGGAGTACCCTCAACTGCACATAAAGAGGTAAAATTCCCTTATTAAGGAGAACTTGTGACTATAGATGCTAGTGTAAATAAGTCAGTGTCTATAATAATGGATAGTTAAAAATAAGTAATTACTCTTTCTGGTTTCCAAGTAATTGGGATCTTTAATGGAACTAAAATGGATCCAAGGTTTGTAAGGATGATTAAAATAATGAATTATTATCCTAGACAATGATTGGGAAAGAATTAGTAAGGAATCCTAGACTTAAAAAGTTAGAATAACACCAAAGGATTGGGTTATACGGAGATAGGATCAAGTAGTAAGAAGGTATTCATACAGAAAGTGAAATTACTGAGTGAGGGCTTTATCAAAGAAGGAGAAGGGAAGTTCTATCTCGGTTTAGAGGAGCCTATCAAGGTGGTTAGTATGAATGTTCCTATTCCTAGGTTTGAGATCATCAAAGAATAGATCATTGTGAACCTAGTGCGAGACAACAAGGACAAGGAAATTCAAGACTACCTACTTTGTCTACCACCTAAAGGAAACCACCATGAGACTTAGCATCCTTAATATTTAGAATATAAAATAATTTTCTTGTTGTTTTCTTTGAATAACATTTTAGTTTCGTTACAACTTTTTATTTTATTGATGGATGATATAAATTTTGATTTTGCTTATTTATGTAATGTGCATCCTAATGGTACTATGCATTATGATATTGATCACATATGAAAATTTAAAGAACATTCTTATATCACATAATATAACTTCTGAAGAGATAAAATTTTGAGGAAAAGAAAGAAAATAAAAATGATCCTACTTATTCGAATACCTGTAAAAGGCTAGCTAGATAAATTTGGAGAAATAAAAGTGAGAGAATAAATTAAGTAAAAAAAACCTAAGGGATCTACTAATAACATGAGTTGTATTATATGACGTAATGAATGCACTCATTTTTGCCTTAATGTAATGTAATGAATAAAATTTTTATGCAAACATTGCATATTGATCTTATCATATTGTATAGGTATCTGAATGGAAAGATAAAATATAATAAAAGCTAGAAATCAAAGTTGTGAGATCATTATTCTAGTCATATTTTCTTTTCTTGTCACCCCTTTATGATTCTGTTTGTAAATCTAGTGTCCTCTTGCACTTAAAGAATTTAGGTGGCTCTGTAAGTTGCATTACAACCCATACCTTGTAACTATTATCAATCATTGCATTAACATCAAGCCTCATATTCTACTTAAGATGTAATATCCCTAGTTTTTTTTTAATTTATTTGAATATTTAACAGGATATGCAGTGTTAATAAAGTTTAAAACTATATTTTATTATTTTATTATTTTGTGAATAGTTATTATTATTTTACGTTTAATTATAATTTTCTACGTAAATGTGTATATTGAAGTTTATTATTTTGGATAATACTATTTCAATAATGTTTAATTTAGTGCATTAATATTTTAATATTATTATTTTAATAAATTACATCATTGTATTGTACTTTATGTGTTAATATATATATATATATATATATATATATGCACATATATATTAGGGTTTATTATTAATATTATATGTGTATATTAATTATTATTGTGTGTAGTATATACATATATGTGTGTGTGTATATATATATATATATGTGTGTGTGTGTGTGTGTGAATAATATATATGTGTGGTGTGTGAATTTAGTGTAATATTATAATATATTATAATATAAAGTTATTAAGTTATAAAATATAGTATTATGTATATTATACATACAAAAAAAAAGAAGCTTCCTCTCCTTCTTCTTCCACCCGCGAACCCTACCTTCATTGCACCACTCAGAGTAGCATGCCAGACTACCCTTCGTCGCCACCAATCGCCGCCAACCTCCTCCCCCTTCTTCCCTCCCCCTACTCGATGTGGCTCGACCGTTAGAAGCCCATCGGATCGTCAGAAAATGCAACGGTAGCGTGTGGAGTTTTTTGGTCATCAATCGCTTTTCTGGCCACCATTCTTCATGTTTCTAGTGTTGTTCGACTCCTAGAGCTCTGATGAACTTGATTCTAGCCTTGGTTTGAGCTTTAAATCCAATTTTGTTGTTTTCCAATTTCTTCATTTCGGCCATTTTTGGATTTTAGATTTTTTTTTTGGGAATTTTTGGTTGATTCAAGGAAAATTCCTTCACAAAAGTTTATCCCCTAGCTCAAGCTACATCCTTGAATTTTTGTGTGATTTTTAGGAATTATTTTGATTTTTGTGAATTTTTGAATATTTTATTATTATTTTAATAATTTTTGTAAATTAATTATATAAATTATGAAATTGTGATTTTTGGTGTTATTAGTGGTTATTACTAATTTTAGAGTTGAGTTCATAATTTTTGTGAATTTTTTGTAATTTTTAAAATTATTTTTAGTTTATGTCAATTTTGAAAATATAGGTTAAATATATTTTTTGTTAGAAATAATTGGTTAATTATATGTTTTTGTTGATATTATTGAGATATATGTTGAGAAAATAATTTTTATGTATTTATATAATTTTTATTGAATTTTTTATTATTATTAGTATTTTATGTGTATTTTTGAATATTAGGGTTAATTTGGTAATTTGGTGGTAATTTTAGTTAAATATTATGTTTAATTGGTTTTAATATTATTTGAGGTATAAAAATGATTTTTAAAAATTATTTACTAATTTTAACTAATTACTACTCTTTTTCAAAAATTATTTTTAAATTATATATAATATACTATTTTGGTAATAAAATGAATTTTTAGTAATTTTTAATTTGAATTTAGACTAATTAGGCTATTTGGATTAGTAAAGTGACTTTTTATTAAATTATATTTAATTATCGAGAAAAATGGATTTTTTATAATATAATATTATTATTTAGGGTATTAAAGTAATTATTAGGAAATAATTATTTTTGGTGTTTTAATGTAAAATATGTTATATTTTGATATTTTGAGGGTATTTATTGATTTTTAATATATTTTAATGTATTATTGAATTGTGGACCTCGGTTGGGGAATTTTAGTAGTTCGGGATCCTAACTAAGGGTTGTGAGGATTTTTATACTGTAAGTGTATTTTCTTGCAGAACTGACTCTACTTTTTAGTAGAGAGATGTCCGTTTTATAGAGGAGGTTCTGTCGAATTTTTGTAGAATTCTCGTAAAATGTGACATCGGGTCTAATTCCTATTCTGTGTCTGTTTATGTTTAGAATTCTAGATTAAGTCTCTAGAAGCCTAAATTAGATTTATTCTAATTTCATGATCGATTTTATTGTTTAGTTGTGCTGAGATTGAGGCTGGGCGGACTAGGCCTGTCAGACCAGTCTCGTGGAGTGCATCCCTGTGAGTTATTATTATATATATACATTGCTTTAGGTTGCATGTTTTAAAATTATATGTTTTAAATGTGAACTTTTGCATAATTGTTTTTATAAATGCTTAAGTATATCTTAGATATATTTTTAGTATATCTTTGGTATATTTTGAAATGAATGCATGTTTTTCCTTTTGATTTATATTCAAATTATTTTTATGTATATTATTGATTTATTTTGGGTATATTTCATGAATTGTTTGAATTGATTTTACGTATATATACTTGAAATATACTTAGTTTATTTTAGGTATATTTTTTGTATATATATGGTTTACTTGATTCTTTTGAATGCCATTTTATATTATTTATTCTCGAATGTATGTTTTATTTTTAAATGAAGGATATCGATAGAACGTGCTTCCTAGTGGGCAGCACAATGACTGAGTACGTATCGGTGTGATAGATTGTAGGTTGAATTACTAACTTATTTATGGAAATTATGACTTGATTGATGTGAGATATGTTTGATGGTGTGATTGCTAGAGCTCAGTTGACCAAGTGTCTCGGGGCCAATCATACTGACAGTCAAACTGCTAGAGCTCGGTCTACTTAGTCTCTCGGGGCTAGTCTACTATCCAGTTGGATTAGGTGAATTTACTTGGAATTAAGTGAGCCAGTATGGCTAGAGTACTTTTTATTGATAGTTGAGGTTGTGATAACTTAGGGTTCTATTTGATCCTTTATAAACAGATATTTTTCAGTATTATATATAAAGAGATTTTCATCATTTGTGTGCACATGCCTATATATATATATTTATTGAATACATATGAGTGTTTGCATTTGTCATTTAGTAATGTGTGTATATATATTATAATAATTCACTTAGTGAGGTCTAACTGCCCTCCATTGATGTTTTTTTTTTTCAGGAGAGTCTTCTTCATCAAACTTCAGTAGTAGACCTATCCGCCAGATTTCTTCTGCCATGACTTTATTATGTAAATCTTTTACCTAGTTTTATATTTTACTCTAGAAAACTGCAATAATTGTATTTTTATTAGTCGGAAGTGGTACTCTGTATTATGTATGTTGTTTTTATTTCAGAGAGGCATGTCTCTGAATGTTGTATTAAAATATTTTATTTTATGATATGAGGAGAATACTTAGTATAAGATTATTGAGTTTTAAATTTTGATGTATTTTTATTATTTAAATTTATTTATTGTTTATTTTTATTAAATTCAAGGCTTGCTACGAGTTCTGGATTCAAAAGAATTCCCGTTCTCTAGCACTGGTCATGGCTCTTGGTTTTGGGTCATGACACAAGAATTCTTTGAAGTGCAAGTCTAGTTAATTTCAGTATCAAGAACTCTCTTAAGTCAATTCACTCACTCCTCTACATCCTTAATATACTAGATTGCAATTGGTGGGATTAGTAAGATAAAGGATCAATAGGAGCAATGAGCCAAATTGAGTTTCTTTAGCAACCAAAGCTATAAAAAAAAAAAAGAGAGAAAAGAAAGACAAAAAGGAAAAAATTCAGCTTGCTAAGTTGAAAACTTAAATGGGAGGCTTAGGCAAAAGTTAGGGTACACCTGTTAAGCTAAAAACTTGAAAGGGTAGCTTAGGCAAAAAATAAAGGCATGAAAAAAGAAAAGGAAAAAAAGAGAGAAAAATGAATAAAAGGTTTTTGGTTGCACATCCGAAGGAAATTAAAATTGCTAGAAATGCGTTGCTCAAAGTTTAATCACTCAGAAAATTCTCTCTATGAAAACCATGTGGAAAATAGGCTATGTGTTCTCTATCTCTATGAAAATGCCTCTCTATTTATATATATATATAAAAGGTAACAGGATGACAAATAAAAAAATAAAATATTAAAATATTTTACTAATTTTTATTTAATAAAATTGTGTGATAAACACGATTTATCTAATTGTTCGAGAAAATAAATTTGTAAATAAATAAATAAATAATACAAATTGAATTTCTAATTGGAATTAGTCTAGATCAAAAGTTTGATTTTTTTTATTAGAATTAGACTAATTTCGATCGGAAGTGTATTTTATTTCATTTTTTAAATATCTGTAATATCCCGTGTTTTTAAATATTTTTACACTGTACTGGGATATGCAGTGTTAATAAATTTTGAATGTATATATATGATATTTTTACGAGTTGATATGTATTTAAAACCTATTTTAATTACTGTGTATTATTTACAGTGTTTTACGTAAAATTTTCCCGGGACTTGCATTTTCGGTGAAATTTTTACATAAATATTTTAATATTAATTATTTTAAATATATTTTCGGACTTGCATGAACTCATACGTATTTTTAAAATACTAAATAAAGCCTATGTGTGTAAATATTTATTTAATTAGGGTTTAATATATTACCCTAATATTTTATTATTTGTTTATTAATTTTTTTTTATTTAATTATTTTATTTATTATTAAATTATTAATATTATTTTTATTATTATGTTATTATTTTTTTTCTTTCTTTTTTCTTTTTTTTCTTTTTTCTTTTTCTTTTCTTTTTTTTTTCTTTTTCTTTTCTTTCTTTTTCTTTTTCTTCTTCTTCTTCTTTCCCTCCCGCGCCCGACCACCACCCACCCTTCCCCTCACCGCTGCAACTCCGGTCACCTACCGTCAGTGTGCCTCCTGGCTTGCCACCATCGTTCCCAGCCATCCCCAACCGCCAGCAGCTCCCTTCCCCGACGCCGGCACCTCCATTTTCCTCTTTTGGCCGAAAATCTTCCCTTCGCCGTTTCTCCCATTTCTGGCCACCGTTTTCGACACCTCCGGTCTCTTTCTTCTCCTTGAGCTTCGGTGAGTGTGATTCTAGCTTTGATTTGAGCTAAAATGGTCTAGAATTGCTTAGGTTTCGAATTTTCAATTTCGGCCTATTAGGGTTTTTGATTTTTTTAAGCTTTGAATTGATTGATTCATGAAAACTACCTTCACAAATGTTGATCCTAGTAGCTTAATCTACATGTATGAATTTTTTTGGAATTTTTGGAGATTTTTTGGATTTTTGGGTATTTTTGAATATTTTAATATTATTTTCTAATTTTTGGAAATTAATTATTTATATTATTAAATTGTGTTTTATGGTTAAATTAGGTGTTGAAATGAATTATAGGAATTTATTTGGAATTTTTATGAATTTCTAAGTATTTATTTTGAATTATTTGAGTTTATGTAATTTTGGGAAAATTAGGTTAAATGTGTTTTTATTTGAAATTAATTGGATAATTGGGTTTAATTATTGATATTATTGATAAATATGTTGAGAAAATTTATTTTGGACAATTGTATAATTTTTGGTGAATTTTTGAAGTAATTTAAGTATATTTATATATATAGGGGTATTTTGGTAATTTTACCCTAAATTGGCTAAAAATGTAATTTAATTGGTTTTAATAGTTATTTAAGGTATAAAAATGATTTCTACAAATTATTTGGTATTTTTAACTAATTAAAACTATTTTTCGTAAATTATTTTCAATATATATATAATATACGATTTTTCTAATAAAATGAGTTTTTATCGGTTTTTACAGTGTTTTAAGGTTAATTATGTAATTTCTACGTATAAAATGAATTTCTATGTTATAAGGGTGTTTTTGGTATTTTCAGAATTATTCTGTGTTTGTGGACCCCGATCGGTAGATTGTAGTCTAGAGTCCGACCGAGGGGTTATGGATTTGTGTTGAGCTTGTTTTTCGAAGTGTGTTTCTTTGCAGGGTCGGCTCTACTCTTTTGAGTAGAGAGATGTCCGTTTTACAGGGGAGGTTCTATCGGATTTTCGGTAGAATTCTCGTAAAACGTGATATCCGGTCGAATCCTGATATCGATTCTGTATTTAATACTCTAGATCGAATTCTAGGATTTCTGTTAGGGTTATTCTGATGTTGGTTATTTATTTCTTGTTTAGTTGCGCCGAGACCGAGGGCTAGTGGACCAGGCCCGTCGGACCCGTCTCGTGGAGCGCACTAGGTGAGTTACTATACTATATATATATGCTTAGGATGCATGATTTAGAAATATATGTTTTATTTTGATTAAAATGCATAAATAATATGATTTGTATTTAAGTATATTTTTGGTATATATTAAATTATATGCATGTTTTGTTAATAAAATATATTTAAAATGTTTTTAAATATATTTCTAGCTTATTTTACAATTTGATTGGATTTATTTGACATATATATACTCGAAATATACTTGGTTTACTTTTGGTATATTTCCGGTATATATAAGGTTTATGTTGTTATTTTATTGAACTTCATGCATCATTTATTTTTGTGAATGAATGATTTATATTATTAATGAAGGATATCGATAGAACGTGCTTCTTAGTAGGCAGCACTAGGACCGAGTACGTACCGGTACGCCTATAGTATTTAGGCTATAATACTAACTTAATTGTGGATATTGATTGATTATGATTATTTGATGTGTGAGATGTGGTTTGGGGTGTGATTGTTGGAGCTCGGTTGACCAAGTGTCTCGGGGCCAATCACACTGGCAGTTAGACTACTGGAGCTCGGTTGACTTAGTGTCTCGGGGCCAGTCTACTGTCTGAATGGATTAAGTGGATATATTTGGGATAAGTGAGCCTGTGTGGCTAGAGTGTTGTCTAACACTATTTCCGAGGTTGCATTATTCTAGGGTTCTATGTGATCCTTCATAAAAGATGATTTTCAATAAAATATATAAAAAATGATTTTATTGCATCTGTGTGTAATTGCATGTATATATATATATTAGATATATACTATTGACTGCATGCATTATCATTTAGTGTGCATGTATATATATTATAGTAATTCACTCAGTGAGGTCTGACTCCCCTCCGTTGACTATTTTTCAGGAGAGTCAACATCTTTAAACCTCAGTAGCTGGTCGATACGCCGGATTTCTTCCGCCCCAGCTTCTTTGTGTAAATTATCTACTTGAGTCTTATTTTTATAATCTAGACACTGCAGTAGTTGTGAATTAAAGTGTGGGATTTCATGTATTTTATTTTAAAGAGATGTATTATATTGAAACTGGATTTGTATTTAAAGATTTATATATCTATGTGATGAGATGAGATTTAACTTAAATCCAGTTGATGTAAATAATATTATGATATTTATGATTTTTATTTCTGCTGCATATAATATTGTTATTGTTATTATTGCATGTTTTATTTTATTTTTAGGCTTGCTACGGGTTCCAGATTCGAAAGAATTCCCGTTCCCTAGCGTCGGTCATGGCCCCTGTTTTGGGTCATGACAAAGTTGGTATCAGAGCAGAGTTCTGTGTCAAGGCTTAGTTATGTGAGTCGTGGCCCTAGTTTTTAAAGTTGTGTTTTCTGTTGAACTACTGCAGTGAATTAGGTTTGAGTACGTCTTGATAAGTATTCCTTGCTTAGTTTTCAACGTTATTCCTCTATTGTCTGTTTTGTCTGAATCTTTTCGTTTGTCTTTTCAATATGAGGAGGTGAGCGCGTGTCGCTCCACCGATTGTTGAGGTCGAGGATGATGGGTCTTTTCAGGGCGAGGTTTTACCTCCTGAGCAGCCAGTTAGACGTAGAGGTCATGGCAAAGGTAGACCTCGAGGAGCGGCAGGTCGCCGTAGGCAGAGAGAGTTATAGGACGAGGAGCTTGTAGAGCCTGAGTTTGATGTTCCTGTTCCTCCAGTTGTTCAGCCTGTTCAGCCTGCCTATCAGCAGGGTATGTCTGACCCTGAGGCAGCTTTGTTCTATGCCCGAGTTGGCAGGATTGCTTTCGATGGTACTTTCGATCCGTTAGATTTTCTGCACGCGATTGAGACTAGGACTCGGACTGCTCATACCGAGTACCAGTGGATCATGATCGTCGAGTTGTCTGTTGAGGGACCAGCTCTAGATTGGTTCATTCAGATGATCCAGCCTTATATGATGACGATGACCTGGGCTCAGTTCCTAGAGCGATTTATGAGGAGATTTTGTCCAGAGCCTCTTCGTTTGACCTATCGTCTTTGACTGACCAGTATTTCTCGTGGAGATCGATCTGTAAAGGAGTATATCCGAGAGTTTCTTCATCTGGGTAGATATGCTGAGGATCTGATGCAAGATCAGTATTTCGCGGTCACTACATATGTTACCGATTTGGGTTCTGCTTTTGCTGGTATGCCTACAACAGGCCTTACTCTAGAGTCTGTGATTGAGTTAGCCAAGGAGATTGAGCTAAGGCTAGTTAGGCAGGGAGTGATGCCTGATTATTACCAGCTAGGAGTTCAGTCGAGTGGATTACAGGCTACTCCATATTCGAGTTTTCATGTTGGATCGAGTAGTCAGCAGCGAGGTCCGACTCAGCAGAGTCAGAGACAGTAGCAGCGAGTGCATCGGAGCAGTAGACATGGCCGTGGAGGTCAGCGTAGATCGTTCAGATTTGGGTCAGGTGCTTCGAGCAGCAGCAGTGGTCGTAGTTCTGGATCAGCGGCCAGTGTTTGCCAGACTTGCGGTAGAGTCCATCAGGGACCGTGTTATCTGACACCACTGACATGCTTCAGATGCGGGCAGACAGGACATTTTGCCAGATCGTGTCCTTATTCCGGGTACCAGCAGCAGCAGATTCTGTGATTCCCACAGCAGTCGATTGCTAGTGCTGCACCCGTGCCATTTCAGTTGCCACCAGCTCAGCATCAGAGTTCTACTCAGTTTGTTCCACAGCAGAGTCGTGGTAGAGGTACTAGAGGAGGTGCCAGAGGTGTTGGCTAGGCTTCTACTAGTCAGTAGGGAGGTCGAGGTCAGGCCAGAGTTTTCCATCTAACTCAGCAGGATGCTCAGGCATCTAATGCAGTCGTGGCAGGTATTATTTCTGTTTGTTACCTGGATGCATGGGTTTTGTTTGATCCGGGTGCCACACATTCATTCATTTCTCCTGTTTTTGCTTCTAAATCTTGTTGGCAAGCTTCGAGGATGGCTTTTCCTTTGTTTGTTGCCACTCCTCTGAGCGATTCCTTGGACACCGATATTGTTCTTTCTGGTTGTCCAGTTCTCATGGGAGATAGAGAATTACCCGCTGATTTGATCTTGTTGGATGTGATGGAGTTTGATGTTATTCTGGGAATGGATTAGTTATCTCAGCACTATGCCATGGTAGATTGCAGGAATAAGGAGGTGACTTTTAGAATTCCTGATGAAGAAGATTTTAAGTTTGTTGGTGATAGGAGTTCAGCACCTCATAATCTTATTTCTGTTATTATGGCTAGGAAGTTGTTGAAGAAAGGTTGTCAAGGATATTTGGCATTGGTAAGGGATACGTCAGTGGAGAAGTTGTCACTCATAGATGTTCCTGTTGCTTGTGAGTTTCCTGATGTTTTTCCCGAGGAGTTGCCAGGTTTACCACCTCATAGAGAGATTGAGTTCTGTATAGATGTGGTACCAGGTACTACTCCTATATCTATGCCACCCTATCGAATGGCTCCTGCAGAGTTGAAAGAGTTGAAGGAGCAGTTGCAAGAGTTATTGGATAAAGGTTTCATCAGACCTAGTGTTTCTCCTTGGGGTGCACCAATCTTGTTTGTGAAGAAGAAGGATGGTACCCTAAGACTGTGCATTGACTACAGAGAGCTGAATAAGGTGACAGTGAAGAACAAGTATCCTCTCCCGAGGATTGATGATTTTTTTGATCAGCTACAGGGTGCACAGTTCTTTTCTAAGGTTGACTTGAGGTCGGGTTATCATCAGTTGCGGATTAGTGAATTTGATATTCCTAAGACAGCGTTCCGCGCTCGATATGGCCATTATGAGTTTCTGGTGTTGTCTTTTGGTTTGACGAATGCACTAGCAGCTTTTATGGACTTGATGAACAGGGTATTCAGATCGTATGTGGATCAGTTTGTAGTAGTCTTCATTGATGATATACTGGTATATTCAAGGAGTATGGAAGAGCATGTATATCATTTGAGGATTGTACTACAGACATTGAGAGATCATCAACTTTATGCTAAATTCTCGAAGTGTGATTTCTGGATGGAGAGTGTTTCTTTTCTTGGACACATAGTGTCTAAAGAAGGTATTCAGGTTGATCCACATAAGATTGAGGCAGTGTCTGAATGGCCTAGACCTACTTCTGTCACAGAGATTCGGAGTTTTCTGGGTTTAGCCAGGTATTATAGGCGGTTTGTGCAGGATTTTTCCAGAATAGCAGCCCCTATGACTCGCTTGACTCAGAAGAATGTTAGATTCGAGTGGTCAGAGGCTTGTGAGAACAGTTTTTAGTTGTTGAAGGAGAAGTTGACCACAGCACCAGTGTTAGCTTTGCCTAATAGTGTGGATAAGTTCACAGTTTACTGTGATGCCTCTAGAATTGGTCTTGGTTGTGTGTTGATGCAGAATGGAAGGGTGATAGCCTATGCTTCGAGGCAGTTGAAGAAGCATGAGCAGAACTATCCCACACATGACCTTGAGATGGCTGTAGTGATTTTTGCTTTGAAGATTTGGAGACATTATTTGTACGGGGTGACTTGTGAGATATTTACTGATCATAAGAGCCTTAAGTACATTTTTCAGCAGTGAGATCTGAATTTGAGGCAGAGAAGATGGTTGGAACTGTTGAAGGATTATGATTGTGAGATCTTATATCATCCGGGTAAAGCTAATGTGGTAGCAGATGCCTTGAGTAGGAAGTCCTCAGGCAGTCTTGCTCACATCAGTGTTGAGAGGAGACCATTGATCCAGGAATTGCATCTGATGGTGGATCAAGGTCTGATGATGAAGATTAGTAGATCAGGTGGACTGCTAGCTCAGTTTAAAGTACGATCTATACTGAGGGATAGGATTAAAGTAGCTCATAGCCGAGATCCCATTCTGGAAGAGCTTGCAGAGAATGTCAGAGCAGGGAAGTTCACTGATTTCACACTCGATGATGATGGTGTGTTGTGGATCAGTGATAGATAGTGTGTTCCTAATGTGGATGATTTGAGAGAGGAGATTTTAGAGGAAGCACATTCTACAGCCTACAACGTTCATCCAGGTGTTACTAAGATGTACCACAGTATCAGAGATTTATACTGGTGGGACGGATTGAAGAAAGATGTCACCGATTATGTTGCTAAGTGCTTGACGTGTCAGCAAGTGAAAGCCGAGCATCAGAAGCCTTCTGGGAAGCTTCAGCCTCTTCCTATTCCCGAGTGGAAGTGGGAAAGGATAGTTATGGATTTTGTGGTCGGTTTACCTCGTTCGAAGGATGGATTCGATTCCATCTGGGTGATTGTAGACAGGTTGACAAAGTCTGCACATTTCTTGCCTGTGAAAGCCATATATTCTGTTGCTAGATTGGCGAAGTTGTATGTGAAGCATATTGTGTGCCTTCATGGAGTACCTGTGTCCATTGTGTCAGATAGAGGTTCGGTGTTTACTTCTCATTTTTGGCAGAAGTTGTAGGAAGCGATGGGCACTAGGTTGGATTTTAGTACTGCTTTTCATCCTCAGACAGATGGCTAGTCTGAAAGGATGATCCAGACACTGGAAGATATGTTGAGGATGTGTGTCTTGGATTTGGGAGGTAGCTGGGATGATCATTTGCCACTCGTTGAGTTTGCATATAATAACAGCTACCATAGCAGTATTGGCATGGCACCGTATGAGGCGTTGTATGGAAGGAAGTGTAGATCCCCGTTGAGTTGGGATGAGATTGGTGAGAGAGCTTTGACTGGACCTGAGATGGTTTAGGATGCTGCAGAGAAAGTCATTGTGATTAAACGAAGATTAGAGACCGCAGTTAGTAGACAGAAGAGTTATGCGGATCCTAGGCGCAGAGATGTGGAGTTTCAGGTTGGAGATTTTGTTTTTCTGAAGGTATCTCCGATGAAGGATGTGATGAGATTTGGCAGGAAGGGTAAGTTAGCACCGAGATATATTGGACCGTTTGAGATTCTAGAGAGAGTTGGCACTGTTGCATATCGGTTGGATTTGCCTCCGAGTATGTCACAGGTGCATCCAGTATTTCATATCTCAATGTTAAGGAAGTATATCTCAGACCCTTCACACGTGTTGCAGCCCGACAGTGTAGAAGTGAGTGAAGATTTGACGTTTGTGGAAGAACCTGTGGCGATCGTTGATTATCAAGTTCGACAGTTGCGATCGAAGCAGATTCCGATGGTCAAGGTTCTGTGGCGTAGTGACAGAGTTAAGGAGCATACGTGGGAGACTGAAGCTGAGATGCGAGCTTCTTACCCGTATCTCTTTCCTTCTTGATCTTGTTTTCTGGAATTCGGGGATGAATTCTTATAAGGGGGGAAGACTGTAATATCCCGTGTTTTTAAATATTTTTACACTGTACCGGGATATGCAGTGTTAATAAATTTTGAATGTATATATATGATATTTTTACGAGTTGATATGTATTTAAAACCTATTTTAATTACTGTGTATTATTTACAGTGTTTTACGTAAAATTTTCCCGGGACTTGCATTTTCGGGGAAATTTTTACGTAAATATTTTAATATTAATTATTTTAAATATATTTTTGTACTTGCATGAGCTCATACGTATTTTTAAAATACTAAATAAAGCCTATGTGTGTAAATATTTATTTAATTAGGGTTTAATATATTACCCTAATATTTTATTATTTGTTTATTAATTTATTTTTATTTAATTATTTTATTTATTATTAAATTATTAAAATTATTTTTATTATTTTTTTATTATTTTTTTTCTTTCTTTTTTCTTTTTTCTTTTTCTTTTCTTTTTTTTTTTCTTTTCTTTCTTTTTCTTTTTCTTTTTCTTCTTATTTCCCTCCCGTGCCCGACCACCACCCACCCTTCCCCTCACCGCTACAACTCCGGTCACCTACCGTCGATGTGCCTCCCGGCTTGCCACCGTTGTTCCCAGCCATCCCCCGCCGTCAGCAGCTCCCTTCCCCGATGTCGACACCTCCATTTTCCTCTTTTGGTCGAAAATCTTCCCTTCGCCGTTTCTCCCATTTCTGGCCACCGTTTTCGACACCGCCAGTCTCTTTCTTCTCCTTGAGCTCCGGTGAGTGTGATTCTAGCTTTGGTTTGAGCTAAAATGGTCTAGAATTGCTTAGGTTTTGAATTTTCAATTTCGGCCTATTACGGTTTTTTATTTTTTTGAGCTTCGAATTGATTGATTCATGAAAACTAACTTCACAAATGTTGATCCTAGTAGCTTAATCTACATGTATGAATTTTTTTGGAATTTTTGGAGATTGTTTGGATTTTTGGGTATTTTTGAATATTTTAATATTATTTTCTAATTTTTGGAAATTAATTATTTAAATTATGAAATTGTGTTTTATGGTTAAATTAGGTGTTGAAATGAATTATAGGAATTTATTTGGAATTGTTATGAATTTCTAAGTATTTATTTTGAATTATTTGAGTTTATGTAATTTTGGGAAAATTAGGTTAAATGTGTTTTTATTTGAAATTAATTGGATAATTGGGTTTAATTATTGATATTATTGATAGATATGTTGAGAAAATTTATTTTGGACAATTGTATAATTTTTGGTGAATTTTTGAAGTAATTTAAGTATATTTATATATATAGGGGTATTTTGGTAATTTTACCCTAAATTGGCTAAAAATGTAATTTAATTGGTTTTAATAGTTATTTAAGGTATACAAATTATTTCTACAAATTATTTGGTATTTTTAACTAATTAAAACTATTTTTCGTAAATTATTTTCAATTATATATATAATATACGGTTTTTCTAATAAAATGAGTTTTTATCGGTTTTTACAGTGTTTTAAGGTTAATTATGTAATTTCTACGTATAAAATGAATTTCTATGTTATAAGGGTGTTTTTGGTATTTTCAAAATTATTCTGTGTTTGTGGACCCCGATCGGTAGATTGTAGTCTGAAGTCCGATCGAGGGGTTGTGGATTTGTGTTGAGCTTGTTTTTCGAAGTGTGTTTCTTTACAGGGTCGGCTCTACTCTTTTGAGTAGAGAGATGTCCGTTTTACAGGGGAGGTTCTACCGGATTTTTGGTAGAATTCTCGTAAAATGTGATATCCGGTCGAATCCTGATATCGATTCTGTATTTAATACTCTAGATCGAATTCTAGGATTTCTGTTAGGGTTATTCTGATGTCGGTTATTTATTTCTTGTTTAGTTGCACCGAGACCGAGGGCTAGTGGACCAGGCCCGTCGGACCCGTCTCGTGGAACGCACTAGGTGAGTTACTATACTATATATATATGCTTAGGATGCATGATTTAGAAATATATGTTTTATTTTGATTAAAATGCATAAATAATATGATTTGTATTTAAGTATATTTTTGGTATATATTAAATTATATGCATGTTTTGTTAATAAAATATATTTAAAATGTTTTTAAATATATTTCTAGCTTATTTTACAATTTGATTGGATTTATTTGACATATATATACTCGAAATATACCTGGTTTACTTTTGGTATATTTCCGGTATATATAAGGTTTATGTTGTTATTTTATTGAACTTCATGCATCATTTATTTTTGTGAATGAATGATTTATATTATTAATGAAGGATATCGATAGAACGTGCTTCCTAGTAGGCAGCACTAGGACCGAGTACGTACCGGTACGCCTATAGTATTTAGGCTATAATACTAACTTAATTATGGATATTGATTGATTATGATTATTTGATGTGTGAGATGTGGTTTGGGGTGTGATTGTTGGAGCTCGGTTGACCAAGTGTCTCGGGGCCAATCACACTGGCAGTTAGACTGCTGGAGCTCGGTTGACTTAGTGTCTCGGGGCCAGTCTACTGTCTGTGTAATATCCCGTGTTTTTTTAAAATACTTTTACACTGTACCGGGATATACAGTGTCAATAATTTTTATTCATTATACGATATTTTTATGAGTTGATATGTATTTTAAACCTATTTTAATTACTGTCTATTATTTTCAGTATTTTACGTAAAATTTTCCCGGAACTTTCATTTTCGGGGAAATTTCCACGTAAACAAGGTATTATTAATTATTTTAAATGTATTTACGGGTTTGCATGAACTCATACATATTTTTAAATTATTAAATAAAGCCTGTGTGTGTATATTTATTTAATTAGGGTTTATTATTACCCTAATATTTTATTATTTATTTATTATTATTTGATTATTTTATTTATTATTAAATTATTAAAATTTATTATTTTATTATTAATTATTTATTAATATTTAATTATTTTAATTTATTTTATTTTTTTTTTCTTTTTTCTTTTTTCTCTTTCTTTTCCTTTTTCTTTCTTTTTCTTTTTCTTTTTCTTTCCTTTTCTTTCTTTTTCTTTTTCTTCTTCTTCTTCTTTCTCTTCCGCCCGACGCCGACCACCATCTTCTCACCGTCGTTTCTCCCTCCTCCGGCCACCGTTTTCGACACCGCTGGTCTCTATCTTCTCCTTGAGCTCTGGTGAGTGTGATTCTAGCTTTGGTTTGAGCTAAAATGGTCTAGAATTGCTTAGGTTTCGATTTGAAATTTTCAGCCTCTTTGGGTTTTTGATTTTTTTTGAGCTTCGATTTGGATGATTCGTGGAAAATTCCTTCACAAATGTTGTTCCTGGTAGCTTAATCTTCATGTATAAATTTTTACAGAATTTTTGGAGATTGTTTGGATTTTTGGGTATTTTTGAATATTTTAATATTATTTTCTAATTTTCGGAAATTAATTATTTAAATTATGAAATTGGAGTTTATGGTTGAATTAGGTGTTGAAATGAATTATAGAAATTTATTTGGAATTTTTATGAATTTCTAAGTATTTATTTTTAATTATTGAAGTTTATGTGATTTTGTAAAATTAAGTTAATTGTGTTTTAAATTGAATTTAATTGGTTAATTGAGTTTAATTATTGATATTATTGATAAATATGTTGAGAAAATTAATTTTGGATAATTGTATGATTTTTGGTGAATTTTTGAAGTAATTTAGGTATATATATATATATAGGGGTATTTTGGTAATTTTACCCTAAATTGTCTAAAAATGTAATTTAATTGGTTTTAATATTTATTTAAGGTATAAAAATGATTTCTACAAAATATCTAGTATTTTTAACTAATTAAAACTATTTTCTGGGAATTATTTTCAATTATATATATAATATACGGTTTTTCTAATAAAATGAGTTTTAATCGGTTTTTACAGTGTTTCAAGGTTAATTATGTAATTTCTACGTATGAAATGTATTTTTATGATTTAAGGATATTTTTGGTATATTTGAATATATATTCTGTGTTTGTGGACCCCGGTCGACAGATTGTAGTCTGGAGTCCGACCGAGGGGTTGTGATTAATTGTGGTGTTTATTTTTGAAGTGTATTTTCTTTGCAGGGTCGGCTCTACTCTTTTGAGTAGAGAGATGTCCGTTTTACAGGGGAGGTTCTGCCGAATTTTCGGTAGAATTCTCGTAAAACGTGATATCCAGTCGAACCCTAATTTCCGATTCTGTGTTGAATACTCTAGATTTAATTCTAGGATTTTTGTTAGGGTTATTCTGATGTCGATTAATTATTTCTTGTTTAGTTGCGCCGAGACCGAGGGTTAGTGAACCAGGCCCGTCGGACCCGTCTCGTGGAGCGCATTAGGTGAGTTACTATATTATATATATATGCTTAGGATGCATGATTTAGAAAATGCATGTTTTATTTTGACTAAATATGCATAAATAACATGATTTATATTCAAGTATATTTTTGGTATATTTTTGGTATATAATAAATTATATACATGTTTTATTAATAAAATATATTTAAAATGTTTTTAAATATATTTTTAGTTTAATTCATGATTTGATTGGATTTATTTGACATATATATACTCAAAATATACCTGGTTTATGTTTGGTGTATTTTCGGTATATATATGGTTTATATTGCTATTTCATTTATATCCATGCATCATTTATTTTTGTGAATGAATGTTTTATATTTAAGAATGAAGGATATTAATAGAACGTGCTACCTAGTGGGCAGCACTAGGACCGAGTACGTACCGGTACGCCTATAGTATTTAGGCTTTATTACTAACTATTTGTGGATATTGATTTGATTATGATTATTGATATATGTGAGATGTGGTTTGGGTGTGATTGCTGGAGCTCGGTTGACCAAGTGTCTCGGGGCCAATCACACTGGCAGTTAGACTGCTGGAGCTCGGTTGACTTAGTGTCTCGGGGCCAGTCTACTGTCCATATGGATTAAGTGGATATATTTGGAATCAGTGAGCCTGTATGGCTAGAGTGTTGTTTAACACTATTTTTCTGAGGTTGCGATATTCTAGGGTTCTATGTGATCCTTCATAAAAGTTGATTTTCAGACAAAATATATAAAATGATTTTTCTGCATCTGTATGAACTTGCCTGTATATATACATATTACTCATATACTGTTGATTGTATGCATTATCATTTAGAGTGTATGTATATATATTATAGTAATTCACTCAGTGAGGTCTGACTCCCCTCCGTTGACTATTTTTCAGGAGAGTCAACTTCCTCAGACCTCAGTCGCAGGTCGATGCGCCGGATTTCTTCCGCCCCGGCTTCTTTATGTAAATTATATACTTGAGTCTTATTTATTTTATCTAGACACTGCAGTAGTTGTGAAATAAAGTATTTGTTTTAAAGAGATGTATTATATTGAAACTGGATTTGTATAAAGATTATACATTTATAAGATTATATATGCGATGTAATGAGTTTTGAATTGAATCCAGTTGATATGGATGATATTGTAATATTTATGATTTTATTTTCCGCTACATATTATATTTTTATTGTTATTATTGCATATTTATTTTATTTTTAGGCTTGCTACGGGTTCCGGATTCGAAAGAATTCCCGTTCCCTAGCGCCGGTCATGGCCCCTGTTTTGGGTCGTGATAGTCTGAATGGATTAAGTGGATATATTTGGAATAAGTGAGCCTATGTGGCTAGAGTGTTGTCTAACACTATTTCTGAGGTTGCGATATTCTAGGGTTCTATGCGATCCTTCATAAAAGATGATTTTCAATAAAATATATAAAAAATGATTTTATTGCATCTGTGTGTAATTGCCTGTATATATATATATATATATATATATATATATATTAGATATATACTGTTGACTGCATGCATTATCATTTAGTGTGCATGTATATATATTATAGTAATTCACTCAGTGAGGTCTGACTCCCCTCCGTTGAATATTTTTCAGGAGAGTCAACATCTTCAGACCTCAGTAGCAGGTCGATACGCCGGATTTCTTCTGCCCCGGCTTCTTTGTGTAAATTATCTACTTAAGTCTTATTTTTATAATCTAGACACTACAGTAGTTGTGAATTAAAGTGTGGGATTTCATGTATTTTATTTTAAAGAGATGTATTATATTGAAACTGGATTTGTATTTAAAGATTTATATATCTATATGATGAGATGAGATTTAACTTAAATCCAGTTGATGTAAATAATATTATGATTTTTATTTCCGCTGCATATAATATTGTTATTGTTATTATTGCATGTTTTATTTTATTTTTAGGCTTGCTACGGGTTCCGGATTCGAAAGAATTCCCGTTCCCTAGCGCCAGTCATGGCCCCTGTTTTGGGTCATGACAATATTAATTGAAATTATACTAATTCCGTAATTTTGATTAGAAATTGGCCTTTTTTTGCCATAAATACTATTTGTGGCCATTTTGGCCCACTCTTTTTTTAGTTAAAAAATAATTTCCTCTTTTTAACTTTATTCTTTTTTATATTTTTGTATTTTTTATTTTAAAAAAATTTAACTAAAACTTAAAACTAGTTCATAAAAATAATTTACAATTTAATTCAAAAATCTATAAATCAAATCTAATTAATATAATTTCATAGTCAAATTTTATTATTGGGTCATCTATCACATCTCTATATCTAATACTCTAAAATTAGGTGTTTACACTTGGTCACCATTCATTAGTAGATATTAATATTATGCAAGTAATTATTATTTTGCCCTCGAAGTTATGTCATAAACTTTTGGCAACTAAAGGGTACCAACTGTCTTTTTGGAAACTAAATTTGCCTATAAAAGGCATCTTCTAGGATTCGAGGGTTATTTTCTTCATTTCTTTTCTCCCCTGTTGCTTTTGTGTTTTTTCAGTTTCTAAATTCTCTATGCAATGACTATTATTATGTTTCATTTCTGCTTCTAGATCCTACATCTACTATCACTAAAGCTGCTTGACAATGTGTCTCATTTCACTTGTGATTCTAATATTCATCTTTATTGTCTTGCTAAGGTTAGAATCTTTAATTCTCTATATTGTCTTTTCCTTTGATTTTTTTTTTCAAATCTTTTAGAATCATAGCTCTAAGAGAAACTATAAATTATGTTAAATTTGAGTTTAGAATAGATAAAGAAACACTTAGGGTTTGCAAGAAGAGGTATAATATCCATGTAGATTACAAATTGTTCATTATGAGTAAGAATTTTAGGGCTAATGATCTTCTAAGTGGGTTTGATAGGATGGTGATCTATGTAAACTAATTGGAAGGGGGATTAAGGTTCTCACTAGACCCTTTTATTAAACAATTTTTGAATGCATATAATATCACACCTGGTCAATTGCACCCTAATAGCTACCAACTTTTTTATAGCATTTTGTGAACTCGTTCACTCTTATGGATGAGATTTGAGTATCTTGATGCACCAATACATGTACTGTTTAACTAGGAAGAAAGGTGAATTAACTTATTTGCTTTCAGCCATAGTCAAACATAGCCTTTTTAAGGAATTAAATGACAGTAGTCTACTATAGTATCATATAAGGTTGAGCACATGATGGAAAAATATCGAAACAAATTGAAAGACATTAAAATTGTATCGAATTGAATAAATTAAACTCCGAACTAAATTTTGTGACTAATTTGATATGATATTGGATATTAAGGAAATATCAAATCAAGAACCCCACAAAACCATACCAAAATCGTACCGCATTGAAAACTGAATATATTATCGAATGTTATTTAATAAATAATATAAAACTATGAATAATGGTAGTGAACTTAATTATATACTTTTCATACTATTATCAAGTAGTATATATTAAGTAGCATATGTATAATAATATACAACAAAAATTAAAATATTTTAGGTTTAAAATATAATAAATAAAATAATAACAAAATATTTTTATTATTATTGTTGTTCTTGTTGTTATTATTATTATTATTATTATTATTATTATTATTACTACTACTACTACTACTGTAATACCCTATGTTTTATTTAAATAAAAATAATAATTTAATTTGCATTATTAGTAAAGAATTTTAAATTATATTAGACAGTTGTTAATTTCCTAGCTATATTATTATGTTATATCAATTGGGGATTTTTAATTCATGAGTGTTATTTCCTTATTATTTAAAAATGACATATATTATTATTATTTTTACTATTATTATTATTATTATTATTATTATTATTATTATTATTATTATTATTATTATTATTATTATTATTATTATTATTATTATTATTATTATTATTATTTTAAAAACTATATGAAATTCATGGTTGTTTTATGTGTGTTGCTAATACCTATATGTATATATATACATACATACATACATACATATATATATATATGTATATACATACATACATACATACATACATACATACATACATATATATATATATATATATATATATATATATATATATATATATATATATATATATATATACATATATATATATATATACATATATATATATATATATATATACATATATATATATATATGTATATATATATATATATGTATGTATATAGATAGTTATATAACAAAAAAAAACAAAACATGAAAAAAAAAAGAAAGAGAAGAAGAACTTACCCCTCCCGAAACACCGAAGATAAGCTGCTGTCACTCCCCATCCCCGCCTGTCACTGTCTCCGTCTTCCCTCTCACTGTGCTGTTTCCTCCACCACTTGAGAAGCCATTGCTGTCGCGCCAGAGCTACCAGGATAGGTGCCGCTACTGCTATTCCTCTTCTTCTCCTTCTGTCACTCTCGATCTAAGCTGATCCGGAGCCACTGAAGCTTCCTCAACTTCCCTCACCCTCTCAGGCGTCAGTTCAAGCCGGAACCCGCTGCTGCAACTCACCTCCGACGTCGAAATTGGAGGTTGAAGGTGAGTTGTTCTTGGTTGTTCTTGGGTTGTCCTAGGGTTATTTTCTGGTTGTTGAATGCAATTAGGTGTTGATTTTAAGTTGTTCTAAGCTAGGTGATGAGTTATACCATTTGGTTGTTCAAATTCGAATTTTTTGTGCATTATTATGAATTTTTCTTAATTTACAGAATTTTTGTATAATTTTATTTAATTTTATTTGACTTTATTGGATTTTTCTTTAGTTTAATTAGTAAATTAGAGTAAATTAAGGTTATATATTTGTAAGGTTTTGATTATTTTTAAGGTTTTAGAAATTTTGGTGTTAATTATAAGTTTTTGTAAATTTTGGGTATTTAATTAATATTTTTATTAATTTCGAAAATTATTGTGAAAATTATAAAATTTTGATAATTGAGGTTATTATTAAATGTTATTAATTATAGAACTTAAATTATAGTTTTTGTGATTTTTATACTATTTTTATAAATATTTTGAGTTTATGTCAAATGTGATTATTAGGTTAAATTATATTTTTTAGAGGAAGTTATTAGTTGATTTTATGTTTTAATTATATTAATAAATTTAATTTTGAGAAAATAATTTTTAGATGATTAAATAATTTTAAGGAATTTTTTTAGTATTAATAATACATTATGTAATTTATGTATTTAGGGGTACAAATGTAATTTTACGTTAATTATAGTTAAACATATATTTTAGCTAGTTTTATTAATATTTAAGAGGTTTAGGGGATTTTTATAAATTAATTGATATTTTTATTAAGTAATGTTAATTTTGAATATTAATTCCAAATATTATATATATTTATAATACATTATTTTGGTAACAAAAAAATTGAATATAAGGATGTATTTAGTATGTTTGGTATAATGGTTTTAATTTAGGTTATAATTATACTTTGATAATGAAATGCAAATTGAGTTGTTTAAGTTTTGAATAATTAAGACTATATATATATATATATATATATATATATATATATATATATATATATATATAGTATAAATGTATGTGTAATATGTATTATTATTTTTTTGGGAAAATAAATGATATCATTTCTTGGTGTTTTGTTGAGTTATGATCTCGGTCGGGGTTAAGTGTAGTTTTTGAAGCCCGACTCGAGTGTGTGTGTGTCTGTGGTTATTAGAAGTGTGTTTTCTATGTAGGTTTGGCTCTACATTTGGTAGAGAGATGTTCGTTTTATAGAGGAGACTCTGCCAAAATTTTGATAGATTTTCTCGTAAAACGTGACATTTGTAAAAATTTCTACCGTTAATTAAGTGTTATCCTGTCTATCATGTCTTGTCCGGTCTTCCTCGAGTTAGCCTGGAATTTCATTGTTTTGTTGATTTTCAATTTTATTTCATAGTCATATTTTAAAAATCGATTTGTTAATTTCTTTCTAGAGCATATCGGAGCAGAAGCTGTGAGATCGAGGCAGACATGTGGCCATCAGCCTTCGCATTCATCTTGTAAGTCAATAGAACGATCTGTGCGGATGTTTACTTAAAGAATGCATGCACTCATATTTTTAATATTGATTATATGATTTATTTAGTTTAATGTTGTTATTTAAGATTTAAAACACATTTTATTTATTTAAAAGTCGATTTTCAGAAATTTTGGTAGAACGGGCTACCTGGTGGGCTTCACCAGAACTATGTGCACATGGTAGAGATTGAGAGATGGATCCGAAATATATATGACTAGTGAATGTTAAACTGGGACGGGTGCCTCAGTGGAAGCCTATGCTCTCGAGGATCGCTAGTGATTGTAAGGTTAATAATGGACTGGGATGGGTGCCTCAGTTGCCAATGCTCTCGGGGACCGCCAGGGCCATATAATTGGACCAAGTGTATGGCTACGACTTGGTGCCTCAGTCGATGCCTTTGCTCTCGGGGACTGGTAGTCTAGTTGGAATAAGTGGGCCCAGTTGGCCATTTAGATTTTGGGGTTATGGTTTTACTGAGATTTTTCAAAAGCTATACTTATACATTATAAATTATTTTCACTATAAATATATAGTTTTCAAAAAGGTTTTCAAATCGTAGAACTCTTTTTATTGACTTACTCAGTGAGGTATAATTCCCCTCAACTTATTTTTTTTCATGAGCTTGGGAGTTCGACCTCAGACTACCTCCACGTCGGATTTCTTCATCACTGGCTATTTTATGTAGGTCATTGTAAGCTATACTGTTGTATTATTCTAGGAAGCTGCAGTAGTATATGTACTAAGAATTGTATGGTTTAAGTATGTTTGTGTAATTTATTTATATGAACCACGCTTATGTATAAAGATTTAAGTTTGATTTATAATATGTAACGCCGAAGCATATTTTATTTAAGCATCTGATTTAGTTTATTTATAAGAAAAATTAGTTTGATAATATGTTCTGTAATAAATTAAAGTTTAAAATTGGAAGGTTACTTTTCTCTTTTTTTAGACTTACTATGGGTTTTGGGGGCCTTATGCCTACCTATTCCCTAGTGCCGGTCACGTGCCCTCGGGTTCGAGTCGTGACAACTACAATTTGTCATGACCTAAACCTGGGAGTCATGACCAACACTAAGGAATGAGAATTCTTTCGATTCCGGAACCTATAACAAGTCTTAAAATAAAAACACATGCAATTATAACACAAAAATACACCATAATTAAAATTTTAATTAATATAAAAGAAATCCATATCATAATATAGTAAAATATCTTCATACAATATTCAAATACAAAACACTGTCTAATACAATGCAGGTATAACAACAAAAAGTACTGCTACTACAACATTTACTAATATACAAGGAAAGATAGTTCAGTATTTACATAAATCAAATGAGGAGGAAAGAGTTGGGCGAATAAGTCTAATAGGGAGGTCTGAAGTAGAAGATCTTAAAAAAAATATTGAGGGGAGTCAGACCACACTGAGTGAATTATTATAATATATATACTTGCAACCTCAAGACATATACACTCAAGCATTGGTATAATAGGGTTGAAGAAATTTAGGAATTTTACTATGATCCTCCACTCAAAATGTATATATATATATATATATATATATATATATATATATATACATTTTGAGTGGAGGATCATAGTAAAATTCCTAAATTTCTTCAACCCCAACACTGAATATCATTAGCCATCAGGCTTTCCATAACTCCAAAAAATAATCTTTTATCCAAATTTTGGCAGTGAACTGGCCCCAAGTACATAAAGGGTCAATCGAGGATTCGCAGTTCCACTACCAATGCTAACTAGCCCCGATTACCATATAGGTCAACCAAGGATCCACAGTCATACTCTTAATCCAAAATTCAACAAAATCATAATTTTCATATCAATGCTCAAACCTAATTCTAGTGTACTATTGCACAACAGCCCTAGCTTGACCTGCTAAGTGGCACATTCTATAATGATCCTCCAAAAAAATGTTTCATAATAATATAATGAAAATTCAATATAAAATATGACAGCATATATTATTTAAAATAAATATTCTCAATTAATGTCACAACTCAAACTGGGGAGTCATGACCAGCGGTAGGGAACGAGAATTATTTTGAATTTGGAACCCATAACAAGCCTTAAAATAAAAACACAAGCAATAATAATACAAAAATACACCAGAATTAAAAACTTTATTTAATATAAAATAAAACTTTATATCATAACATAAGAAAAATATCTTCATACACGATTCAAATATAGAATCTCCAACAAGTACTACACAATGCTACCATAATAACACTACTACTATAAAAGAAATTTGTATATAATATAATATGCATAAGAAATTTTTTTTTGGGTGAAGGATCAGAGTAGAACCCTAAAATATTTGCAACCTCAATTACTAAACATCACTAGCAAATAGGCTCACTTAATTCCAAAATATTTCTCTTTTCTATTTTTGGATAGTAGACTAGCCCCAAGTACACTAGGTCAACTGAGAATCTACAACCACCCTTTCCAATAATCATTAATCTCAATATTCAATTTCATAATCAAATAATCAGATTCTCAGCCTAAAATCTACCATACTGTCGTGCAACAGTCCTAGCGAAGCCCACTAGGTGGCACGTTCTACAACTATCCTCCAACTTATACTTATAATTATTAAAAATAATGAAATGCATAATTTAAACATGGAAGCATCCATTTTCAAGGCAATATACAAAATATATACCAAAACATAGATATAAACATTTAATAAAATAAATCATACTTATATTTACATTATTTAAAATATGGATGCTCATAAATATTTATTTTATGTGCAATGCATATATATAATGATAACTCACAGTGATACTGCACTCCGTTGTTCCGATTCGGCTAGCTCGGTGCAATCAGCCTAGCTTATAGTATAGCTAAAGAAAAATAATATATTATTATTAGAATAAAATTTATAATTTAATAACTCTAAAATTTCTAAGAATGACTCAACCTAGACACGACTCGATCAAAATTTTAAAAATAAACTCGGACTGGTTGTCACATTTTACTAGAAATTCACCAAAAATTCAGCAAAATTTTCCCTATAAAATGGAACGTCTCCCTTCAAAAGTAAGGCCAATCCTACACAACAAATACACTTCTATAATACATAAGTTCAACTACTCGGGTTGGTCCTCCGAACTACTTATAATGCCTAATCGAGCCTCAACAATCCTTAAATGTATATAAAGAAAATAATTATAATTTCAAATAATTCACCCAAAAATCATAAAAAAATATAATAACTTCTCAAATCACCAAAATGTCTCATAAAAATATTTAAAACCTTTATTTTCCAACTAAATAATAAAATTCTAGCTTTTAAATAATATTTGCTAATAAGATTCATAAATGGAATAAAATTCCCATTTTACAATTAAATTAGCATAGATTGCAAATAATTATTAAAATTAGTATTTAACATCATAAAAATAATAAAATACCCACTTGAGCTAAAAAAATAATAAATAAATTTATTATTCACATATTATTCCAAATTAAATAATAAAATTTCAAATATAAGTAAATAATATTAATTAAACCTATTCATTTAAATATTCTAAATTAAAGAGCATTTAATTACCAATAATCAATTAAATTATTAAATTATCTAATTTAAAAAATTAAAACTCATTTAAGTTCAAAATTAATAATTAAAAATTATTATTCAGATATAATTCCAGAAATTAATATTAATTAGGTAAAAATAGTAATCAATTTATAAAAATTATTTTAATATCAACTATTATTCAAAACTTATCTAAAACACAATAATTACTAATAATTTCAATTAAAATATAAAATTTACTCCTTTATATTAATTTCTCCAAAAATTCTATTTTTTTTACATAAACATTCAAAAAATTTGTAATAAAAATTCAGTACGTAATTTAAATAAACTTCCTTCATGAAACTTGCTCTAAATAATATATAGAATTTAATAAAAATAAGAAAATTATATATATATATATGTTTAATCTAATACAATTACATAAATAATAATAATAATAATTTATCAATCAAAACACTAATTCAATAAAATTATTAATAACTTCATAATCCATAAATAATAAATTAACTCACTTAATAATAAATTCCAAAAATAAATAAACTTTGAAATCCTAAAATAAATTTAATTTCGTGAATAACCAAATACTACAATTTAATAAATTAATTAAATAAAATAATAATAACATCAAAATGTTAAAATCAGCGTTAATAAAAATATTTATTAACATTGCATATCTCATAATTTAATGTAATAATTTATAAAAATTTTGGGTCATAACAGTTTTTCCTCCTTATAAAAATCAGTCCTCGAATTTTCTGAATAAAAGAAAGGAATATAAGAAATCATCGATGAAAAAGATAGGGGTATCCTGTTCGCATCTCAGCTTTTATATCCTATCTATACTCTTCCGAGTTGTTGTTCCTCCACAACACTTTGACCATCAAGATTTGTTTCTAACATAGCTAACGAACTTGAGAATCCACAATCACTATTGGTTCTTCCTTGTATGTCAAATCTTCGTTCATTTCCATACTCTGGGGCTGTAACACGTATATAAAGGGTCTAGAATATACTTCCTCAACATCGAGATATGGAACATTGTATGCACTTGTGATAGATTTGGAGGCAAAGCCAACCGATATGCAACCATGCCAACTTTCTCCAGAATCTCAAACGGTCCAATATATCTTGGTGCTAATTTTCCCATCTTGCAAAATCTCATCACACCCTTCATTAATGACACCTTTAGAAATGTGTAACTCTTAACCTAAAACTTAACATCCTTGCATTTCATATTTGCATAGCTCTTTTATTTGTTAGCTGCAATTTCTAATCTTTTCCTTATCAAAGTAACTTTCTCAACTTCATCCTGGATGATCTTAGGTCCAATAAGTTATCTCACTCCAACTTCATTCCAATATAGAGGGGATATACACTTACTCCTATTCAAAGCCTTGTATGGTGCCATTTCAATACTGTTATGGTAGCTGTTATTGTAAACAAACTTTACCAATGGTAAATGATCATCCTAACTACCTTTAAGATCCATCACACACATTCTTAACATATCCTTAGGTGTTTGGATCATCCTCTCAATATGACTATCTATTTGAGGGTGAAAAGTAGTATTGAATTCAAGTCTAGTGCCCATAGCTTCTTACAACTTCTGCCAAAATTGAGAGGTGAACATAGAACCTTTATCAAAACAATGGACATAAGTACTCCATATAGGCACACAATATGCTTAATATATAGTTTGGCTAACTTAGCTGTAGAAAAAATACCTTTAACTGGCAAGAAGTATGCTAATTTGGTTAACCTGTCCACAATCACCCATACGAAATCGTATCCATCCATTGAATGAGGTAACCCAGTCACAAAATCTATAGCAACTATCTCCTATTTTCACTTAGGAATAGGAAGAGGTTGAAGCTTCCTAAAAGGCTTTTAATGTTTAGCTTTCACTTACTGACAAGTCAAGCACTTAGCAACAAAATCAACTACATCCTTCTTTATACCATCCCATCAATATAGATCCCTAATGTTGTGGTATATCTTTGTAGCACCTGGATGTATGCTATAAGCTACAAAATGTTCTTCTTCTAGGATCTCCTCTCTCATATTATCCACATTAGGCACACATAGTCTTCCACTAATCCATAAAACACCTTCATCATCAAGTGCAAAATTAGTGAACTTCCCTTCATGAGCATTCTCCTCAAGCTCTACTAAAACAGGATCTTAGCTTTGAGTTTCCTTAATCCTATCTCTTAACACTGATCTAACTCTGAACTGAGCTAGCAATCCACTTGATTTGCTAATCTTCATCATCAACCCCTGATCCACTAATTAGTGCAACTCTTGGATTAAATGTCTCCTTTCCATACTAATGTGAGCAAGACTACTGAGGATGTCTTACTCAAGGCATTTGCTACCATATTAGCCTAGCCTGGATGGTATGGAATATCACAATCATAATCCTTCAATAATTCCAACTACCTCATTTACCTCAAGTTCAGATCTCTCTACTGGAAAATGTACTTCAAACTCTTATGATCTATGAAAATCTCACAAGTCACTCTATACAAATAATTTCTCTAAATCTTAAGAGCAAAGATCACTACAGCCATATCTAGGTTGACTCTAAAGGCATCATAGTACACTGTGAACTTGTCTTCTACATTAGTCAAAGTCAAAACCAGAGTTGTGGTTAACTTCTCCTTCAATAACTAAAAATTATTTTAACAAGCACATGATCACATAAACTTCACATTCTTTTGAGTTAGGTGAGTCATAGGAGCTTTAGTTCTTGAGAAATCCTTCATAAATTTCCTATAATACCCTGCCAAACCCAGAAAACTTTGAATTTCAGTGACTAATGTCAGTATAGGCCATTCAGACACTGCCTCGATCTTCTATGGATCAACCTGAATACCATATTTAGACACTATATGTCCAAGGAATGCAACACTCTCTATCTAGAAATCACACTTTAAGAATGTAGCATAAAGCTGATGTTCTCTCAGTGTATGTAGTATTATCCTTAAGTGATATACATGTTCCTCCATCCTCTTTGAATACACCAGTTTATCATTAATAAAGACTACCATAAACTGATCCGCATAGGGTTTGAATACCCTATTCATTAGATCTATGAAAGCAGTTGGGGCATTAGTTAATCTGAAGAACATTACTATAAACTCATAATGACTATATTAAGTTTGGAATACCATTTTAGGAACATTGGCTTCACTGATATGTAACTGATAATAACCTGAGCTCAAGTCAACCTTAAAAAAGAACTATGCACTCTAATGTTGATCAAACAAACCATGTATCCTTATAAGAGGATATGTATTCTTCATTGTCACCTTATTCAGCTCTTTGTAATCAATGCACTGTCTCAGTGTACCATCCTTCTTGTTCATAAATAGGACTAGTGCACCCTAGGGAGAAACACTAGGTCTAATGAAATCCTTGTCTAGCAAATCTTGCAACTGCTCCTTTAACTCTACAAGAGCCATTCTACAAGGCAGCATTGAAATAGTAGTTGTGACTGTGTCACGACCCAAACCGGGGAGTCATGATTAGCGCTAAGGGAGTGGAATTCTTTTAAATTCGAAACCTATAACAACCCTTAAAAATAAAAACACATGCAATAATACAAACATATACCAAAATTAAAAATTTATTTAATATAAAGTAAAACTTATATCATATCATAATAAAAATATCTCATACAATATTTAAATACAACTCTTTGATAAAAACAACACAAGTACTACAATAACACTACTACTGTAGTTTTTAGAATACAACAAGAGTTCAAATAATAAATTTATATAATCTAGCCGGTGCGGAAGAAGACTGGTGAAGAGGTTTACTACTGAGATCTAACGAAGAAGAATCTTCTGAAAAATTATTAATAGGGATTAGACCTTACTGAGTGAATTATTAGGTTTTATACACATGCAACCTAAGTCAAATACAATCAAGCATCAATGTGTGTGTGTGTGTGTGTTTGTATATATATATATACACACACATGTAATTCATACAGATGTTGAAATCTAGTTTTGATAATAATAACAATTGTATAAAAAAATATTTTTAGTTAAAGGATCGGAGTAGAACCTTAATAGTTTGCAACCTCAATCATATAACCTTACTAGCCATACAGGCTTACTTAATTCCAAAATAATTATATTTTCCATTTTGGATAGTAGAGTGGCCTTGAGACACTAAGTCAACCAAGCTTCCGCTATCTTATTATCAGTGTGATTAGCCCCAAGACACTAGGTCAACCAAGCTCCTACAATCACATTAATCACTCACTGCAATTCTTATTAATCAATCAATCAAATCTCAAATTAATGAATTCTCACATTATCAACCCTAACATTGTAACGTATTAGTGCATACACAGTCATAGTATAGCCCATTAAGTAGCACACTCTATTGCTATCCTTCAAATAAATTCTTAATATCATTGAAAATAATAAAATGCATAATTCAAATGTGATAACATCCATTTATAGAGAAATATACCAATCATATACAGAAAAAATATTAAATGTATACCAAAAATATACTAAATGTATATCAAAATATATATATCATATATATAATGAACATATAAAAAAAATATACCACCAATATACCAAATATATATTTCATATTTAATGAAATAATTCATTCTTAAGTGCATTATAAAAATACGGATGCTCATACTTATGCATTCTACATGCAATGCATATATAAGATAATAACTCACAATTTTGTGCTCCTTTAAACAAACCCAATTAGCCTGGTCTGATAGGTCTGGGTCTCGGTGCAACTATAGAAAATAAATAAATAATAACAATATCAGAATAATTTCTAACTTAACACTTCTAAAAACTTTAAAGAAAGACTCGATCTAGGACAAGACTTGATTAAAATTCAAAAACTTAGGATCGACTCGGCATCACGTTTTATGAGAATTTTACCTGAAATTCGGTAGAGCCTCCTATATAAAACAAACATCTCTCTATTAAAAGTAGAGCCGATCTTGCAAGTAAACACGCTTATAAAATCACAAATGCTTAATGCCTTGGGTTGGGATGCCAAACTACATAATTTTCTAATTGAGGATCACATTTCACAATAAAATCAATATTTAAAAATAGTAAATAATTTTTAAAAATTATTTTAATACTATTTATTATTGCAAAATCATTTAAAATATACTATTTAACAATAATTTCAATAAAACTACAAAGTTTACTAATTAACGTAAAAATTACATAATACTAAATATTTTCCAAAAATTACTCAAAATTAGTAAAAATTATTTTCTCACTTCCAAAGCTAATAATTTAAATTAACTATACAATTAAACATAATTTCAATACAAAAAACATAATTAATAAAAATTCATTTTAATGATAAAAAATACAATATTTATACATAAATCAAATAAATTCAAAAAATAAACTAAAAATATATATGAGTAGCTAATGATGTATAAACCAACATTTCAAAAAGAAATTAATAAGAATCAAACAAACACGAGTTCAAAAAAATAAAAAATAAATGGCATAAACTAAAACTTAAACAAGACATACTAACTGGACATCCTAGAGTTAAAACAACTTGAGAAATGTCTAGCCTATGTTAAGAAGAGTCGAACGAGCCTGAAAATGCGAGCTAAAACCACTAGAATAATCCTAGAATTACTGTAGCACATATGCGAGTTTCTCATAGATTCTAACAGCTCCAAGGCATCTAACAATAGTGAGAAGGAGAGGGAAGAGGGAGGGGGTGTTGGTGAGCTTCGTGGTGGCTGGTGGCAGCTGGAGGTGGCTTGGGTTATGGTTGCAGTGTCAGTAATTGAGAGAAGAAGAAGAAGAAGAAGAAGAAGAAGAATATATTCCTAATCCTTCTCATGTACTTCAACCTTAAGCAGAGGAGCTCAATAAAGATCTACCTTATGAGAAGTATCCAATGGCAATTATGGACCACCAGATTCATCAGCTTCGCTGTAAGGAGATTCTGATGGTAAAAGTGCTTTGGAGTAATCACACAGCAGAAGACTGTACGTGGGAGGCAAAATCTGAGATGCAAGCCGCCTATCGCTATCTTTTTCATAAATGAACCTTGTATTTCCTTGCTTTTCATTGAAATTCGAGGAAAAATTTTTCTAAGGGGGGAAGATTGTAATAACCTAAATTTTTTTAATTATTTTATATAAATAAATATCAAGAATTTTGGTGTTATTGATTATTTTTATCTTATATTATTATTAATTTATTTTATTGAATTGCTATATCTAATTATCAAATTAAAAAAAAAATTATTTAGGAACTATTATATCTAGAGATATTAAAGTTATTAGTATTATTATTATTATTATTATTATTATTATTATTATTATTATTATTATTATTATTATTATTATTAATGGCATTATTTTAAACTAGGGTTATTTTATTATTGTTATGTGTATATGTGTGTGTGTTATGCATGTGTATATATATATATATATATATATATATATATATATATATATATTGGTGAAAACCTATTTACTCGATCAGCCCCTCCCTTTTCTTTCTTTTTTCCCTTCTCTTCTCCTCATTTTTTTCCTTCCCCATCATTGTGTTACTAGCACCACCATGACGCCCAACCAGATGACCACCACTCACCACTAGCATCTTCCCCTTCCTTTGGATGTCAACTACCATTGCTAAGGACTGCCTAAAGTCATTGGGATCGTGATTTACAATAGCAGTCGAGAAGGAGCTTCACGTCGCCGACATTAGCTTCGGTGGAACCAGCTCGTGATCTTGTGTTTGCCAGACTCCATTAGCTTTGGTGAGTCCATTTTTGACCTTTATTGAAGCTCATTCTCCATTGGTTTTGAGTTTTGAGCTAGTTTTTGTTTATTTCTAATTAGGGTTTTGTATTTTTTATTTAATGTTTGGCTTTGATCCATGCATTTTCTCTTTAGTAAAGTTGTTGTATATAGCTGAAGCTTCCTAAAAAATGATTTTGAATTAATTTGATTTATGGGTATTTTTTAATATTTTAATAATATAAATTGAATTTTTGTTAATTATGTTAAATAATTATTTTGGTTGGAAATTTGAGTTAATTAGTGTTAGTAATTTAAGTTAGTAATTTTATTATTAATAAAATAATTTTTAGTGAATTTATACAATTTTTGAGGAATTATTAATATCATGTGATTTTTGGAATTATAGGTTAATTGTGTGATTTTGTTTTAAATATAGTTAAATATTATGCTTTAAATGATTTTAGAATTTTATAGGGTATTAAATTAATTTCTATAAATTATTTACTATTTTTGGCTAATTAATACTAATTTTTTTAAAAATATATTCAAATAATATGTTAATTACCATTTTGGTGATTAAATGGATTTTAAATTACTTTTATTATATAATTAAGCTATTTGAATAATTAAATGTGAAAGTGACTATTTTATATTGAATATTTGGAAAATTTGAATTTTTATATAATTATATTAATTATTTGAGAATTTTATTATTTATTGTGGAAAATATTTATATTTAGTGGTTTGGTGTTTAAATAAATTATATTATGATTTATTATTTATTTTTATGGATTTTTAACAATTTTAATATATTGTTGTTTAATATTTATTTTATTGTATATTGTGAACCTCGATTGGGGATTTGAATAGTTCGGGGTCTCAACTTGAGGTGTTGAGCTTATGTGACGTTTAGAAGTGTGTTTGCTTGTAGGGTTGACTCTACTTCGGTAGAGGGATGTAAGTTTTACAAAGGAAACTCTGTTAAATTTTTGGTAGATTTCTCGTAAAATGTGACATCGGGTCAATCCTTAGCTTTGAATTTTGTGTCAAGTCTTCCTTAGAAATTCTAGAAGTTAGGATTTTTATTTTCTGATAGTCGTTTTATTTTCTATCATTTAGTCATCCCTTTGGTCACATCTACTAATCAAGGTCGAACATGACATAGCAGAGGAGCTCATCCATTCTGTAAGTTAATATTTGATTTGTATGTTGGGTTTTCAAATTAAAACATACATAATTTTTTATGAATTTAAATTATGAGAATTCCAATCGGTATTCTTTATATGATATTGCATGGTTAAATTTGTAGTTATTTTATTTTATTTTTTATTGTAGTTTTCTTTATTTTATTTATTTTCATTTATTTTAAATAAATTATGGTAGAACGGGCTACTTGATGGGTTTCATCAAGACCGTGTGCGCACCAGTAAAAAAAACATATTTGGTTGTATTGATTATATTATTGGGGCTGATGGTTTGGTGATGCTTTGCTCTCAGACACTGCCAGTAATATGATATTTAATTATTGATTAAAACACTAGGGTCGAAGGTCTAGTGATGCTTTGCTCTCAGATATCGCCAATAAAGTTGAATTTTATTTATTAAATCACTAGGGTCGATGGTTTGATGATGCTTTACTTTTAGACACTGCCAGTGATATTGGATTAAATGATGTGACTGCACTTATGTATCCTAGTTATGTTTTGCTCTCAAGATCTAGCAGTCTTGGATATGAGTGAGCCGAGTGGTTGTTAGAATTAAGGACTAGGGTTCTTCCTAGTTTTTATAGTAAAATGTTTTAAAATTTATTCCTCCTTTGAAAAATGGGTTTCTTATACACATATCTTATGATTTGAATAAAATTATAAATATATTATATTTTCATAAAAAACTTATTTTAAAGGAGATTTTCAAATCGCATTCATTTCTTTTATTAATTTACTCAGTGAGGTCTGACTCTCCATAATTTATATTTTTAGGAGATTGCAAGTCTTATGTTAGACCTACTTCTCTACACCAAGTAGCTTCCTCATCGACTATCTTATGTAGGTCTATATAATTGTGTTTGTATTAGTATTTGTGTACTGCAATAGAGAAATTTTATAGCTGTATATTTTAATTTGGATATTATGTATTTATGAGTAATGTATAGAGATAATATTTTGTATAACTGTTGAAGTTTATTTTATACATATAATGTTGATATGGTTTGTTTAAATTGAGAAAAATCAGTTTAATAATGTGCATCATGAATAAATTATTTTTATTATAAGGTTTTAAAGTGAAATATTCTGCATTTTTCTTTTAAGGCTTACTATGGGTTTCAATAACTTTAAACTCTCCCATTCCCTAGTGTCGATCACGTGCCCCTGGATTCGGGTCATGACAACAGTAGTCATATAAAGCTAATTTGACTACATTTACCAATCTCATACTGTAGTTAAAACTGACAACTTCACCATTAAGAGTACAAAAGTGTTTCATCTATAGTAGACATCTTTTAATTCCTTCATCAAAGCATATTTGAAACAATTGTTATGCTTGGTTAAGTGCTACCAAGTCCTCATTAACCCTAGCTATCCCAGCCACAAATGTTGCAAGTTCGAGTTCAAAGGCTGCCTATACCTCTTACAATAATTACTTTGGCCTTTGAGTTACAACTCCCTCTGACCTACCCCTATACTAGATATATGTACCAGGGGCTAAAACTAAAATCACAACTTCAACTTGAAAGGACTGCTTATCAATATATATTGTCTCTATGGTAAAAGCAGTTTGCATTCACCTCACTTGAAAAGATATAGAAATTAGTAAGGTTCAAAACATGGAATATACGCATGATTGACATATCCTGAGCTCTCTACTAAAATAAAGGCTACCTTTACAGTATGGCTGGAGGTATCGGCACTACACCTTGTGACACTCCTGGTGCATGGACAACATCATTGAGAACTTGAGCCATAGGCTCCTCATTCTATTATTCCCGCTATCTATAATAACCACCTGGCCCTCTAGATTCACCTCTACCCCTATGCCTAGCTGGTTGCACAAGGGGTAGAGCCTTATCCTTAAAAGACTCTTCGTCATTGGTCTCATCGACTAATGGAGTGACTCATGCTCACCACAATCTTGAAAGAATAAAAAATAAAACATACAATTCAAATAATCATAGACAACAAACATACACCCTAACATTTACGTGAAAAACTAAAATAAGGAAGACTTATCAAAGACATAGTCGAACCTAATTTTGTTGCAATAGTTTCAAAGAAAACATAACTCTATTAAGCTATATCCACAACACTAAACCTAGGCTCTGATACCAACTTTGTCATGACCCAAACTGGGGCATCATGGACAGTGCTAGGGAATGGAAATTCTTTCGAATCTAGAACCCATAGCAAGCCCTAAAAAAACACATGCAATTATAACACAAAAATATACTATAATTAAAACATTAATTAATATAAAAGAAATCCATATCATAACATACTAAAATATCTTTATAAAATATTCAAATACAAAACACCGTCTAATACAATACAAGTACAATAATAAAAAGTACTACTACTACAACATTTATGAAAATACAAGGAGAGACAGTTCAATATTTACATAAATCAATCGTGGAAAAAAGAGTCTGACAAATAGGTCTAATAAGGAGGTTTGAAGTAGAAGATCCTAAAAAAATATTGAGAGGAGCCATACCTCACTCAGTGAATTATTATAATATATATACATGCAACCAAAATACATATACACTTAAGCATCGGTATAGTAATATAGATATTTAGTTATATATATATGCATTTTATACAGATGCTAAAATTCACTTTTATAATAATAATAAATGTAGAAGAATTTTGAGTGGAGGATTGGAGTAAAATCCCTAAATTTTTGCAACCTCAACACCGAATATCATTAGCCATCATGCTTTCCATAACTCTAAAAAATATTTTTTTATCCAACTTTTAGCAATGAATTGGCCCTAAGTACACAAAGGGTCAACTGAGGATTTACAGTTCCACTACTAGTACTAACTAGCCCCGAGTACCTTACAGGTCAACCGAGGATCTGTAGTCACACTCTTAATCCACAGTTCACCAAAATTGTAATTTCCATATCAATGCTCAAGCCTAATTCTAGCGTACTGTTATGCAACAACCCTAGCATGACCTACTAGGTGGCATGTTCTACTACTATCCTCCAAAACAATGTTTCATAATAATATAATGAAAATTCAATATAAAATATGATAACATACATTATTTAAAATAAATATTCTCAATTAATATACATGGAAACATATATATAAATATTAAAAATAATAAATATCATATAATGAAATGAGTATAATTAAATTCATAAACATATGGATGCTCAGAATATTTAATCTAGATGCAATGTATATATATCATAATAACTCACTGTTCTATCATGCTCATTGACCCTGGCTCAGCTAGCCTGGTCCGATAGGCCTAGCATGTAGAGAAACTAAGGAAAATAATAAAATAACAAAATATTAGAATAAAAAAATCCTAATTTTATACTTTTAGAAATTCTAAAGAATGACTCAATCTAGGACACGACTCTCTAAAACTCAAAACTTAAAACCGACTCGATATCACATTTTACGAGAAATTCACTGAAAATTCGGTAGCGTTTCTTCTATAAAATGGACATTTATCCACTAAAAGTAGAGCAAATCCTACATGCAAACACACTTCATATATGCACATAGCTCAACTTCTCGGGTTGGACCCCCGAACTATATAAATTGCCCAACCAAGAACCAATATACACAAAAAATTAATAAAATAAAAATAATTATTAAAATTCAATAAAAACCATAGAAATCAATAAAATACCACAACTTAACTTATTTAAATAATAAAACATTAAAGATATTTATTTTCAAAATAAATAATAGAATCCCAATATATTTAAATAATATTAATAAAAATCCATTTTTCAAATATTCAAAATTAAATAGAAAAAATTACAAATAATTATTTAAATTGCTCAAATAAATAATAAAAATAGCTAAAATTTCATTTAATCATAAAAATAATAAATAAAACTATTATTCAATTATATTTCCAGAAATTATTATTAATTAGCTAAAAATAGTAAATAATTCATAAAAATTATTTTAATACTATTTATTACACAAAAATTATTCAAAACTTAATAATTAACACTAATTTCAATTAAAATACAAAATTTACTAATTTATACTAATTTTTCCAAAAATCAAATTTTTACATTAACATTCAAAAATTTATAATATATAATCGGAACATAATTTCAACAAGCTTTCTTAACAAAATATGCTTAAAATAGTCCATAGCATTTATTAAAAATATAATTTTTCTGAGCACAGAACAATACATGAACAACAACCCCTCACATTTAGTTTCCTCACAACCTCTACAACAATTAACCTAAAAGCAACAATAGTTAATAAAATCAAATAAATGCTTAAACTAGACAAAAATTCAAAATACAAAAAATTGAATTATACAAAAAAAGGATAGTTACCAGAGTCAAAACTCAAAATGGTTAGAAGATTTGAGAAGTCTAGAGGATGAGCTTCCAAAAGAGCTCAACGTCGGCCTTTGTTATCACCAGAATCGTCTCCAGTGAGCAATGAAAGTTTCGTTCAAAAAAGAAAAAAAAACAAGAAGAAAAGAAAGAAAAAGAGAATAAGAGGAAGAGGAAGGTATTGGATGTTTAACCTCCTCTTATTTTATTTTTCAAAAAGCATAAAAGTCAAAAATTAAAAATAATATATATATATATATATATATATATATATATATATATATATATATATATATATATATATATATATATATATATATATATATATAACAATTAATTTAATTTAATTTAATAAAATCACTCAACTAAATAATTATTAAAAATAAAAATAAAAATTTAATTTCAAAATAATAAAATTAATAATATTAAAATAATATTCCACACAAAATATTCAAATGTAATTTCACCAAATAACTAAATATTAAAATTTAATAAAATAATTATTAACACAACCAATCCCAGAAATTAATTTAATAATTTATAAAATTTTGGATTATAACGTTATTATTATTATTATTATTATTATTATTATTATTATTATTATTATTATTATTATTATTATTATTTTATTATTATTCAATTGAAAAAATATATGAAATGTCTATTATATTAAAATTTTAACTTGAAATATGAAAATAAAAAAAATTCACTTTATATAGTTTCAAATAATTCAATTAATAAATAAGAGTGTAATTATTAAAAATAAAAATTAAACTTTAATTTCAAACTAATAAAATTAATAATATTAAAATAATATTCCACACAAAATATTCAAATGTAATTTCACCAAATAACTAAATATTAAAATTTAATAAAATAATTATAAACACAACCAATCCCAGAAATTAATTTAATAATTTATAAAATTTTGGGTTATAACATTATTATTATTATTTTTATTTTTATTATTATTCAATTGAAAAAATATATGAAATGTCTATTATATTAAAATTTTAACTTGAAATATGAAAATAAAAAAAATCACTTTATATAGTTTCAAATAATTCAATTAATAAATAAGAGTGTGAAATGTCCATTACATCACAATTTAAACTTAAAATATGAGAATTGTTATTATTATCAATAACAAGTAAAAATGTGGAATAATAATAATAATAATAATAATAATAATAATAATAATAATAATAATAATAATAATATTATTATTATTATTATTATTAGTTGATAGTTTATTATAATATTTGATAGTTTATTAATTATTATTTTTAGTAAGTAATCTAATATTTTTGTGTCATGACCCGAACAAAACAACACGTGACCGACACTAGGGAATGAAGATACATAAAGTAACCGAAACCCATAATAAGCCTTAAAAAAGTTTCGTGAAAAAGAAATAAAACACTTAATAATAAAACCATTACTTGACAATAAGATCATAATAAGTGCACCAAACCAAATACATATATCAAATATTCTTAATACAATATTCCAAGTCAGATATAATCATATTACAAATAATAATATGTTCTTTAATTAACTACTGCAGTATTTAAAGTTCAATTGTACAATACATATGAAATAGACCCACACAATAAAGCTGGAGAAGAAAAAACTCGACATAGAGAAGAAGGACGAGTATCAAACTCCTAAACTTCTGAAAAATAATATCGAGGGGAGTCAAACCTCACTAAGTCAGATAATAAAGAGAGTAATAAAATAAATTTTATTGTTTTTATTATTATAATTAAAGTATTAAAAATTTATTTCCAAATCGTCAACTCTCCAAATAAAATATGAAGAATTTACAATAAAAATTCTTCAAAATAAGTAATCTTTATTTAATAATTTATAAGTGAAAAATCTTGGTAGAACCCTACTCCACGAAGTCTAATAGCCACTTGACTCACTTAATCATTAAATTGCCGGTCCTTGAGAGCTACGCATCAATCGAGGCACCAGCCATAGTCATTTCCTTAATCTAATATTTTACTGGTAGTCCTTGAGAGATAAGGCATCAATCGAAATACCCAACCCATTAACCAATCATAACATTTTCAATAATCATTGGCGGTCCCCAAGAGCTACGACATCCACCAAGGCACCCGTCCTAGTTAACAAATCATAAAATTTGGATCCATTTCTTAAGTAATACCAGTGTGCCCACGGTCTTAATGAAACCCATTAGGTAGCTCATTCTACAAGTATTTTTCAAAACTAATATATAACTAAAAATGTGTCATAATATAAGAAAGTTATAATTATAAATTAAATAGCATAAAATCAAACAAAATAACTTAAATTTCACGTAAGCATATTGATATATTAAATTTTATAAAATCACTATGTTTAGTAAACACACACAAAAAATTAAATTTATTAACTTACAGTTGGAGCTAACCGGCTGATGGTTCCACATCCGCCTATTGTTGGTAGTTCCCACTTTGGTATACTCTAAAATAAAATAATGCTTTAATGAAAACATGCTTAAGAAAAATAATTAAAATTTATAGGAATTTCTAAAAATTCTAAAATTAATAACAATTAAGAAACTTGTAATAGATTCAGAATTAATCCTAACGAAAACTCAATCTAAGGAATGACCTTAAACTTACATAACAGTCAAATAGAAATGTACAGATGTCACATTTGATGAAAAATCTACCAAAATTCCAATAGAGTCTCCTATGTAAAACATACATCTCTCGACACGAAGTAGAGCCATTCCTCCAGAGAAAAACACTACTATTCACACACAGTACCACACTCGAATTGGGCTCCCAAACTACACATAAATTTTTGATCAAGATCAATAACAACACTATCAAAAAATATATATAAATTATGAAAATATATAATGACATAAATATATAAATTAATCGGACTAATTTAATAATAAATTCCTTTTAATAATCAAATATATACAAAACTCATTTAACATAATAATATCTATACTTAAAAATTATTACTTATAAAATTCCAGAAAATTCATAAGAATATATTTTAACACTAAATATAATTAAATCAATCAAATAATTAAACACTACAATATTTACACACATTTATATTATTTCTGGAAATTAATCTAAAATCAACAAAATATACAGAAATATCAATTTAGCTAATAAAATTAATTTATACTTTCTAGTAATTAAAATTATCATTATACATGTTAATTAACTATAATTTACCAAAAATCAAATTACATAATTTTCTGAATTTTTTTTTCACATATAACTTCTAAAAGTTATAATAAATTATCTATAACTAATTTTACAAAATTTCCTTCACAAACATTACTCTAAATAATATATAGTATTTATTAAAAATATCTAAATTTTTTAGTTTGGGATAGTAACCTTAACCAAAAATTCCAAAAATATTAAAATAAATCCAAAAGTTATAAACAAAATGTTACAGCATAGCATTCAATCTCTACTATAACTTTCCTAAACAACATCAAGCCTAATTCTCAATCAATTAATAAAAAACTAACAAAACTAACAATTGAATTTACCTCGATTTAGGATGATCTGGGAGCCCTATATTTTTTTTATTTAAATAAAGGAGTTTTCAAATAGTGTTATTAATAATTACTTTTGCATTATATTATATTTATGTTAATATTATTTTAGGGTTATTAATATATGTGAGTATTATTTATTTATTGTCTAGAATTTTATTGTCTATTATTATCATTATTATTATTATTGCTATTTTAAACTATATTAACTTTAAGGCTATATATATATATATATATATATATATATATATATATATATATATATATATATATTCATACTTATATGTATATTTAGGGTTAAATATTATTTTAGATGTATGTATATTAAAATAACTTGTGTATATATATATATGTGTATGTAGTATATGTATATATATACCAATATTTACCTATACACACATACATGCATAATTATATATTAATATATATTAACAGTTTATAATATGATTATATATATATATATATATATATATATATAATATGATATAAGTGTATACATATATATATATATATATATATATATATATATATATGTATGTATATATGAAATAGGGACCAAAACCGAAACACAAAATAAAAGAAAATAAAAGAAAAACGAAAACAGGAAACAAAGAAGCTTCTCGACCTCAGTCCCCTCCCTGTCTTCCTCCTTCACTCGCCATCCTCACCGAACTCTCTGCTGCTCTTCCTCTTCCTCTTCCTCTTCTTCTTCTTCTTCTTCTTTTTCTTCTTCGCCTGGCAGCAGCTCCTCATCGTGCGACAGCCTGCATTTCCAGAGTTCCCTGGCTCCGACTCTTCTTCATAGGTGCTGCCTTCTTGCTGTGATTTGCTGCCTCCTCAGCCTCCATCTCTGGTGACAATGAGCTCCCTCCTTTCCCCTCTGTTTTCGCAGCAGCTTGGTGGTGAGTGGTACTCACCCGATTCCTCCTTTCCTTCTTTGATCTTGAGTGTTTTGGTAGGTTGTCTAGTTAATTGATGTTGTTAGTGTATAATGAGGTTGATTTTGTTCTTTTAGAAAATTTTGGGGAATTATTTGATTTTTTTTCAGAATTTTATTTGATTTTTTTTGTCATTTTATTTATTTGATTTTTTTGTCATTTTATTTATTTGATTTTTTTATTTTTTGAGGTGTAATTAGTGATTAGAGTAATTATAGTTAGTTGTTCTTGGTATATTAATTTTATTTAAGAATTTTAGAAAATTATTTGTTAATTGTGAATTTAGGATTTTAGGTATTTAATTGGTATTTATGTTAATTTCAAAAATTATTGTGAGAAATTGTGAAATTTTAATAATTGAGGTTATTAGTGAATGTTATTAATTTTAGAACTCAAATTATAATTTTTGTGATTTTTATACTCTTTTTATAAATATTTTTGAGTTTATGCCAAATGTGATTTTTAGGTTAAATTCTATTTTTTTAGAAGAAATTATTGGTTGACTTTATGTTTTAATTACATTAGGAAGATTAATTTTGAGAAAAATAATTTTTGGGATGGTTAAATAATTTTAAGGAATTATTTTTAGTGCTAATACCACATTATGTAATTTATGTATTTTAAGGGGTAAAAATGTAATTTTACGCTAATTATAGTTAAACATATATTTTAGTTAGTTTTATTAATAATTAAGGGGTTTAGAGAATTTTTATAAATTAATTGGTATTTTTACTTAAGTAGTGTTAATTTAAATATTAATTCCAAATATTATAGATATATTTATAATACATCATTTTGGTAATAAAAATTGAATATAATGGTTTTAAAGTAGACTTTAATTATATTTTGAATAATTGAGATTTTATATATTTTTATTTATTTTTAGTATATGTGTATGTGAAATATGTATTTTGAGAAATAAATGTTATTAATTCTTGATATTTTGTTGAGTTGTGATCTCGGTCGGGGCTAAGTGTAGTTTTGGGAGCTCGACTCGAGTGTGAATGTTTGTGGTTATTAGAAGTGCATTTTTATGTAGGTCTGGCTCTACCTTTGGTAGAGAGATGTCCATTTTATAGTAGAGACTCTGTCAAAATTTTGGTAGATTTTCTCGTAAAGCATGATATTTGTTATGAATTTCTACCGTTAGTTAGGTTCTATCCTGTCTATCGTGTCTTATCCGGTCTTCCTCGAGTCAGCCTGAAAATTCATTATTTTGTTGATTTATGATTTCAATTCCATAGTGATGTTTTAAATTCGATTTATTATTTTCTTTTAGAGCATATCGGAGCAGAAGCTGTGAAGCCGAGGCAAACGCGTGGTCGTCAGCCTTCACATTCATCTTGTAAGTCGATAGAATGATCTGTGTGTGTGTTTTAATTAACAAATGCGTGCACTCATATTTTAATATTGATTATATGGTTTTATTTAATTTAATGTTGCTATTTAAGATTTAAATGCATTTTATTTATTTAAAATTGATTTTGAGAAATTTTAGTAGAACAATCTACCTGGTGGGCTTCACCAGGACTATGTGCACATGGTAAAGATTGAGAGATGGATCCGTAATGTATATATGATTGGTGAATGTTAAACTGGGATGGGTGCCTCGGTCGATGCCTTTGCTCTCAGGGACCGCCAGTGCCATATATTTGGATTAAGTGAATGACTACGACTTGGTGCCTCGGTTGATGCCTTTGCTCTCGGGGACCGATAGTCTAGTTGGATTAAGTGGGCCCAGTTGGCCATTTAGATTTTTTGGTTTAGGGTTCTACCGAGATTTTTCAAAAGCTATACTTATACATTATAAATTATTATCACTATAAATATATAGTTTTTAAAAGGTTTTCAAACCGTACAGCTCTTTTATTGACTTACTCAGTGAGGTCTGATTCCCCTCAATTTATTTTTTTTCTGGAGCTTGGGAGTTCGACCTCAGACTACCTCCACGCCGGGTTTCTTCTTCACCGGCTATTTTATGTAAGTCATTGTAAGTTGTACTGTGTGTTAATATAGGTTGCTACAATAGTATATGTACTAAGGATTTGTATGGTTTAAACATAATTTTGTAATTTATTTGTGTAAACCATGCGTATGTATAAGATTTAAATTTGATTTATAATATGAGATGTTAAAGCACACTTTTATTAAGCACTTGAATTTGTTTATTTTTTTAAGAAAAAAATCAGTTTGATAATATGTTCTGTTATTAATTAAAGTTTAAAATTGGAAGGTTTTATTTTCTTTTCCTTTAGGATTACTACGGGTTTCGAGGGCCTTATGCCTTCCCATTCCTTGGTGCTGGTCACGTGCCCTCGGGTTCGGGTCATGACAAAGTTGGTATCAGAGCATAAGTTCGATTAATTATCCATATTTGTCTTTTTATGTAACTACTGCAGTTTTAGGGTTGATAATTGTCTTTGAGATGTTCTTGTTTCTAATTCCGCGTAGCGTTAAATACTCGTCTTGTTTTGAATTCAATTTTTCCTTGTCTTTTTTAGAATAAGGCATGTGCATACCGACCCCGATGTCGATCTGACTCTTAGACTTGATGAGCAGTCTATGCACAATGAGGCTCCTCTTCCTGCTCCACATCGTAGGGGTAGAGGTAGAGGTAGAGGTCGAGCCAGGGTAGCTGTAGCTAAGATTCCTGATCAGTAGCCAGTCGAGCCTGAAGCCCTAACCGTTGACCCCACAGCCTTTGCAGCTGGACTGGCAGGGATTAATCAGGGTCTTGCAGCATTGAATCAGGTGATGCCCCTTGTACAGTAGATGCTACAGCAGAGGAACCAGGGGATGTCAGACACTGAGGCAACACTTCTTTACTCTTGGATTAATAGGGTTTCTTTTGACGGTATGGGTGATGCCTTAGACTTCATTAACACAATTGAGGCACGTACCAGGACGGGACACACGAATTATCAGAGGATTATGATAGTGGAGTTGTCAGTTCAGGCGATAGCTCAGGACTGGTTTATGCAGTTAATTTAGCCATCTATGTACGAGCTAACTTGGCTAGAGTTTAAGGACCGCTTCTTGAGATTTTTCTATCCTCCAGCCACCAAAGATGCCTACAGGTGGTAGTTGCTCCACATCACTAGAGGGGATAGGTAAGTGGAGGACTATACTAGAGAGTTTAATAGGCTGTCTCGACATGCAAAGGATATCAGGAGGGACCCTTACAGAGCAGTGGAGCTGTATGTTACTGGATTGGGACCCACTTTTATTGGTATGCATACCGAGGACTACACCTTAGAGAGTGTGATTGAGGAGGCCCATTTGATTGAGAGGTGACATATCTGCCAGGGCACCATGATAGATCCCTATATGGTTGGGGCCAGTGGATATGGTTTAGTTCTCGGGTACCAGCGGTCATCATTTCACATCGGTAGTTCAAGTCAACAGGCTGCAGGTAGTTCACAGTAGAGTGGTAGGAGGTCTAGGACTCATCAAGTTGGTCAACATGGGTACGCCACGAACAGGAGGAGTGGTAGGGGTCATAGATTCAGTATTGGAGTTAGTAGTAGTAGTAGTGGGCAGAGTTCCAGGCAGAGTAGTTCTGGGTCTGGAGCCAGTGCTTGTGCGAGTTGTGGATGATTCCATCAGGGCCCGTGTTATCTATTGTCAGGTGCTTGCTTTAGATGTGGACAGGTTGGTCATCTTGCCAGAGCTTGTCCTCACTCCGGATACTAGCCATAGTACGCTCAGGGTTCATCTTCATCAGTGGCTCAGCCCTACTATCAGATGCCTCAGCAGTATCGAGCACCAGTACAGCCACAACAGAGACCGCCTCAGCCTATGAGTCAATAGGGTCGAGGTTCAGTTGGTAGACCTAGTGGACGTGGATTTGTGCAGCCTTCGACTTCTCAGTAGGCATGTCGTGGTCAGGCTCGAGTATTCACTTTGACACCACAGGATGCTCAGACTTTGAATGCAGTGGTAGCAGGTATTCTCTCAGTCTGTGCATGCGATGCTAGAGTTTTGTTTGACCCGGTGCTTCCCATTCCTTCATTTCTCCTATGTTCACTTCGAGAATCGAGTGGCAGCCTTCTAGGTTATCCTTTCCTCTATCTGTGTTGACTCCTCTTAGTGATGAGTTGGAGACATATGTCTTCTTTCCTTCGTGTTCGGTATTAGTTGATGGTAGAGAACTATTGGCGGACTTGCTATTGCTTGATGTGCTGGAATTTGACATCATTTTGGGTATGGATTGGTTATTGAGGTATTATGCTTCGGTGAATTATAGAGAGAAAGAAGTGGTGTTTAGAATTCCAGATGAAGAAGAATTATGTTTCAAGGGTGAAAAGAGCTCCATGCCTCATAATCTCATTTCTGCCATTACAACCCGGAAGATGCTTAGAAGGGGTTGTCAGGGTTACTTGGCATTGGTAAGAGATATTGAGAAAGAAAATGTGGCAATTGAGCAGGTGCCAGTGGTACGTGAATTTCTGGATGTCTTTCCTGAAGAATTACCAGGATTACCACCAGACAGAGAGATGGAGTTCTATATCGATGTCATACCTGGTACGGATCCTATTTCTATGCCACCCTACAGAATGGCACCAGCAAAATTATAGGAGCTAAAGGAGCAGTTGTAGGAGTTGCTTGATAAGGGTTTCATCAGACCTAGTACATCACCTTGCGGTGCTCTGGTGTTGTTTGTGAAGAAAAAGGATGGTAGCCTTCGAATCTGTATCGATTACAGGTAGTTGAATAAGGTCACCATCAAGAACAAGTACCCACTTCCGAGGATCGATGACCTGTTCGATCAGCTTTAGGGTGCTACATGCTTCTCTAAAATAGATCTAAGATCTGGGTATCATCATTTGAGGATTAGAAGAGGTGATGAGCCCAAGAAAGCCTTTCGAATAAGATATGGCCATTATGAGTTCTTAGTAATGTCCTTTGGGTTGACTAATGCTCTAGCAGCCTTTATGGACTTGATGAATCGGGTGTTCAGACCATACTTGGACCAGTTTGTGATAGTTTTCATTAATGATATCTTGGTTTATTCCAAGAGCGAGGCTGAGCATGTTATGCATCTGAGAAGGGTACTTCAGACCTTAAAGGAGCACACGTTGTATGCCAAACTCTCAAATTGCGAGTTCTGGTTGCATCAAGTGGCATTTCTAGGCCACGTGGTTTCTCGAGACGGCATACAGGTGGACCTTAAGAAGATAGAAGCTATTACGAAGTGGCTGAGGCTGACTACAGTTAGAGAGGTACGGAGTTTCCTAGGTCTAGCAGGCTATTATAGAAGATTTGTGAAAGACTTCTCTAAAATTGCTGCACCTTTGACAAGGTTGACCCAGAAGAGTGCTAAATTTGTATGGACAAAAAAATACGAAGAGCACTTTCAGTTATTGGAGGACTTGTTGACATCGGCTCCAATTCTAACTTTGCCCTCTGGAAATGAAGGGTATATAGTGTATTGTGATGCTTCCAAAGTAGGATTGGGCTGTGTGCTGATGCAAAATGTCCAAGTGATTGTTTATGCTTCGAGGCAGTTGAAGAAGCACGAGCAAAACTATCCTACTCATGACTTGGAGATGGCAGCTGTGGTGTTTGCTTTGAAAATATGGAGGCATTACTTGTATGGGGTGACATGTGAGATATACACTGATCACAAAAGCCTGAAATATATCTTTCAGTAGAGGGACTTGAATTTGAGGCAGAGAAGATGGATGGAACTCCTTAAGGATTATGATTGTTCCATCTTATACCATCCAGGCAAAGTGAATGTTGTCACGGATGCCTTGAGTAGAAAATCAGCGGGCAGTCTTGCCTATATTAGCTCAGAGAGAAGGCCCATTATCAAGGAGTTGCACGGGTTGATTGATCAAGGGTTGCAGATGAGAGTTACCCGGAAGTGCCTTTTAGCTCAATTCAGTGTACGATTAGTATACTTGGATCGGGTTAAGGCAGCTCAGAGTAGAGACCCCTAGTTGTAGAGGGTTATGTATGAAGTGCAATAAGGACAGTCACGGGACTTTGTGATTGACACAGAAGGTGTACTGCGGTTGGGCACTAGGATTTGTGTGCCAGATGTTGACCATTTGAGGAAAGAGATTATGGAAGAAGCATATTTTTCTGCATATAGTGTTCATCCAGGTTCTACCAAGATGTATCATAACTTGAAGGATACATATTGGTGGAATGGAATGAAGAGGGATATTGCAGAGTTTGTATCCAGGTGCCTGACTTGCCAACTAGTAAAGCTTGAACATCAGAGACCCTTGGGACTGTTGCAACCTATGCCAATTCCTGAATGGAAATGGGATATGATAGCTATGGATTTCGTGACTAGGCTACCTCGGACTACAGGAGGTTATGACGCTATTTGGGTGATTGTTGATAGGCTAACTAAGTCAGCACACTTTCTGCCAATAAAGAAGACGTACTTTACTGATAGACTGGCGAGACTTTATGTTAATAGGATTGTTTGTCTACATGAAGTACTTATGAGCATAGTGCCAGATAGAGGAGCCACATTTACCTCAGTCTTTTGGCAAGAGTTACACAAGGCCTTGGGTACCAGATTGGATTTCAGTACGGCCTTCCACCCTCAGATAGATGGTCAGTCAGAGAGGACTATCAAGACATTATAAGATATGCTGAGAATGTGTGTAATGGATTTTGGAGGACAATTGGATTCACACTTGCCATTGATTGAGTTTGCTTATAATAACAGCTATCATGCTAGCATCGAGATGGCTCTGTATGAGGCACTATATGGTAGGAAGTGTAGATCGCCGTTGTGTTAGGAGATTGGTGAAAGGCAGTTAAAGGGACCAGAGTTGGTGCATATCACTTCAGAGAAAGTCCCTATTATACAGTAGTGATTGAAGACAGCCTTCAGTAAATAGAAGAGCTATGCTAACCCTAGGAGGAAGGATGTATCCTTTATGGTTGGAGACATGGTATTCCTGAAGGTGTCTCCAATGAAAGGAGTTATGAGATTTGGCAAGAAGGGTAAGCTAGCTCCTAGATACATTGGACTGTTTAAGATTCGGTCTAGAGTGGGTGAAGTGGTGTATAGGTTGGTGTTACCACCAGAACTATCAAGAATCCATTTTGTATTTCATGTATCCATGCTAAGACGTCCTTGATCCGTCTCATGTGTTGCAACCTCAAACCATAGAACTTAGTGACAATCTGACTTACGAGGAATACCCAGTGGCAATTGTGGATCACCAAGTCTGACAGCTACGAACTAAGGAGATATCGATGGTGAAGGTGCTATGGAGTAATCATTCCATTAAGGATTGCACTTAGGAAACTGAAGCTGATATGCGAGTTTCTTTCCCATATCTCTTCCCTTCTTAGCCTTGTAATTCTTCTTTTCTTTCTTTCTTGAATTCGGGGACAAATTCATTTAAGGAGGGGAGACTGTAATACCCTATATTTTTTTATTTAAATAAAGGAGTTTTCAAATAGTGTTATTAATAATTACTTTTGCATTATATTATATTTATGTTAATATTATTCTAGGGTTATTAATATATGTGAGTATTATTTATTTATTGTTTAGAATTTCATTGTCTATTATTATCATTATTATTATTATTGCTATTTTAAACTATATTAACTTTAAGGATATATATATATATATAATCATACTTATATATATATTTAGGGTAAAATATTATTTTAGATGTGTGTATATTAAAATAACTTGTGTATATATATGTATGTGTATGTAGTATATGTATATATATACAAATATTCACCTATACACACATACATGCATAATTATATATTAATATATATTAATAGTTTATAATATAATATATATATATATATTATATATATATATATATATATACATAATATGATATAAGTGTATACATATATATATATGTATATGTGAAATAGGGACCAAAACCGAAACACAAAACAAAAGAAAACAAAAGAAAAACAAAAATAGGAAACAAAGAAGCTTCCAGACCTCAGTCCCCTCCCTGTCTTCCTCCTTCACTCGCCATCCTCACCAAACTCCCTATTGCTCTTCCTCTTCTTCTTCTTTGCCTGGCAGCAGCTCCTCATCGCGCGACAGCCTGCATTTCTAGAGTTCCCTGGCTCCAGCTCTTCTTCATAGGTGCTGCCTTCTTGCTGTGATTTACTGCCTCCTCAGCCTCCATCTCCAGTGACAACGAGCTCCCTCCTTTCCCCTCTGTTTTCGCAGCAGCTTGGTGGTGAGCGGTACTCACCCAATTCCTCCTTTCCTTCTTTGATCTTGAGTGTTTTAGTAGGTTGTCTAGTTAATTGATGTTGTTAGTGTATAATGAGGTTGATTTTGTTCTTTTAGAAATTTTTAGGGAATTATTTGATTTTTTTTCAGAATTTTATTTGATTTTTTTATCATTTTATTTATTTGATTTTATTCTTTTTTTTAGGTGTAATTAGTGATTAGAGTAATTATAGTTAATTGTTCTTGGTATATTAATTTTATTTAAGAATTTTAGAAAATTATTTGTTAATTGTGAATGTAGGATTTTAGGTATTTAATTGGTATTTATGTTAATTTCGAAAATTATTGTGAGAAATTATGAAATTTTAATAATTGAGGTTATTAGTGAATGTTGTTAATTTTAGAACTCAAATTATAATTTTTGTGATTTTTATACTATTTTTATAAATATTTTTGAGTTTATGCCAAATGTGATTTTTAGGTTAAATTATATTTTTTTAGAAGAAATTATTGGTTGACTTTATGTTTTAATTACATTAGGAAGATTAATTTTGAGAAAAATAATTTTTGGGATGGTTAAATAATTTTAAGGAATTATTTTTAGTACTAATAGCACATTATGCAATCTATGTATTTTAAGGGGTAAAAATGTAATTTTATGCTAATTATAGTTAAACATATATTTTAGTTAGTTTTATTACTAATTAAGGGGTTTAGATAATTTTTATAAATTAATTGGTATTTTTACTTAAGTAGTGTTAATTTAAATATTAATTCCAAATATTATAGATATATTTATAATACATTATTTTGGTAATAAAAATTGAATATAATGGTTTTAATTTAGACTTTAATTATATTTTGAATAATTGAGATTTTATACATTTTTATTTATTTTTAGTATATGTGTATGTGAAATATGTATTTTGAGAAATAAATGTTATTAATTCTTGATATTTTGTTGAGTTGTGATCTCGGTCGGGGCTAAGTGTAGTTTTGGGAGCCCGACTCGAGTGTGAATGTTTGTTGTTATTAGCAGTGCATTTTTATGCAGGTCTGGCTCTACCTTTGGTATAGAGATGTCTGTTTTACAGTGGAGACTCTGTCGAAATTTTGGTAGATTTTCTCGTAAAGCATGATATTCGTTATGAATTTATACCATTAGTTAGGTTCTATCCTGTCTATCGTGTCTTGTTCGGTCTTCCTGGAGTCAGCCTGGAAATTCATTGTTTTGTTGATTTATGATTTCAATTCCATAGTCATGTTTTAAAATTGATTTGTTATTTTCTTTTAGAGCATATCGGAGCAGAAGTTGTGAGGCTGAGGCTGACGCGTGGTCGTCAGCCTTCACATTCATCTTGTAAGTCGATAGAATGATCTGTGCATGTGTTTTAATTAACAAATGCGTGCACTCATATTTTAATATTGATTATATGGTTTATTTAATTTAATGTTGCTATTTAAGATTTAAATGCATTTTATTTATTTAAAATCGATTTTGAGAAATTTTGGTAGAGCAGGCTACCTGGTGGGCTTCACCAGGACTATGTGCACATGGTAGAGATTGAGAGATGGATCCGTAATGTATATATGATTAGTGAATGTTAAACTGGGATGGGTGCCTCGGTCGATGCCTTTGCTCTCGGGGACCGCTAGTGCCATATATTTGGATTAAGTGAATGACTACGACTTGGTGCCTCGGTTGATGCATTTGCTCTCGGGGATCGGTAGTCTAGTTGGATTAAGTGGGCCCAGTTGGCCATTTAGATTTTTGGGTTTAGGGTTCTACCGAGATTTTTCAAAAGCTATACTTATACATTATAAATTATTTTTACTATAAATATATAGTTTTCAAAAGGTTTTCAAACCGTACAGCTCTTTTATTGAATTACTCAGTGAGGTCTGATTCCCCTCAATTTATTTTTTTTCAGGAGCTTGGGAGTTCGACCTCATACTACCTCCACGCCGGGTTTCTTCTTCACCGGCTATTTTATGTAGGTCATTGTAAGTTGTATTTATGTTAATATAGGTTGCTGCAGTAGTATATGTACTAAGGATTTGTATGGTTTAAACATAATTATGTAATTTATTTGTGTAAACCACGCTTATGTATAAGATTTAAATTTGACTTATAATATGAGATGTCGAAGCACACTTTTATTAGGCACTTGAATTTGTTTATTTTTTTAAGAAAGAAATCAGTTTAATAATATGTTCTATTATTGATTAAATTTTAAAATTGGAAGGTTTTATTTTCTTTTCCTTTAGGCTTACTACTGGTTTCGGGGGCCTTATGCCTTCCCATTCCCTAGTGCTGGTCACATGCCCTCGGGTTCAGGTCGTGACAAGGTTGAAGAAACTAAAGGTAGATTATTGAAGCTTGGACGATGAGGATTCCATAGACACTAGAATCATAACCATCCAATACCAGAATCTTCACCGGAGGCTAAATAAAATCTGGCCAAAATAAGGGTAAAATAGGAAAAAGAGAAGATAGGGCTACTACTGGTGGCTAGGGGTGGAGCTGGGCTACTGTCCTGCGAGCTAGAGCTGCTGCTAGTTGTTGGCATCAGTGCTGAAGCAGATTGGTAGTGGCTAGCAGAGGATGTGAAGGAAGAAGAAGAATGAAAATGAGAAAGAAAAGAAAAGAAATGGCCCCAAGTCATGTTTTTTTTTTAAATATACAATCTATTTACTTATCAAATAACTTATTATAATTTATACACACAAATATATTCATTTAAATTTTTCTCAAAATACCAACATGCCCAATTAAATATTTTTTAAAATATATAAATAAAATATAACATTTAACTCAATTGTCCATAATTTAACTTAATTAATAACAAGAATTCAAAATGTTACAATCTCCCCTTCTTAAAAAAATTCATCCTCGAATTTTAATAAACACAAAATACAAAGTTTTCACTGAATAAAAAGATAAAATTATCTCCCCCACACTACTGGCTCATCCTCCAATGTGCAATCTTCAACGGTGTGATTGCTCCATAGCACCTTTACTATTAGAATATCCTTAATGTGAAGCTGACGAATTTGGTGATCCATAATCGCCATAGGATACTCCTCATATGATAGATCTTCATTGAGCTCTACTGTCTAAGGCTTTAGAACATGGGAAGGATCAGAAATATACTTCCTCAATATTGATACATGGAACACTGGATAGACCCAAGATATTTCAGGTGGTAACACCAATCTATAAGCCACCTCTCCAACCTTTGAATGTATCTTGTATGGTGTAATGTATCTAGGAGTTAGCTTACCCTTTTTACCTAATCTCATCACCCCTTTTATTGGAGACACTTTCAAGAACACCATATCTCTAACTAAAAAGCATACATCAATTCTTTTTGGGTTTGCATAACTCTTTTATCTGCTGAAGGTTGTCTTTAACCTTTGCTTGATGACAAGGACTTTCTTTGAAGTCACTTGCACTAATTTCAATCTTGTTAGTTATCTTTCTCTAATTTCCTAGCATAAAGGCGATCTACACTTTCTACCATATAATGCTTCATATTGTGCCATCTCGATACTTTCATGATAACTATTGTTGTATGAAAATTCAATTAATGGCAAGTGGAAATCCTAACGATCACCAAAGTCCAGCACACACATCCTCAACATATCCTCAAATGTTTGAATGGTCCTCTCTAACTGACCATCTATTTGAGGATGAAATGTTATATTGAAGTCAAGTATAGTACCTAAAGCCTTGTACAATTCTTGCCAAAAGAATAAAGTGAAAATATCTCCAAAAAAGAGTCCTGGAGGGGGTGAATAGGACTATCAACTAAAAATGAGAAATTGAAAGAATTCTTTGCAAGAATTGAATGCAAGTTGAGAAGGAACAATAAAGAACACAAAGATTTAAAGAGTTTAAATTCAATAATAATCCTACATCTCCATCTAACTTATACCCAAGTTAGGATTTTTAATCACCCATAATCTTATTCACAAAATTGAGATTACATAAGATTTTTATGGCTTACTCTTATAACCTTACAACATGAGTTTTCAAGGCTCACTCAAAAAACCAAAAACCAAGTGTTTTAATGAACAACACTTAAACCAATTCCTTTGGAAATAAATCTCACTTCCCTTCTAATCTAACCCAAGATTTAAGATGAAGAGAAATTCTATTTCTAACACATACACAACTCTTATAAGAGTTATACAAACAAAGAATTGTTTAAGAGAATTTGAGAGCCCAATGAATGCTTAAGAAAGAATGAATAATAAACAAGTTTCTTTTAACTTCCATTCAGCTCTAGAGGTTTTATACTTAAAAATATAGCTGTTGGAGGTACAAATGATGTGTCCAACATCTATATTTTGAATCATTGAAAGTGATGTTGTCAGATAGCTATTCATGGATTGAAACCATGATTGGCTGCTCAAGACGTTTGAATTTGCCCACACTTTCTTCATAGAAGCTATAGATATTTGAATTAGATTTTTATATCATTATGAAGCACCTTAATTGGACATATATAGCTTAGGATATGTCCAAAATACTAAGAGCTAGGCAATTTGAAATGCAGAATACTATTAGACAGCTATACCCAAGTTCAAGCCGTGATTTGCTCCAGAAGAAATTTGAATTTACCTATAATTTCTTAATGTAAGTTGTATATATTTTACTTATATTTCAATATTATTTTTAATCACCTAAATTGGACTTCTGTATCTAGGGATATGTCAAAAATACTGAGTGTTGTGCAATTTAAAATGCAGAATACTATCAAACAACTATACACAAGTTGAAGCCATGATTTGCTCTTAAAGAAATTTTAATTTTCCCATACCTTATTCATGAAAGTTTTATATATTTGACTTATCTTTCCATATCATTTTTAATCACCTTAATTAGACTTCTATAACTCAAGATATGTCCAAAATACTAAGAGATGTGCAGTCTGAGATGGCATATGTATATGTGGATTTTGACTCAAATTTTTCTTAACCCAATGAACTTCGATTTTGACAAATAAGTCTAATTAAGAAAGCTCAAGATGTCTACTTCAAATTTTAAGAAGATAACTTTCTCATTATAAAGCTCTAAGGATGTCAAAAGCCTCATTGAATCTCAAAGGTCCAATCAACCCAAGATAATTATACTTCATTTTAACTTCCAATAGAGTCCTAACTTATATACACTTAAATAAACAAATTAAATGATCAAAATTAATTTTGTTAAGATCAAAATTAAGATTGATTATTACTAAGGTCAACAATCTCCCCCTTTTTGATTGTGATAAACTTATTTTGAGTTTGATTAAAAAATAATACAAAGTAAAGTGTGTGATAATATTTATGATCATAATGATACCAAATGTAATAAAATATATATCTTTAATATCTACAAAATATTTGTGATCATAATGATACCAAAATATAGTGATCATGCTTAATGAAATTTAATATCTCTTCATTTAGAGGTTTGGTAAAGATATCTGCAAGTTGATTATTTGTATCAACAAATTCAAGTGAGATATCACCAATTTGAACATGATCACACAAGAAATGATGTCTAATGTCTATATGCCTAATTCTAGAATGTTGAATCAAATTTTTGCTAAGGTTGATAGCACTTGTGTTATCACATTTGATTAGGATGTGATTAAGTTTTACACTATAGTCTAACAACAATTATTTTTTCCATAAAACTTGTGAACAACAATGACTTGTTGCAATATTATAGACGGTGGGGTTTAGTGTGCATCTAAGATTTTAGCAACCATGACACTGGTTAAGCTCAGGGCTTTAGAGAATACACTAACCACTATAAAAAAGACATGGCGTGGAGATGAGGAGTTGCCACCCAGGGTAATAACTAGGACAAATTGAAAAAGTGGTACTCAATTCCCTAAAAGAAAGCTAGCACCACAACTAGGAGATTCTGGAGATAGAATAGTAACTTCTCTTAGTCTCGTGTTCATTTAGAATAATTTTATAAATGATTATTTCATCCTCTAATTACATGCGAATTTATTAAACCCTATTTGACATCCATCTAACCCTAGGCATCTAGTCAATAAAATTACACATAAAAAATGCACTCAAAATCACGTTGTCCCTAAGTCTAAATTATGTTAATTTTATTAAAAAGTCAGTTAGATTTACATTTTATTTACAAGTGAGAAATGGACTAAAGGTGGGTCTACATTTTTATTAATTTGTGAGCCTAGATCTATTTATTTTAGTTTGTCTAAGAAATGGGCTTAAGTCTATTCAATTTTAAAGGAAAGTTAAATTAGTGGGCCTAAGTTTAACTTGGTTTTATTTTAAATGAAGTGTGGACCTAGGTCTATTTATTTAAAAAAGAAATGAAATTAAATGGGTTGAGCAAAGTCTAAACAAGTTTTAATTAACTAAGCGGGCCTAAAATCTAATTAACCTAATGGGCCTAAATTAATTTTAATTATTTAAAGCCCTAAATCATTTTTAAGCCTATTTATTAAGTGGGTTAGACCTAAATGTGGGCTTAGGGCCTAAAAGGATAAAAACATAAAAATAAGCCCAAAACAAATAAAACACAAAAAAAAAGATCAAACAAACATTATAGTGATTTTCTAGAAACCTTAAATTAATTACATGCAAACCCTAATTTATGCTACTGCCACCATTGATTTTAATTTGGGATTTTATAGATTGAACCTAATTACTAATTGATTTTAAATGTAGAAAATTAAATCTTTCACTATTCCCACTACTGGGGCTATTACAAACTACGTACAAAAATTAAAATTAAACAATTATACACCCATGAATTAAAATAACTACACAGAACACATAGATGCAAAATGAAAATTAAAACCCTAATATCTACTGAAAAATAGTACAGATTATTCCATGGCATTCCATGGATCTTTTATTCAATTCTTGAACATTAGACTATTTCCTCCTCAATTGCCGCTCATATATCAAAACAAAAAATATAAAAAATTAGATTAGTGAAATTTAATACTCCAATTAATAACAAAAATAAAATAAAAATAATTAAGGAAGAAAATAATAAAAAAGGAACATTGTGTTGATCTTAGATGTTGTGCAAATGCTTTTTTTAGCCCCTTAGACTAGGATTTTCATTGTTAAAATTGAAGTATTGTTGATTTTGGACTAGAATTTGATTGCATTCAAAGACACTGACAGTATTCAAAATTAGGGTTTTGATAGACAAGAGTGTGTTCGAGGTGTTCTTTGCATATAGATTTTTAGGGTTTGTGTGTGTGAGTGTCTTACGTCTATATGTGTCTCCAACCCCTCGTTTGTGTGTCTCCAAAAGCTCCCCTCATGCCCGTAGACTCTTTGCTTTTTAAAGCAAAGTCTGTGTACTGACTTCCCCCATTATAGGAATGGGCTCATCTCTTCAAAATAGACAGATAAAGATTTGATATTAAAAGCTCCTTACGCATTTTGAACGCGTCAAAAAATTATCTGATAAAAATAATAATAAAATTCATTTTTTAACCAATCAAAACATTAAAAAATAGACAAAAAAAATTAAGAAAATATGTAAAAAATTGAATTTACGCATCGACATTACACAATGCCGGTCGACATTACACCAATGCCGATTGACATTAAATGCTTATCCTAAAAAATTACTCAAGGTAAATTTCTTTGGCCGATATAAAATGTTGAAGCTTGTCTCCCTCTTCTATTGTAATTGAAGAGACTAGGTAATCATAACTTTTTTATTTTTGTGATTTTCGTTGTTTTGATCAATACTCCATTGGCTTCTTGCAAGAGTAGTTACTACACCATTAATGATAGTTATAGGTGGTTCCCAATCTTTTAGGACAATGTCCCAAATTTTGATGGAATCACAATCAAGATATAATTCCATTTTGAATTTCCAATGTGGATAGTCACTACCATCAAAGAATTGTCTAAGAGACGAGATGTTTTATGATTCACTCCCCATGATCTTATATTCTAGTAATGAAGTACCTAGAATTTAAGCTATGATATTAAATGAAAATAGTACTAAAAGAGGGTGAATAGGACTATCAAATAAAGATGAGAAATTAAAAGAATTCTTTGTAAGAATTGAAGGGATGTTGAGAAGGATGAATGAAGAACACAAAGATTTAAAGAGTTTGGATTCAACAACAATCCTACTTCTCCACCTAACTTATCCCCAAGTTAGGATTTCAATCACCCATAATCTTATTCATAAGATTGAGATTACATAAGAGTTTTATGGCTCACTCTTATAACCTTACAACATGAGTTTTCAAGGCTCACTCAAAAAACCAAAACCTAAGTGTTTTAATAGAAAACAATTAAACCAATTCCTTTGGAAATAAATCTAACTTACCTTTTAATCTAACTCGAGATTTAAGATGAAGAGAAACTTATTTCTAATGCACACCCAACTCTCACAAGAGTTATACAAATAAAGAATTATTTAAGAGAATTTGAGAGCTCAATGAATGCTTAATAAAGAATGAATAATAAACAAGTTTCTTTTAACTTCCATTAAGCTCTAGAGGTATTTATAGTTAAAAATATAGCTATTGGAGGTGCAAATTATGTGTCCAATATCTATATTTTGATGAATTGAAAGTGATGCTATTAGACAACTATTTATGGATTAAAACCATGATTGGCTACTCAAGAAATTTGAATTTGCCCACACTTTCTTCATAGAAGCTGTAGATATTTGAATTATTTTTCCATATCAATTTAAATCACCTTAATTGGACATCTGTAGCTTAAGATATGTCCAAAATGCTAAGAACTATGCAATTTGAAATGCAGAATACTATCAGACAACTATATCCAAGTTGAAGTTGTGATTTGCTCCTGAATAAATTCAAATTTGCCTATAATTTCTTCATAAAAGTTGTATATATTTGACTTATATTTCCATATCATTTTGAATCACCTAAATTGGACTTCTATAGCTCAGGCTATGTCTAAAATACTAAGAGTTATACAATCTAAAATGCATAATACTATCAGATAGCTATACACAAGTTGAAGTTGTAATTTTCTCTTTAAGAAATTTGAATTTTCATATAATTTCTTCATGAAAGTTTTAGATATTTAACTCATATTTTCATATCATTTTGAATCACTTAATTAGACTTTTGTAACTCAAGATATGTCAAAAATATTAGGAGATATGCACTTTGAGATGGCAAACGTATATGTGGATTTTGACTCAAAATTTGCACAACCAAATGAACTTGGATTTTGAAAAATAAGCCTAATTCAGAAAGATAAAGATATCTACTTCAAATGTAAAGAAAATAATTTTCTCATTATAAATCTCTAAGGATGTGAAAAGCCTCTTTGAATCTCAAAGGTCCAATCAAACTAAGATAATTATACTTCATTTTAACTTCCAATAGAGTCCTAACTTATACACACTTAAATAAACAAATTAAATGCTCAAAATTAAGTTTTTTAAGATCAAAATTAATATAGATTATTACTAAGATCAATAGCTTCTCTATTGGATACTATACTTACTGGTACCCCATGGAGATAGACAATTTTATTAACATACAATCTTGCTAATTTGTCGATGGAGTACATCTTCTTAATTGGCAGAAAGTGTGATGACTTAGTTAGCCTGTGAACTATCACCTAAATAGTATTATAACCTTCAGTCATACGAGGTAATCTATTTATAAAATCCATAGTAATCATATCCCACTTCCATTCTAGGATAGGTAACTGTTGCAATAATCCTAAAGGCCTCTGATGTTCTAACTTCACTTGCTAATAAGTTAGACACTTAGATGAAAATTCTACAACATCCTTCATTCCATTCTACTAATATATATCTTTCAAGCCATGATACATCTTGGTAGAACCTGGAAAAATACTATAAGTAGAAAAATATGTCTATTCCATAATTTCCTTAGATCATCAACATCTGGCACACATATCCTAGTGCCTAAGTGTAACACACCCTTAATGATAGACATCAAGTCTTTAGATTGACCTTATTGAATTTCAAACATAATCTTCTGTAAATATGGATCCCTTTTCTGAGCTACTTTAACTCTATCCAAGTACACTAATCATACTCTAAAATAAGTTAAAAGACACTTCTTAGTTACTTTCAATTGTAACTTTTAATCAATCAACTCATGCAACTCTTGAATAATTAGCCTCCTTTTTGTGTAAATATGAGAAAGACTACCCATTGACTTCCTACTCAAAGCATCAGCTACTACATTGGCTTTCCTCAGATGGTACAGAATAGAACAATCATAGTCCTTTAAAAGTTCTATCCATCTTCTCTGCCTTAGATTAAGATCTTTTTGCTAGAATTTGTACTTCAGACTTTTGTGGTTGGTGTATATTTCATAAGTTACACCATATAAGTAATGCCTCCAAATCTTCAATGCAAATAACTACTCTACCATCTTGTATTGAAGATTTGGAGGCATTACTTATATGGTGTAACTTGTGAAATATACACTGACCACAAGAGCATGAGCAGGATAATTCTGCTTGTGTTTTTTTTAACTGCCTTAAAGCATAAGCAACTACTCTACCATCTTCCATCAACACACACCCCAATCCCACTCGGGAAGCATCATAATACACTGTATACCCTTCACTTCCATAGTGTAAACACCCAATTTTGAGATGATGAGTTATGGATGCAACAAAAGACTCAAATGATGAAAACGTCATGAATAGGTCTTCAACACTTGAACTTTGAAACTTTAGGGGTCTGATTGCATTTTTTTGAAGAAACAATTTAATATTTTCATAGACTAAATTGCAATGCTTTTTAAGGATGTAATTGTAAAACTTAAATTCTTTCAAGGACCTTTTTATATTTAAAAGTTTAAAAAAGTGATCGAAATTACTTTAATTTCGATATGAATTGTATAATTCCAATCGGAATTACATTAATTCCGATTGAAATTATGTAATTCTGACAAGAATTATGTCATTCCAGTTAGAATTAGACCTCTTCCACCCATTCTTAAATTTTCTAGGAAAAATTGAGTCCTAATTAGTTTGAAATTCTCCTAAAATTATTTTGATAATGTTTTTAAGGAAATAGAAGTCTTTTAGGAATCAATTTATAACTAGGGTTTTAAGACGGTATCCCTGTATAAGGAGTGTTTTAGCTCTGAAAATAAGGGGAGGCAAAAAAATGAAGAGAGGCAGAGTAGAGGAAAGAGAAGGAACATAAGAGGAGAGCAAAAATAAGAAAGAAAAAGAAAAAATGAAGAGGAAAAAGAAGGAAAAAAGGCAGAATGAGAAAAAAAAAGAGGAACAAATCTTATTCTCTACAAAAATTCTTTTGCTTAATTGCTTAAATAAAGATCTTTGGAGGATTTTTGAATAAAAATATTCAAAGACCTATCAAGAATGGTGATTTTACAAAATCTAAGGAGCACTCCATTAAAAATCATCCATAAGCATCATCTTCTCCTTATTTTATTTTATTTGATTTATTTACTTCTTTTCTTGATTTTATTGATTTTTAATTTTTTTTTCTTATTATTATAATTTATTCATTAATTATAATATTTATTCTTTTTATAGTGATTATAGAGAAAAACACATGATGATCATACTTGGAGAATCAAATCCATAAGAGGTCCATGGAATGCCATAGATAAGACCTTATAGAGATATAATTTCTAGGTTTTTTTTTAAAATTTTTATATCATTGCTTTATTTTATTATATTTGTTTTAGGGTTGTATTAATTATTATTATTATTTTCTATAGATTATTGTAATAGCTCCAATAGTGGAAATAGTGAAATTATATGTGTGATTACATGTTTATTTTGATTAATTGGTTAGTAAAGTTAGGATTTTAATTGGGTAACTAATTAAAATCAATAAAGGAAGTAGATTAGTTTAGGATTGTATGTTAATGATAATTAGGTTTTTTTTAGAAGGAATTAATTTTATTGGTTGTTTGATCTTTAATTTAATTGTTTTAATGTGTTTTATTTCTTTTTGGGTTTGTTTATTTATTTTTATGTGTTTTGTGCTTATTTGTTTATTCTTATGTGTTTTGGGCCTTAAGCCTATATTAGATTCTAATTCACCTATTTAAATTTAGGTTTTTTAAGTTTAATTAATTAAAATGCATTCTAGGCCCATAATTAATTAGATTTAGGGTAGAGATAACTTAGACCCATTTAGTAAATTAAACATAAACCCACTTAATTTAATTTAATTAATTTAGACTTAGCCCATTTAATTTAAACCTTTTTCATAATTTTTAGATTTAAGATCACCTTAGAATTAAAGCGTGTAGAATTAGGCCCACTAATTTAAATATTTCATAATTTTTAGATTTAGGTCTAATTTTAGAATTAAAATAAATAGACTTAGGTTCATTTAATTAAAATTGAAAGGAATTAGGCCCTTCAGGCTCATTTATTAAAACATGTAGATTTAGCTCATTTAATTGAAATCCATGTTTATTAGACTAAATTAAGGATTATATGTTTGATTGAATGCATTATTTACTTATATTTTCATGACTAGTTTGCCTTGGAGTTAATTGCTAGAATAAGGGTTTATATGAAATTACATATAAATAGAGGAAAAAATAGTAATTCATAAAGTAATTGTAAAAGAACACAAGACTAAAATAAGTTGGTATTCCATATCTAGAATCTCCTGGTTATGGTGCTAGCTTTCCTTTAGGGAATCGAGTACCAACTTTTCAATTTGGCCCAATTATTCCCCTAGGTGGCAACTTCTCATCTCCATGCCATATCTTTATGACAGTGGTTAGTGTGTTTTCTAGAGCCCTAAGCTCAAATAGTGTCTTGGACGTGCGCTAAACCCTACTGTCTACACAGAGGGTAAAGTCAATGTTGGAGATGAAGTTAACAAATCCTTAAGTAACTAAAAGTGCTCTTCACATATGTCTATCCATATAAACTTAGCACTCTTCTGGGTCAACCTTGTCAAAGGTGTGGAAAATCATGGAGAAATCTTTCACAAATCTCCTATAGTATCTGGCTAAACCCAAAAAACTCCTTACTTCCTAGACCATTATAGGTCTTGACCACTTAGTAATGGGTTTCTATCTTTTTAAGATCAACTTGTATGACATCTTTAAACACCATATGGCCTAAGAATACCACTTGATCCAACCAAAATTCACACTTGAAGAATTTAGTATACAACTGGTGTTCTCTCAAGGTCTACAGCACCATTCACAAGTGCATAACATGCTCTGCTTCATTCTTAGAATACACCAAGATGTCATCAATGAAGATTATCATAAATCAATCCAAGAATGGCCTAAACACCTGATTCATCAAGTACATAAAGGATACGGGTGCGTTAGTCAGTCCGACATCACTAAGAATTCATCTCCACTTCTTAGGTACATCTCCACTTCTTATCCTCAACTGATGATGCCCAGGCCTCAAGTTAATCTTGGAGAAACATTGAGCTCCTTAAAGCTGATTGAATAAGTCATCAATCCTCAGGAGTGGATATTTGTTCTTGATGGTGACTTTGTTCAATTGCCTGTAGTCAATATAAAGTTAAAGACTACCATCTTTCTTCTTCTTCACAAACAATATTAAAGCACCCCAAGGTGATATACTGGGTCTGATAAAACCCTTATTAAACAACTCTTGTAACTACTTTTTAAGTTCTTATAATTCAGCTGGTGCCATTTTATAGGGTGGCATAGAAATAACATCTATACCATGTACAACATTAATACAGAATTCTATTTCTTTATTTGGTGGCAATCCTTGTAGCTCTTCAGGAAAAACATCTAGAAATTCACACACCACTAGCACATTCTTAGCTGCCCTCTTATCTACTTTTACATCTCTTACTATAACTAGATAGCCTTGACATTCTTTTCTAAGCATCTTTTTAATTGTAATAGCAGAAATGAGATTTTGAGACATTGAACTCCTATCACCTCTAAAATGGAATTCTACATCATTTAGAATTCTGAAGATCACTTCCTTTTCTCAACAATCCACTGAGGCATAGTATTACGCCAACCAATCCATTCCTAGAATCAATTTAAACTCTTTTACATCTAGCCAAACTAGATTTGCTAGTAACTCTCTACCTTCCACCAACACAGGACAAGATGGAAAGAATACATCTATCTTTAACTCCTCACTAAGTAGAGTCATTACAAATAAGGGAATCAATAATCTGAATGATTGCCATTCGAATCTAAAAGCAAACACAAGAGGCATAAAATAATGCAACACACTAGGATCAAATAAGACTTTAGCATCAAAATAGCAAACTAGAAGAATACCTGCTACAACTGCATTGGATGCCTGCGCATCTTAGGGAGTCAAAGTGAAAACTTAGGCTTGCCCACAACCTACTTGCTAAGAAGTGGACGGCTGTATGAAGCCTCGACCACTAGGTCTCCCTTATTGAACCTCAGCCCTGGTGGCCCATATATTAAGCCTACCTCTACTATGGATTCATAGGAGCTCTATATTGTTACGACATCTAATGAAAAGGTTGAGCCACTGTTGATGAAGATCCCTGGGAGTACTATGTCTAATAAGTAGTATTAGGAAAAGCTCTAGTAAGATGTCCTATCTGCCTGCATCTAAAACAAGACCCAGTTACTAGATGACACAGTCCTTGATGCACTCAACCATAATTGGGACAAGCACTAGTCCTAGACCCTGAACTGCCACATTCGAAACTCTAGTCATTACTGTTGCTACTAACCCCAGATCTAAATCTAGAACCTCTAACACTCCTACAGTTAGAAGCATAACCATATCGGCCAACTTTGTAGGTTTTGGACCTCCTACCCTACTAGGAAGTACCCTCAGCTATGCTCGTACTACTAATATGAAAAGTAGGCTGTTGGAATCCCTAAGCTCCTCCATATCCAGTTCTATTAATCATATAAGGATAAGCCATAGTGCCTTCCTTGATATGCCTCCTCTTTATCAGTCTGGCCTCCTCAATCACACTCTCCAAAGTACGGTCCTCAATGCACAGGCCTATATAGGTTGACCCCAAACCAAAGACATACAACTCAATAGCTTTGTAAGGATATCTCCTAATATCCTTTTCATGCCGAGATAGCCTATTAAATTATCTAGTATAATCTTCCATAGACATACCCCCTCTACTGATATGTAGTAGCTATAATCTATATACGTCTCTAGTTATAGGTGGACAAAACAACCTCAAGAATTAATGTTTAAACTCAAGCTAAGTCAACTCATTCATGAAAGGTTGGATGGACTGCATAAACCATTCTTGTGCTACTGCTTGAATTGATAACTCCACAATCATAATCCTTTGATGGTATTAGTGAAGTCCAGAGAATCTTCTATACCATCAAAAGAAATTCTACCAATTCTAAAGTAGAGGAGTGTAGCATCAGTATTAAACGTCTTTTGATTTTCTGCTAGAGCATCTATTGTACTAAAGGCATAGCTTGATTCATAACTGCTAAGCCTTGGTTAATCCCTCTATGCCAGCTGTAAAAGCTACATGTTCCACTTCTGATGATTATGGCTTAACTTGCTGCTGTTGAGCCTGTCTCTCTACTGTAGCAGCTCTAGGCCTACCTCTACCTCTACTTCTACCTCTTCCTCTATGTTTAGGAGCATGAGGAAGAACTTCATACATAAGAAGACTGCTTATCGGCATCATCATAATATGTTGCTTCCACAGCAGGAACATCTCAATTTTGCCTCATTTTGAAAAGACAAAGAAATCAAATTTAAGATAAGATAAGAATGCTAACTCATACGCAGAATTCTAGGAAAATGAAAATAGCAAGGGACAATTATCAACCTAATCACTATAGTAGTTTCCAAGAAAGACAACACTAATAATTAAATGAACTTAAGCTCTAATACCAACTGTGTCACGACCTAAACCGAAAGGAACGTGACCAGCACTAGGGAATAGGGGTATATAAAGTAACAGAAACCCATAGTAAGCCTTAAAAAATTTTCGTGAAATGGAAATAAAACACTTAATAATAAAACCATTACTTGACAATAAAATCATAGTAAGCGCACTAAACCAAATATATAAATCAAATATTCTTAATATAGTATTTCAAGATAAAATCATATTACAAATAATAATACAAGTTCTTTAATTAACTACTGCAGTATCTAGAGTTCAGTTGTACAATATATATAAAATAGACTTACACAATAAAGTTGAAGAAGAAGAAATCTAGCGTAGAGAAGAAGGATGAGTATTAAACTCCCAAACACCTGAAAAAGAATATCGAGGGGAGTGAGACCTCACTGAGTAAGATAATAAAGAGAGCTGTATGGTTTTAAAAAATTTCATTAAATAAAATAATAATAATAAAATAAATTTTATTATTATTAAAATTAAAGTATTAAAAATTTATTTCCAAATCATCAACTCTCCAAAAAAAATATGAAGAATTTATAATAAAACTTCTTCAAAATAAATAATCTTCATTTAATAATTTATAAGTGAAAAATTTTAGTAGAACCCTACTCCACGAAGTCTAATAGCCACTTGGGTCCCCAAAAGCTAAGGCATCAATCGAGCCACCCAACCCAGTGAACAATCATAACATTTCCAATAATCATTAGCGGTCCTCGAGAGCTACGACATCCACTGTGGCACTCATCCTAATTAACAAATCATAAAATTTAGATCCATCTCTCAATTTTTACCAGTGTGCATATGGTCCTGATGAAACCCATTAGGTAGACCATTCTACCAGTATTTTTCAAAACTAATACATAACTAAAAATGTATCACAATATAAGAAAGCTATAAATATAAATTGAATAGCATAAAATAAAACAAAATAATCATAATACTAAGCATAGCCTAAAACAACATAACTTAAATTTCATGTAAGCATATTGATATATTAAATTTTATAAAATCACTATGTGCAGTAAACACATGCACATAATTCAATTTATTAACTTACAGTTGGAGCGAGTCAATTGACAGTTTCACATCCTCCAATTATCGGTAGTTCCCACTCTAGTATACTTTAAAATAAACTAATACTTTATTCAAAACATTAAGAAAAATAATTAAAATTCATAGGAATTTCTAAAAATTCCGAAATTAATAACAATTAAGAAACTCGTAATAGATTCAATAATTAATAATAAATCATAATATAATTTATTTAATTTTGAAAACACTAAATAAAATTATTTTCCACCAAAATTTAATAAAATTTCAAATAATAATATAATATTAATAACAATCCAACTTTCCAAATATTCAACACAATATAGTCAAATGCAAACTATAATTGCCCAACTAGTTTAAATATACTATAATTTTAATTAAAAACTCTTTCAACCCACAAAACAATAAATAATTTAATTTTGAGTAAATTTTCAAAAATAGTTAATGTTAATTAACTAAAATAATAAATAATTTATAAAAATTATTTTAATACCACATTTTGTCTCAAAAATAATTAAAACATAGTATTTAATTATAATATCAACAAAAATACACCATTTACCTATTATATCAAAATTTACATAATATAATAATTTTCTAAAAAAAATTTAGATAAATTAACAAAAATTATTTTATAACTACTAAAATTACTAACATAATATACTAACACTAATTAACTCTAATAATCAACCAAAAGTAGTTAATTAGTCACATTAATAAAATATACATAACACTTAAAATACTTAAATAAATATACTAAAATTCCATAAAAAAAAATCAATTTAATTAATCTAACTAAATTCTTATACACTCTTAACCAAAATTTACTTCAATAACTTAGACCAATTAATAAGCATACATTAATCAACCAAAAATCACCCTAAATAATTAAAATAATTTCTGCAAAATTAAGTAATTAACTCATAATTAACAAAAATTCCAAAACAACCTAAAACTAACCAAATTAACCAACAATCAACTAAATCCAACTAAAAACTAACCTAAAGCTAAACTAATTACTAACTCACTTCAAGTTCAAATCAGGGCAGGGGAGGGGCTGTTGCTGCAAGCCTGGGCTACTGAATGTCCAGGTGACAGCAGGTTGGGGCAGTGGTTATGCTGGTTGTAACGGTAGGAGGAAAGGGAGGCTGCTGCTGTTGTCATTCCTATTGCTGCCCTTGTTGCTGATCTGCCCTGCTGAGCCTACTATTTCTACACGTTGCTAGATCTGCTACTGTTGCTTCCTCTATTCATGTTACTGCCTCACGCAGCTGCTACTGCTGTCTCTGTTCGTGTTGCTGCCTCACACAGCAGTTGCTGCCTCACACAGCAGTTGCTGCTGCCTCATTTTGTTTTGCTATAGAGATGACACTAAAAGAAGAAGAAACAGATGGAGAAGGACCGAGTGGCTGCTGGTTCAGGCGCACGAAGATAGGGGCAGAGAAAGTGGTGTGACAGAAGAAGAGAGAAAGAAAGAATGAAAGAAACAAAGAAGGGGAAGAGGAAGATGAGGTTGACTCAAATTTGGTCTCCAAATTTCCTAAGCCACATACACACACACACACACACACACACATATATATATATAAAGTAGTTTAGATAGGATACATCCATGTGTGTACATATATATGTGTGTGTATTGTAGATAATTTAAATATATAATAATGTTATTAATATACCCCTAAATAAAAATAAAACTACCATTATAATAGTCAATAATAGTAGTGCTACAAATAATTATTTAAACAATTTAAAATAATAAAATATATGCATAAGAATAAAATAATATGAAAGTAATAATATTAATAGTTTCTACTGGAATTTTAAATTTAGTTCTTAAATATAATAATTTAATATATCAATTATAACAATATAAAATAAAGATAATTTTTATTCTTGAAAACCTCAATGTTTATATAAATAATTTAAAATATTCAAGTTATTACTGTCTTCCCTTGTTATAGAAATTCGTCCCCGAATTTCAAAGAAAAGTTAAGGAATTATGAAGTCTAAGCATGAAAAAGATAGGGATAGACAGCTTGCATCTCAGATTCTGCCTCCCATGTACAGTCTTTTACTGTGTGGTTACTCCAAAGCACTTTCACCATCGGAATCTCCCGAGAGAGAAGCTGGTGAACCTAGCAATTTCGCTACTGGATACTCGTTATAAGATAGATCTTCACTGAGCTCCACTGCTTGAGTCTGAAGTATGTGAGAAGGATCAGGAATATACTTCCTCAATATAGACACATAGAACACTGGGTGAATTCGAGATAATTCAGGTGGTAACACTAGTCTATAAACCACTTCCCCAACTCGTGACCATATCTCGAAAGGTCCAATGTATCTCGGAGCCAACTTACCCTTCTTACCAAACCTCATAACTCCCTTCATTAGAGATACCTTCAAAAACACCATATCTCCATCTAGAAAGGAAACATCCTTCCTTTTGGGATCAGCATAACTCTTCTGCCTACTGTATGCTGTCCTTAACCTCTACTGAATGATAGGAACTTTTTCAGAAGTAATATGCACCAACTCTGGAAATTGGTGAGTTGTGTCTCACCAATTTCCCAACACAAAGGTGATCTGCATTTCCTACCATACACCACTTCATATGGAGCCATCTCAATACTTGCATGATAACTGTTGTTATATGCGAATTCAACCAGTGGTAAATGATTATCCCATTAACCTCCAAAGTCCATCACGCACATCCGGAGCATATCCTCTAAAGTCTAAATGGTCCTCTTAAACTGACCATCAGTCTGAGCATGGAATGTTGTGCTGAAGTCAAGTCTAGTACCTAATGCCTTACGCAACTCTTGCCAGAAAACTGAGGTAAAAGTGGCACCTCTATCGGATATTATACTTACTGGAACTCCATGAAGACAAACAATTCTGTGGACATACAACCATGCTAACCTATCAGTTGAGTATGTCTTCTTAACTGGTAGAAAGTGAGCTGACTTAGTTAACCTGTCAATGATTACCCAAATAGCATCAAACCTACTTGTCGTTCGAGGCAACCCAGTCACAAAATCGATAGCAATCATATCCCACTTCCACTATGGGACAGGCATGAGCTATAACAATCCTAAGGGCCTATAATGCTCTAATTTCACCTGTTGACATGTGAGACACTTGGATACAAATTCTGCAACATCCTTCTTCATTCCATTCCACCAATATGTATCCCTCAAATTATGATACATCTTAGTAGAACCTGGATGTATACTATAAGCAAAAAAATGTGCCTCTTCTAAGATCTCTTTCCTCAGATCATCAATATTTGACACACACAATCGAGTACCCAAGTGTAGAGTTCCCTCACTGTCAATCACAAACTCTTCGGATTAACCCTGTTGCACCTCAAACACAATTCTCTACAACTATGGGTCCCTTTTTTGAGCTGCCTTAACTCTATCCAATTACACAAATCGTACTCTAAATTGAGCTAAAAGGCACTTCTTAGTCACCTTCCACTGCAAACCCTGATCAATCAGCTCATGCAACTCTTGAATAATCAGTCTCCTCTCAATACTAATGTGGGCAAGACTACCTACTGATTTTCTACTCAACGCATTAGCTACTACATTTGCCTTGCCTGGATGGTAAAGAATCAAAAAATCATAGTCTTTCAGAAGTTCCATCCATCTTCTTTGCCTTAAGTTCAAATCCCTCTGCGTGAAGATATACTTTAAGCTCTTATGGTCGGTGTAGATCTCACAAGTGACACCATACAGATAATGCCTCCAGATCTTCAGTGTGAATACAACTGTTGCCATCTCTAGATCGTGAGTGGAGTAATTCTACTCATGCTTCTTCAACTGCCTCGAAGCATAAGCAACCACTCTGCCATTCTGCATTAGCACACATCCCAAACCTACATGAGAAGCATCACAATAGACTGTGTATCCATCATCACTAGAAGGTAATGTCGGTACTGGAGCTGAAGTCAATAAATCTTTAAGCAACTAGAAATGCTCCTTACATCTATCAGTCCATACAAATCTAACATTCTTCTGGGTTAGTCTAGTCAAAGGCGTGGTAATCTTAGAGAAATCCTTTACAAATCTCTTGTAATAGCCTGCTAAACCCATACAACTTCTCACTTCAGTAACTGTTGTAGGTCTTGGCCATTCAGTAATCGCCTTTATCTTTTTGGGATCCACCTGAATGCCATCTTTATACACCATATGGCCTAAGAATGCCACTTTTTCTAACCAGAACTTACATTTTAAAAACTTAGCATACAACTGGTGCTCTCTCAAGGTCTGCAGCACCAATCTCAGATGCATCGCATGCTCTACCCTATTCTTTGAATAAACCAGAATATCATCAATAAACACGATCATAAATTGGTCTAAGTATGACCTAAACACCTTGTTCATCAAATCCATGAAGGTTGCTGGGGAATTAGTCAACCCAAAGGACATTACTAAGAACTCATAGTGGCCATATCTAGTATGAAATGTTGACTTAGGTATATCCTCCCTTCTAATCCTCAGTTGATGATACCCAGATCTCAAGTCAATCTTAGAGAAATTTTGAGCTCCTTGTAACTGATTGAACAAATCATCAATCCTGGGGAGTGGATACTTATTCTTGATGATAACCTTATTCAGCTGTCTATAGTCAATACAGAGTCAAAGACTGCCATCCTTTTTCTTTATAAAGAGAATCAGAGCACCCCAAGGAGATGTATTAGGTTGAATGAACCCCTTATCTAATAATTCTTATAATTTCTCTTTTAACTCCTTTAGCTCCGCAGGTGCCATGCTATAAGGTGGCATATAGATAGGATCTATACCTGGGACAACATCGATACAAAATTCTATCCCTCTATCCGGCGGCAATCCAGGTAACTCCTCAGGAAAAACATCTGCAAATTCATGTACTACTGGTACCCTCTCCACTAATCCCATTCCAGCTTGAACATCTCAAACTACAGCCAGATAGCCCTAACATCCTCTACTGAGCATCTTCTTAGTTGTAATGGTAGAAATAAGAATACAAAACATGGAACTCTCAGTACCTCTGAATCTAAATTCCTCATCACCAGGAATTCTAAGAATTACTTCCTTTGTTCGACAATCCATAAAAGCATAATACTGGGACAACCAATCCATTCCAAGAATCACATTAAACTCGATCACATAAAAAAGGACCAAGTCTGCCTATAATGCTCTACCCTCTACTAACATGGGGCAAGATGGAAAAAAAATGTCTGTCTCTAACTCATCACTAAGCGGAGTCAAAACAGACAGAGGAAAACTCATCTTGGAAGGAAAATAAGCCACTTTCAAAGCAAACAAAGGAGATATAAATGAACATGTAGCACCCGGATCAAATACGACTCTAGCCTCAGAGTAATAGACTGGAATAATACCTACTACCACAGCGTTAGATGCTTGTGCATCCTAAGCAGTCAAAGTGAAGACTCTAGCCCGACCACGTCCTGGCTGATTTGAGGTGAATGGTTGAGTCTATCCTCTACCTCGGCCCTACTGGCTCGTATACTACATTGGTCACTGTTAAGAGTATATGGGTGCCTGATACTACTGAGGCACCTACTGCAATGGCTAAACAACAGTAGGTGATGACCCATGAGCAAAAGATGCATGGAATCCATAGTTTAGACAAGGTCTATCGAAATGTCCAAACTGACCACATCTAAAACATGCTCCTGGCATCAAGTGACAAGGATCCTGATGCACTTGACCACAAATGGCACACACACTAGCTCCAAACCCAGAATTGCCATGCCCAGAGCTCTGCCCACTACTACTGTTGGTGCTACCACTAAATCTAGCGGCCCTACTGCTCCTGTGATCCTACGTAAGGTGGTGCCTACTAGTCCGATGTGCCCTAAATTGTCTGCTCTGCTGAGAAGGGCCTGCTGATTGAGAACTCGAGTTGCTTATCTGAAATACTAGTGGCTGCACCCTCTGGACATGTCAGAAAGTGCCACTATCATATGGGTCAGGTATGGTGCTATGCCAGATGTGTCTGCACTCCAGTTGTCTTGCCTCCTTTACCACACTCTCAAGACTATAACCCTCTAGTCGAATACTAATATAGGCTGGGCCTAATCCAGTCATATAAAGCTCTACTGCCCTGGCAACATCCTATCTCGCATCCTCAGCATGCCTCATCAGTCTATAGAACTCCTAAGTATAGTCCTCCACTGATCGATCTCTCCTATCAATGTTAAGCAACTGCCATCTGTAGTTCTCTCGCATAGACGAAGGACAGAAGAATCTCATAAACTGCTCTTTAAATCCCAACCATGTCATTGTCATCATGAAAGGCTGAAAAAACTGCATAAACTAGTCCTGAGCTGCTGCTGAGATTGATAGCTCCACAATCATAATCCTCTAGTAGTCAGAATACCCAGATTTAGTCCTAGACTCGATGGTATTAATGAAATCCAATGCATCCCCAGTACCATCAAAGTGAACTCACCCCACTCTAGAGTATAATAAGGCTACATCAACATCTGACATCCCTTGAGTATGTCATTGAAGCATGTGCTGCACAATGGGCATCACTTGATTAAGAGTTGCCAAGCCCTGGTTAATACCTGCTATGCTAGCTGCAAAGACTACAGGATCCTTTACTAGAATCTGAGGCTCTACTGGAGGCTGATCTTACCTCTGAGCTGCTGTCACTCTAGCTCTACCCCTACCTCTACCTCTACCTATACCTCTAGGTCGAGGGGCAAGAGGCAGAATCTCATCCTGAAATGACTGCTTACTGTCATCAGGTTCTGTATCTACAGCAAGGGCATTTCGAGCATGCCTTATTCTAAAAAGTTAAGAAAAATAAGATTCAAAACAAGACAACAATACAGACTCAGATGTTGAAACCAAAAGACAAGTAATCAATAAACAACGTTCAATGACCTAAGTTCTGTAGTATTATGAGAAAAAGATAGACATTGACAATCAAGAGCATGAAAAATGAACCAAAGCTTTAATACCGACTTTGTCACCACCTGAACCTAGGGGCACGTGACCGACACTAGGGAATGAGAAAGCATAAATCTACCGAAACCCATAATAAGTCTTAAAAGAAAAATCGCAGAATATTTAACTTTGAAACTTTATAAAATAATAAAATAACAATGCACATTATCAAACTGATTTTTCTCAATATAATTTAAATATTAATGTCAATGTATAGAATAAAATAAATAAACATCGGTCATACAAATAGTATCTCAATACATAAAATTATAAGTACATGAATTTCCAAATAATGTATGCAGTTATACAATTTTCTCTACTGTGGTACACGAAAGTAAATACAACGTAACTAAATAGACCTATGTAGAATAGTCGGTGACGAAACTACACGGCGAAGAGAAGTAGGCCTAACAGTAAACTCCCAAACTCCTAAAAAAATTAAATTGAGGAAAGTCAGATCTCACTAAGTAAGTTAATAAAGAAATGAATGTGATATGAAAACCTCATTAAAATAAATTTTATGGAAATATAATATAATATAAATTTATTTCAACCGTTTGTTATACATATAATAAATCCATTTTTAAAAGAGAAGAAATAAATATTTAAATATCTTTTAAAATCATTTCAATATAAAAATTTGGTAGAACCCGATTTATAAATTTCTAACAGTCATATGACTCACTTATGTCCAAGACTACTGGATCTCGAGAGCAAAGCATCACCAGGATACACAGCCATAGTCATATCTCTTAATCCAATATCACTGGCGGTGTCTGAGAGCAAAGCATCACCAGACCTTCGGCCCCAGTATTTATAATTAAATAATCACATATTTTATCAGTGCGCACACGGTCCTGATGAAACCCATTAGGTAGCCCATTCTACCATGGTTTATTTAAAAAAATAAAAGAAATTAAATAAAATAATAAAAATTATGATAAATAAAATAGGTAAATAAATAAAATAAAATAAAATAAATCAACTATAAATTAAATCATGCAAGATCATATGAATAATGCTGACTAGAATCTTATAAAATTAACTTCATAAGAATTTAATATAATTAAATTAAAAATCCAATACTCAAATCAAATATTAACTTACAAGATAAAGGTGCTCCTCTGGCACGTCGTGTATGACCTCGACTGGTAGACGCGACTGGAGGGGCAGCTAAAAGACAAAAGAAGGAAATGACAATCAGAAAATAGAAACCTAACTTCTAGAGTTTCTAAGGATGACTCAATTCGAACTCATGATAAAAATTTTAGGATTGACCCGATGTCATGTTTTACGAGAAATCTACCAAAAATTCGATAGAGTTTTCTCTGTAAAATGGACATCCCTCTACTGAAGTAGAGTCAACCCTGTAAATAAACACACTTTAAAATTCATAGTGGCATAACACCTCGGGTTGGGACCCCAAACTACACAATTCCCAACCAAGGTCCACCAAACATATACAAATAGCAAATACTAAATATTAATTTAGTAAATCACTAAAAATAATAAAAATCAATGATAAATCATAATATAATATATTTAATTTTTTAAAACACTAAATAAAATTATTTTCCACCATAATTTAATAAAATTTCATATAATGTAATATTAATAACAATCCAACTTTCCAAATATTCAACACAATATATTCAAATGCAAACTATAATTGCCCAACTAGTTTAAATATACTATAATTTTAATTAAAAACACTTTCAACCCACAAAACAATAAATAATTTAATTTTGAATAAATTTTCAAAAATAGTTAATGTTAATTAACTAAAATAATAAATAATTTATAAAAATTATTTTAATACCACATTTTGTCTCAAAAATAATTAAAACACAGTATTTAATTATAATATCAACAAAAATACACCATTTACCTATTATATCAAAATTTACATAATATAATAATTTTTTAAAAAAAGTTAGATAAATTAACAAAAATTATTTTATAACTACTAAAATTACTAACATAATATACTAACACTAATTAACTCCAATAATCAACCAAAAGTAGTTAATTAATCACATTAATAAAATATACATAACACTTAAAATACTTAAATAAATATACTTAAATTCCATTAAAAATCAATTTAATTAATCTAACTAAATTCTTATACACTCTTAACCAAAATTTACTTCAATAACTTAGACCAATTAATAAGCATACATTAATCAACCAAAAATCACCCCAACTAATTAAAATAATTTCTGCAAAATTAAGTAATTAACTCATAATTAAAAAAAATTCCAAAATGACCTAAAACTAACCAAATTAACCAACAATCAACTAAATCCAACTAAAAACTAACCTAAAGCTAAACTAATTACTAACTCACTTCAAGTTCAAATCAGGGCAGGGGAGGGGCTGCTGCTGCAAGCCTGGGCTACTGAATTTCTAGGTGACAGCAGGTTGGGGCAGTGGTTATGTTGGTTGTCATGGCTAGAGGAAGGGAGGCTGCTGCTGATGTCGTTCATGTTGCTACCCTTACTACTAATCTGCCCTGCTGAGCCTGCTGCAGCTACATGTTGCTGGATCTACTGTTGTTGCTTCCTCTACTCGTGTTGCTGCCTCACGTAGGTGTTGCTACTGTCTCTATTCTTGTTGTTGCCTCATACAACTGCTGCTGCCTCAGTTCATTTTGCTGTAGAGATGACACTAAAAAAAGAAGAAACAGATGGAGAAGGAGTGGGTGGCTGCTGGTTTAGGTGCACGAAGACAGGGGCAGAGAAAGTGGTGTGACAGAAGAAGAGAGAAAGAAAGAATGAAAGAAAGAAGGGGAAGAGGAACATGAGGTTGACTGAAATTTGGTCTCCAAAATTCCTAAGCCACACACACACACACACACACATATAAAGTAGTTTAGATAGGATACATCCATTATGTATATATATATATATATATATGTGTGTGTGTGTGTGTGTGTGTGTTGTAGATAATTTTAAGTATATAATAATATTATTAATATACCCCTAAATAAAAATAAAACTACCATTATAATAGTCAATAATAGTAGTGCTACAAATAATTATTTAGACAATTTAAAATAATAAAATATGTGCATAAGAGTAAAATAATATGAAAGTAATAATATTAATTGTCACGACCCGAACCCGAGGGCACGTGACCGGCACTAGGGAATGGGTAGGCATAAGGCCACCGAAACCCGTAGTAAGCCTAAAGGAAAAGAAAAATAAAACCATTCATATCTTTACTTTAATTAAAAACAGAACATATTATCAAACTGATTTTCTCAAATTACGCAAATTTAACAGTTTGATAAAAATACGATTCAACATCTCATATTATAAATTGAGTTTATGTCATATACATAGATGTATTTCGTACAAATAAACTACATAATTTAGTTTAAACCATACAGATCCTCAATACATATGCTACTGCAGCATCCTAGATTAATACACAGTACAGCTTATAATGACCTACATAAAATTGCCGGTGAAGAAGAAATCCGGCGTAGAGGTAGTCTGAGGTCGAACTCCCAAGCTCCTGAAAAAAAAATAAATTGAGGGGAATCAGACCTCACTGAGTAAGTCAATAAAAGAGCTGTACGGTTTGAAAACTTTTTTTTTTTTTTTAAAATGATATATTTTTATAGTAAAAATAATTTATAATATATATATAATTATAGCTTTGAAAAATCTCGGTAGAACCCTAAACCCAAGTCTAAATGGCCAACCGGGCCCACTTATTCCAACTAGACTACCGGTCCCCGAGAGCAAGGGCATCAACCGAGGCACCAAGCCGTAGTCATTCACTTAATCCAAATATATGGATCTGGCGGTCCCCGAGAGCAAAGGCATCAACCGAGGCACCCATCCCAGTCCAATTTAACCTTACAAATCACTGGCGGTCCCCGAGAGCAAAGGCTTCCACCGAGGCACCCGTCCCAGTTTAGCATTCACCAAACATATATAAATCGGATCCATCTCTCAATCTCTACCATGTGCACATAGTCCTGGTGAAGCCCACCAGGTAGCCCGTTCTACCAAAATTTCTCAAAATCGACTTTTAAATAAATAAAATGCGTTTAAATCTTAAATAATAGCATTAAATTAAATAAATCATGTAATCAATGTAATAAAATACGAGCGCATGCATTTTTACATGAACACACGCACAGATCGTTCTACTGACTTACAGGATGAATGTGAAGGCTGACGACCACGCGTCTGCCTCGGCCTCACGGCTTCTGCTCCGAAATGATCTAAAGGAAAATAATAATCGACTTTTAAAAACATGACTAAGGAATCGAAATCAGGAATCAGCAAAATAATAAAATTCCAGACTGACTTGATGAAAACCGGACGAGACTCGACAGACAGGAGTTAACCTAACTAACGGTAGGAATTTTTGGATATCACGTTTTATGAGAAAATCTACCGAAATTTCGGCAGAGTCTCCTCTGTAAAACGGACATCTCTCTACCAAAGGTAGAGCCAGACCTGCATAGAAAATGCACTTCCAAAATACACAACCATTCACACTCGAGTCGGGCTCCCAAAATTACAATTTGCCCCGACCGAGATCACAACTCAAATAAAATATCAAAAATTAATAACATTTGTTTCTTAAATACATATATCATATACATACATACTAGAATAAATGAAAATTATACAAAATCTCCATTATTCAAAATTGAGCAATTAAATTGTATTCCAATCATATTAAAATTATAATTATAGCCCAAATTAAAACTAGTGCAATGTATTATATGTATATATATATATATTGGGAATTTGATATTCAAAATTTACACTACTTAGGAAATTATGTCAATTAATTTATAAAAATTATCTAAACCCTTTAATTATTAATAAAACTAATTAAAATATATATATTTATCATATTTAGTGTAAAATTACATTTTTACCCCCCCTAAAATACATAATTTACATAATGAGCTTTTACTACAAAAAAAATAATTCCTAAAAACTATTTAATCATGTCAAAAATTCATTTTCTCAAAATACATTTTCTTAATGTAATTAAAACATTTAATTAACCAACAAATTCCTCCCAAAAATATTATTTACCCTAAAAATCAAATTTGGCATAAACTCAAATATAGTTATAAAAATAGTATAAAAATCTCAAAAATTATGATTTGAGTTCCAAAATTCATATTATTCACTCATAACCTCACTTATCAAATTTCATTACCTATTTAACCCAAAGTTTCAAAATTAGTCTAATTATTATATTTTGACATAAAGTATAAAAATTCCTAAAAATTAATATAATCTTCTTAAAATTATCTTCTATACCCTAAACTTAATTTCAACACTTAATATCACCAAAATGTCAATTAACATTATTATTTTCTATTTTATATGGTTAATTCCCGAAAATTCCTAAAATAGTTTTAAAATTCCAGAATTCACTAAAAAAAATCAGAATAATTACCTAAAATCTCAATAAATTAATTTGCTCAAAATAACCCATAATAATCTCCCTAATTGCTAATTATAGCTAAATAACCAAATGAACATAAACTAAATTTCTGTAAATTTAGTTTAATTACCAAAAATCCAAGAAAATATACAATCAACTCAATTACATGCTAACCAACACTAATCATCCTAGAATTGCTAAGATCAAGCAGAAAATTGAAGGGAGAAAAGAAAGAAAACAGGTGAGCATCTCTCACCTTCAAGCAGCGAAAACAGAGCAGGGGAAGAGCTTGCTGCTGTCGGTGAAGATGGGAGGATGAGGCTGCTCACATGGAGGCGAAGGGCTGGTGGACACTTCCAGGAGATGGCATCACCGAGCAACGAAGCTGCACAGACAAGATGCAGGGCTGCTGCTGCGCGAAGAGAAGAAGAAACTGCTGCGCGAGGAAGAGAGGAACAGCTGCTGCGCGAGGAAGAGAAGAAGAAGAAGAAGGAGAAGAAAAAGAATTCTGCAGCAGCAGAGAAAGCTAGGTGAGGATGGGGGGAAAAACGGACGGAAATTGAGGGAGTTGGTGTGGGTGTTTTGATGTGTTGATGAGTGTATGTATATTTATATATATATATATTTATATATATATATGTATATAGATATATATAGATATAGGTATGTGCGGGTGTATATATATGTATATATATATATACATATATACTTTATACTATAGCTTATAAGGATATTTATGTATGACATATACATGTATATATATATATAGTATACAACCTACCAATATGCATACATATATGTATATTTATCTATAGGCACACATGCATAGCCTCAAAATTTAATATCATTTTAAATAGCAATAATAGTAATAATGATAATAATAGACAATGAAATTCTAGAAAATAAACAAATAATACTCACATAAATTAATAACCCTAAAATTAATATTAACATAAATATAATATAATGTAAAAGTACTCATTAGTAACACTATTTAAAATCCCTTTATTTAAATAAATATATAGGGTATTACATTAATAGTTTCTAATGGAATTTTAAATTTAATTCTTAAGTATAATAATTTAATATATCAATTATAACAATATAAAATAAAGATAATTTTTATTCTTGAAAACCTCAATATTTATATAAATAATTTAAAATATTCGAGTTATTACAATAAATCTAAACAAAAAAATAAAAGAAATTAATGAAAATAAAGGCAGAAATTGCAATTCATCGAAAACCAAACAATTCATGGTGCAAAATGATTTAATTTTCTTCACAACTTTTAAGACTAGCCATGAGTATTGTTAAAGTTATACTTTTTTTTTCTAACTATTAGAAATTAAAATTTAAAAAAATTCAAAGTCAAATTTCTTGAGAAATATAATAAAAATTGTCCACTACAAACTAAAGTTGGAAACATTTAAATTCGAATTTCTTGAGAAATATCATAAATTACTAGATTGAGTACTCTTGAAGATAGTTTTTTTATATGCTAAAAAAAATACATATATATATTTTTTATAGTTAATATCTCCAACTTTCAGTAATTAAATGAATTTTAATTATTTTAAGAATTAAATCTACATAAAATGTTAAAATGTTCAAACATTTACTTTTTTTTATATATACAAATAAGATTTAAATTTAAAAATTTTACTTGAAATTATATATATATATGTTATGAATTTTTTGTTGTAAATAATTATCAATTTAATCATTCCTTTAATTTTTATTTCTTTTTGGACAACATTTTCCCTTTATATTTAACATAATGTTTGTGTTATCAAAATTACGTTAGATGGTTCCAATCTAGCACATGTGCTACTTGCGCATTATTCAAATGTAAAAATAATCGAATAAGAAAATAACTCTTTTTCTGATTAATGAGCACTAAGTGGTCCTTATGGATGTGAGAAGGAAATTAAATAAAATCTGATCAAAATATAAAAGAAATTACATAAAATAGAGGCAAAAATATGCAATTCATCCAACACCAAACTCCTCATAGTGCAAAATGAGTTAATTGTCTTTATACATATTTGTTAAAAATATACAATATTCAGTAATTAAATGAATTTAAATTTTTTTAAGGATAATATATATATATATATATATATATATATATATATATATATATATATATAATGAATTTTTGGTTGTAAATAATCATCAATTTAATTATCCCTTTACACTTTATTCCTTTTGAACAACATTTTTCCTTTATATTTAACATAATGCTTGTGTTATCAAAAATATTTTAGATGGTCCAAATCTAGTACATGTGCTACTTGCACATTGTTCTAATGTAAAAATGGTCCTATAAGAAAGAACTTTTTTTTGATTAATGAGCAACAAGTAGTCCTTCTAGAAGTGTTAGAGAAATTAAATAAAATCCAAGCAAAAAATAAAAGAAAATAATGAAAATAAAGGTAAGAAAGTGCAATTCGTCCAAAACCAAACATCTCATAGTGCAAAAAATGAGTTAATTATCTTTATAAATTTTAAGCACTGACCATGAATATTATTAAAGTTATAAATATTTTCTTACTATTACAAATTAAAATTGAAAAAATATAAAATCAAATTTCTTGAGAAATATCATAAATTACTAGATTGAGTATTACCGATAATTTTTTTTTATATGCTAAAAATATACACATTTTTTTTATAGTTGATAACTCCAATATTCATCAATTAAATGAATTTTAATTATTTTAAGGATAAAATTTGTATAAATGGTAAAATCTTGAAACATTTATCTTTTTACATATATACATATAGGATTTAAATTTAAAAAATTTACTTGAATATATATATATATATATATTGATATTGTGAGTGACCGCTTCTTCTCACTTTTGGATAACAGTATATTTTCATGGGATATTGTGCGAGTCTTTTCATTTTCGAGGAACATGGCAACTTTAACGAAAAGGGACAAATGATTGGTCTCGGGGGGATAAGACGCTTTTGATTTTGTGGAGTTGCCACCAAATTTTTAAAAAATCAGGAAAGGAAAGGGACAACATCGAGTCACTCAGCAAGTATTGTCTCCAACAGAGATTCCGGGTTTAGGGGATCACATATACTTTTTTACTATTTCTCTTTATGCGGTATGTAATGTATAGCTACCACAACACCCTAGTTTCAATAATGATAGTTTGTATAGCATTCACATAGTACATTAGATAGTGAAAGATAACAAAGCTAAAAATTTAATTATTACATCACTTTCCTAATAAAATACATATGAAAAGAAAAAAGATTACGGAAAAGTAAATCTAATTTGGATATGATTGATCTGTAAGATTAATATGACCATTCATATAACTTGCTGGATTTCATGAATAATAGGATGATCATGCATGCTTGCAGCGATTATTTATGTTATGATGATGTATGACAATAATATAAAAGATGCATGGGCTCATCAATGGTTCGAGAGCATGATAACTTTATTCTGGGATATGAACTTTTCATATTATTCATATTTACAATGTGATTTCATGATTTCAAAAATAGAGGATGCATAATGATGATATAAAATGAGCATAATAAAGCACATGTTATTCACATAGCATGTAAGATTGCAAGTCTCATCACACAAGCACAACAGTATTCCTAAATACTGGCGATAATAAAATAAAATGCAATGAAATAAAATAAATGTGCTAAAATAATTATATAGTCCTCAGACTTGACTGAGCTTGTGTGGTTTTTGAAACTTGAGCTTCAAGAGATTATCAAGCTTTCCTCATCGAAAGGTTCAAAATGACAGCAAAATGATGCTAGATTGTATACCTTAAAAGTGTGATTCGATAAAGAAGAGACTTGGTTTGGTAGAAAAAGGATCTAAAAACTTAAGAGAAAGGCTGTGGGAGAGCAAAAACTATATGGAAAGGAGTTTCTAGCACCTTTGATCAGATCAATTTTTGAGTGTGTATGTATTTCCACTTGCTCCCCTCCTCTAAATGGGGGTGTGAAGGGGCTTATTTATAGGGAAAATTAGGTAAAATAGGGTGGTGGAGGTGTTGTCGTGCATGCATATCAAGAATTTTATGAATGGCCATGCTTAGTGCATATGGTTGCACACATTGTGCCTGTGGTCATGTGCCTAGCACGTGGTCATACGATTGGAGCATGGCTTGCACATGCTTCACACGCACTTTGGCCTTCTACACATCCTTCCCCAGTTTTATGCACATTGTTTTAGGTTTGGTTCCTAAGGTTTTTGTTTTGGGCTTTTTGGATGCATTTTTGAAGTCTATTTTGCCACATTCAGCCTCAATTTTAGCACATGACACCTAGGGGCATTTATGCGTACTTCTGAGAAATACACGATGATCCTCATGTTGTATTGGACCATTTCAAGACCACTTTTGGAGGTTTTAGAGCATTCGAGATGTGTTTTTAAAGTCAATTTTGATAAAATTAATTTCCATTTTTCATGAAGTTGGTCCTGGTCTAACAAAATTTATATCGGCCCAATGAGCTAAGTATTCTAAGAGGAGTTCACTTAAAATAAATCTCTCATGGTTCTAATAATTCGTATTTTACAAGGTTGGAGCACAACTTAATGGCTCAGTGATTAATTTTGCACATTTGTGGGTTGGTTAGGTTTTTTTAAGGTTGCACACTTCAAAGATGTTAGGAATGAGCATACTCTAGTCATCTCAAAGATTCATTTCAACATTAAACCTTTTTGAGGATAGTCAAATTTGAGGTATAACAATTGCCCCCTGCTTCATATGTGTTGCATAACCACCTAGTGCTTATGTCAATACATGTGAAGCAAGTGGAAAGATGCAAAAAAACATTTTAATAGGGAGAGAGGTACTTACCTATGGGTTTGTCTTTAGATGTATTATCAAGATTTGACTACTGTTGTTATGTTTTGTTTATTGTTGTTGTTCTGTGACTTGGTTGTCATGCAAGGTGCTATTTGGGACATATGCAAGCTTGTGATTCATGCAAAGTGCATTGGGATTTATACGACTATAACCTTCTTAAGTGTCACACAAATGAGGGTGATACTAAGCAAAAAGAGGTACGATTATAACCATTTTCTGCATCATGCAAATGAACATGCTACTATAACCTTTTTAGGTGCCATATGAATGAACATTTGATTATAACCTTCTTAGGTGTCATGAAAAATGAGGATGTTACTAAGTAATGAAAATATGACTATAACCTTCTTAGGTGTCACACAAATTAACATATGACTATAACCTTTTTGGGTATGATGTGAATGAACATATGATTATAACCTTCTTAGGTGTCATGTGAAATGAGGATGTTATTAAGCAATGAAAATATGACTATAACCTTCTTAGGTGTCATGCAAATGAACATGTGACTATAACCTTTTTAAGAGTCACAAAAAATGAACATGCGACTATAACCTTTTTAGTTGTCACGCAAAATGAAAATGCCACTAAGCAAAATGCAGATGTAGCTATGATCTTTTTAGGTGTCATGCAAATGAACATGCAACTATAACCTTTTTTAGGTGTCACATGAAATGAACATATGATTATAACCTTCTTAGGTATCATGCAAATGAAGATGCTACTAAGCAAATGAGAATGTCCCTAAGTAGTATGGATGCTCCTAAGTAAAGTGAGGATGCTTCTAAGTTGTGAAAGTACTTTTAAGCAATGAGAAGATGCTTCTAAGGAGTTGAAGTGTTTCTAAGTAATGTGAGAGTGCTTCTAAGTATTGAAAGTGATTCTAAGCAATGTGAGAGTGCTTCTAAGCAATGAAAGTGCTCTTAAGTAGTGTGAGTGCTTCTAAGTAATGAAAGTGCTCTTAAGCAGTATGAGTTCTTTTAAGCAATGAGATAGTGCTTCTAAGTAGTCAAAGTTCTTCTATGTAATATGAGAGTGCTTATAATCAATGAAAGTACTCTTAAGTAGTGTGAGTGATTCTAAGCAATTAAAGTGCTCTTAAGCAGTACGAGTGCTTTTAAGCAATGAGAGAGTGCTTCTAAGTAGTGAAAGTGCTTTTAAGCAATATGAAGTGTTTCTAAGCAATGAAAGTGCTCCTAAGTGGTATGAGTTATTTTAAGCAATTAGAAGATGTTTCTAAATAGTAAAAGTCCTTCTAAGCAATGTGAGAGTGCTTCTAAGTAGTGAAAGTGCTTCTAAGCAATGTGAGAGTGCTTTTAAGTAATGAAAGTGCTCCTAAGTAGTGTGAGCGCTTTTAAGCAATGAGAAAATGCTTCTAAGCAGTGAAAGTGCTTATAAGCAATGTGAGAGTACTTCTAAGTAATGGAAGTGTTCCTAAGCAATGTGAGTGCTTCTAAGTAGTATGAATGAGGTAGTAGTGATGATGTAGTAGTGATGTAGTAATGATGCAGTGATGATATAGTGATGATGTAGTAATGATGCAATAATGATGCATTGATGATATAGTAATGATGCCATTATTTGTCATGTTGAGGATGTTATTTTGATGATTTAGAGTAAGATATCCTTATAGTGAATTTTCTTTGCTCTTATTCTTTTATGGGATGTTGAGTTTTCTAAAAAAAGGTAATGTGCATGAAATGTCTTAGATAGATAGAGTCCATGTCAATGTACTTTTATATGAGTTTGGTGCATGTCTTATGCTCAAATGGAAGTTTAGGATCATAGAAATGAGTGTGTAAAGTCGTGTAGTACACATAAAACCATAAAAGAGCATATAGAAGGGGCAAGTGCACGTGATTGTGCATGGTCATGCACTTGGCACATGGTCATGTGTTTCCTCCCCTCCAATCCTATTTAGATTGTTATTTCAGAGGTTTTAGGAGGCTTTATTTGCACTTCTTTGAGTTTTTTCTAACTTTTCTTGACCCTTTTTGTATTTCGGATGATATATGCTCCATTTTTACTTCTATACTTTCATTTTCTTCTATATAAAATGGAGTTCCCAACATTCCTGAGGTTCTAGAGGATATTTTTATTGATGTTGATGTTGAGGGTGACTTTATAGGGGCCATTGGAGCTTAGACGTCTGTTGTAGGGACTAGCACAAATGGTGCCCAGAGTTCTTAACCATCTAGGCTTCCTCAAGGAGCTCCAATCCCTATTACTTATAGCTTGGAGAATTATGATTGGTTGCATCATTGTCGCAAGGTAGGTCCTTCTTTGCTCTTATTTTTTGAAGCTTATTCATTAGTTGCTTTGCTATATGAGGTCATTATAGCTGTAGCTCTTACTGTAACTCTTTGTTAACTCATAGCTTTATTATGAATGTTGATGGCTAATATCTCTTGCTTTATTTTCTTTTCATGATTATCTACTAGTGCTTGCTGTGATGCTTTAATTTTTGGCTTTTGTTATTATTTTGATCCTGTTAAATGACAAAGAGAGAGATGTGTTAGTATTTAGTAGTTGTGTAAATGTTTGATACCATACCTATTCTTTATAGCCTCATAGCAATATTACTACACTGCCTGGTAGTTTTAAAAGAGTTAGCCTGTATTATCAGGGTCTCTCCATATGTGTGAAGTAAATAATTACCGGGAAGGGCTTTGATGGAGTCATTATTGCATTATTTTATGACTCATATAAATTGAGTTAGATTTCCATGTATGCATTGATAGAGCGATGGATGGACACGACGTATGGACATGGTGCAGCATGCCAAGGTGGCTCAAGGATCTAAGGATGCTTATTCATGTTGGATGTGAGTATGAGTTCTGTTGTTTGTTCTTTTGCTTTTAGTTTGTTATTTTTAACCCTCTAATTCTGACAGATTTGGGCACATGAGTTTAGGATTCTCCCTCGTTTGTCCATTGAGCATTACTTGGGGGATGACTTCCCTTATTATTCTCACTGCATCAGGAAGACTACTAATTTGATTTAGGATTGAACAGTAGCTTGGGTCCATATAGGGAAGTTGTCCCTTGATCAGTTATGTTTGATTCCTGCTATGTTGGTTGTTTCTTTCTTAGGGATCTTTTATTTATTCTACCTTTATGCCTAACTGGTAGCTTAAGAGGGAAAACCTCATCCTAAAAGAACTCATCATCCTCAGCCTCAACAATAGGTAGAGTGACACGTGCTCATCTCCTTATTTTGAAAAGATAAAAACCAATGAAATTTAGAGAAAATAGACGATAAAAAAAGATAAACAAACATCATAATGGTTACATGAAATTTCAAACAGCAATAAAGACTTTTTAAAGACATAATTGAACCTAATTTACTGTAGTAGTTTTAAAGAGAACACAACTCTAATAACCTAGGTCCACAATACTAAAACCTAGGCTCTAATACTAACTTTGTCATAACCCATTGGGTAGTCATGATCGATACTAGGGAACAAGAATTCTCATGAATCTGGAACCCGTAACAAGCCTTAAAATAAAACACATGCAATTATAACACAAAAATGCACAATAATTAAAACTGTAATTAATATAAAAGAAATCCTTATATAATAACAGAATAAAATACCTTTATATAATAATCAAATACAAAACACTGTTTAATACAATATAGGTACAACAACAAAAAGTACTACTACTGTAGTGTTTATTAAAATATACGGAAGTGACGGTTCAATATTTACATAAATTGGCCAGAGAGGAAAGAGTCTAATAAAGAGTTCTATTAGGGAAGCCTAAAGTAGAAGATCCAAAGAAAAATATTGAGGGGAGTTAAACCTTACTAGGTGAATTATTACAATATATATATACATGCAACCTAAAGACATATACACTCAAGCGTTAGTATAATATATATATATATATATATATATATATATTTAAATATACATGCATTTCATACAAATGCTAAAAATTCACTTTTATAATAATAATAAATGCAACAGAATTTTGACTGGAGGATTAGAGTAAAAACCCTAAATTTCTGCAACCTTACCACTAAACATCAATAGCCATTAGGTTTTTCATAACTCCAAAAGGTATTCTTTTATCCTACTTTTAGTTATGAATTGGCCCTGAGTACATAAAGTGTCAATCGAGGATCTGCAATTCCACTACTAGTGCTAATTGGCCTCGAGTACCCTACAGTCAACTAAGGATCCATAGTCACACTCTTAATCCATAATTCACCAAAATCATAATTTTCATATCAATGCTTGAAGCCTAATTCTAGTGTATTATTGTGTAACAGCCCTAGCATGACTTACTAGGTGGCACATTCTACAACTATCCTCCAAAACATTTCATAATAATATAATGAAAATTCAATAAAAAATATGACAGCATAAATAAAATTCAAAATAAATATTCTTAATTATATATATGAAAGCACATATTATTTAAAATAATTATTATCAATTATATATATGGAAACATATATATAAATATTATATGATTTTAATGAAATGAGCATAATCAAATTCATATTTATTAAAAAAAATGGATGCTCATAATATTTAAGCTAGATGCAATGTATACATATTATCACGACCCGAATTGAAAGGCACGTGATTGGCCCTAGGGAATAAAGATACATAAGGTAACCAAAACCTATAGTAAGCCTTAAAAAATTTTCACGAAAAATAAATAAAACACTTAAATAAAAACCATACCAAGTACATAAATCAAATATTCTTAATATAATATTTTAAGTTAGATAAAAATTAAAATACAAATAATATAAGTTTTTTTATTAACTAATGCAATATCTATAGTTCAGTTCTATAATACATATCAAATAGACCTACACAATAAAGTCGAAGAAGAAGAAGCCCGACATAGAGAAGGACAAGTCTCAAATTCCCAAATTTTTGAAAGAAAAATATTAAAGGGAGTCAGACCTCACTTAGTAAGATAATAAAGAGAGCTGTATGGTTTTAAAAATTTCACTAACTGAAATAATAATAATAAAGTAAATTTTATTATTATTAAAATTAAAGTATTAATTTTTTTTTTAAATCATTAATTATCTAACTAAAAAGACAAAGGATTTACAATAAAGCTTCTTTAAAATAAATAATCTTTATTTAATAATTTATAATTGAAAAATCCTAGTTGAAACCTACTCTACAAAGTCTAATAGCCACTTGGCTCACTTAACCATAAGACTGCTAGTCCCCGAGAGCTAAACATCAACCGAGGCACCAACCATAGTCATTTACTTAATCCAATAATTTACTGGCAATCCCCGAGAGCTAAGGCATCAACCAAGGCACCCAACCTAGTAACCAGTCATAACATTTCTAATAATCATTGGTGGTCCCCAAGAGCTACGACATCCACCGAGGCACCCATCCTAGTTAACAAATCATAAAATTTGGATCCATCTCTTAATCTCTACCAGTGTCCAGATGGTCCTGATGAAACCCATTAGGTAGCCCATTCTACAAGTATTTTTCAAAACTAATATATAAATAAAATATACCATAATATAAGAAAGCTATAATTTATAAATAAAATAAAATAAAATAAAAATATGGCTAAGCATAGCCTAAAACACCATAACTTATATTTCATGTAAGCATATTACTATCTTAAATTTTATAAAATGGCTATGTGCAGTAAACACATGCACATAATTTAATTTATTAACTTATAGTTAGAGCGAGTCGGTTGACAGTTCTGCATTTGCCTATTATCAGTAGTTCCTACTTCGGTATACTCTAAAATAAAATAATGCTTTATTCAAAACATACCTAAGAAAAATAATTAAAATTCATAGGAATTTCCAAAAATTTTGAAATTAATAATAATTAAGAAACTCATAAAAGATTCGAAATTAATCTTGATGAAGACTCAATCTAAGGAACGACTTTAAAATGGCATAACAGTCAAACAAAAATGTATAGATGTCACATTTTATGAGAAATCTACTAGAATTCTGATAGAGTCTTAATAATTGCATTTTCTTTGTAAAAATTAGGCTCATGTTAGTTCATTTTAAGAAAATACATACATAATCATGCCTAATTCATGTAAATTAAGGATTTTATATTTTCCATCCATTTTAGAATTCTTCTAATTGATTTTATTCTGTTTGTAGGAATTAAGATGGCATGAAAGTGTTAGACTCAACACACCTGTGCCATAAAGATCAAGATGTCAAAGGTCAAAACTCGAGTCAAATAAAGAAGCATGGTCGTTCCATTAATTTAGCATGGCCATGTCATAAGAAGACAAAAGGAGAGAAGAGCACTAGTGTGCTAAAGGAATGCATGGTTGTGTTATACCTAATGCACCTATGCCATCAATTTAGAATGGCCATGTCACAAGAAGACAAAAGGAAAAAAGAGCATAGATGTGCTAAAGGAATGCATGGCCATGTTGGACCTAACACACCCATGCCATCAATTTAGCATGGCCATCTCATATGGAGACAAAAGGAAAGAAGTGCACGGGTGTGCTAAAGGAGTGCATGGCCATATCATAAAAAGACAAAAGGAAAGAAGAGCATAGGTGTGCTAAAGGAATGCATGGTCGTGTTGAACCTAACACACTAGTGCTACTTAAAGTACCATGGTCATGTCACATGGAAATACACCCATGTTAGAGACTAACATGCTAGTGCTTTTATTTCCTATACAATGTGTTAAAGATTCCTAATTAAATTCTAAGTGCAACCCTAATTCCTGGGGGAGATATAAAAGCATTATAAAGTATTAGAGGAGATGAAGATCATCAATTGATAGAGAGATAGAATCATTCATGAGCATAAGAAATCCAAGAAGACAGTGAAGGAGAAAAGTAATCCGAGGAGTTTATTAAATAAGGAGTATGAAGTTTTTTTATTTTCTAATCTTGTATTTAATCATGATTGCTTTATTTTTTAATTGTTTGCTTCATAATCATGAGAGCTTATTTTTATTTTGTACTAGAGTAATCTGAGTAACCTAGAGATGTATTGAATTTATATTTCCTTTTAATTATAATCTCATTTCATGACATGTTTATCATTTTTATTCTTTTGATTAAATAATAATTCAATTATTTAAGTTAGGTGTATTGAGATTGAGAGATGATTTATACTTAAAGGTTTTAATAATTAAATTGAAGTAGTTTATGCTAAGTGTTTAAGACTGAGAGGATATTAATATTTAGGGACCTATAATAAAAACTATTAATTTTTAGTTTGAGTAGAAATACCAATTAAGAGTTAATATTGCATATTTATCTTAATAGCATAAGTCTATTAAGGATTTATTGATTAGGGTTTAAAGAGGTAAGATTCCATAAATTCTAATTCATAATTGAATTAATAAAATCACCTTGTAAATACTCGAGAGAGATTTATAAGAATCATAGTGGTAGCATCTTAAACAAGACTATGAATTAGATGATAATAATTAGATTTTGAGTCAATGCAGATCTAGGTGAAAAGAGAAACTCTAGTATATAGCATACATATTGATTATTTTTAATGAATTTGATTTAGTTTTAATTTTTAATTCCTTTACAACCTGAAGATTGATTAGTTTAGACAAGCAAGTTAATCAAGTGAACTAGTACTTAAATTCTTCTCTGTGGGAACGATACTTGGACTTACAATCCTATTATACAACCTGACCCATATACTTGCGAACGACTAAGTCTCTTCTATAAAACAAATATCTCTCTACATGAAGTAGAGCCAATCATACAGAGAAAAACACTACTATTCACATACAATATCACACTCGAATCAGGCTCCCAAACTACACACAAATTCCCGATTGAGATCAATAACAACACTACCACAAAAACATATATAAATTATGAAAATATATAACAACATATTTATAAAAATTAATCGGACTAATGAAATAATAAATTCCTTTTACTAATCAAATATATACAAAACTCATTTAACATAATAATATCTATACTTAAAAAATTATTAATTATAAAATTTCAGAAAATTCATAAAAATATATATTAACAATAAATCTAATTAAATCAATAAACTAATTAAATACTATAATATTTATATACATTTATATTATTTCCATAAATTAATCTAAAATCAATAAAATATACAAAAATATTAATTTAGCTAATAAAATTAATTTATACTTTCCAATAATTAAAATGATCATTATACATGCTAATTAGCTATAATTTACCAAAAATAAAAGAAATTAAATTACATAATTTTCTCTAAAATTCTTATTTTTCATAGATAACTTCCAAAAATTATAATACATTATCTATAACTAATTTCAGAAAATTTCAATCACAAACATTACTCCAAATAATATATAGTATTTATTAAAAAAAATTTTGGGCTCGGAATAGTTACCCAAACTAAAAATTCCAAAAATATTAATATAAATCCAAAAATTATAAAAAAAATTATTATAGCATAGCATTCAATCTCTACTACAACTTTCCTAAACAACATCATGACTAATTCTCAATAAATTAAAAAAAAACTGACAAAACTAACAGTTGATTTTACCTCAATTTAGGATGATTCGGAAGGAGATCCAAGAAACCAAAGGTAGATTATTGAAGCTTGGAAGATGAGGATTCCATAGACACTGGAATCATGACCATTCGATGTTGGAATCTTCACAAAAGGCCACATGAAATCTGACTAAAATAGGGGCTAAATGGGAGGAAAAGGGAAAAAGGGCTACTATTGGTGGCCAGGACATGAGCTGGGCTACTGTTTGATGTGTTATGATGGTCAACATAATGCTATGGGCAGAGTTGCAGTGCTGGCAGTGGGACTGGACTGTGATGGAAAAAAGAAGAAGAAGAAAGAAAGAGAAGAGAAAAGAAAAGGAAAAAAGAAAAAGTTATTTTTTAAAAAAAGAAATATGTTTTTTTAAAATATATACATATAGCAACACACTCTTATAATATTTTCTCTCCCAAAATAATAATAATATTAAAGTAAAAAATAAAAATAATGCACTACTAAAATAAAATAATCATAATCAATACTAAATAATTTAATTTAGTTAATAATAATAAAATTCAAAGTATTAAAATATCCCAACTTGAAAAAAAATCATCCTTGAATTTTAATAAACACAAGATATAAAGATTTTCATTGAATAAAAAAATAGGGGTATGTCCCTTGTAATACTACCTCGACCTCCCACGTACAATCTTAAATGGTGTGATTGCTCCATAGTACCTTCACCATTGCAATCTCCTTAGTGCAAAGCTGACAAACTTAGTGAGCCACAATCGCCATAGGATACTCCTCATATGACAGATCTTCATTGAGCTCTACTATCTAAGGCTGTAAAATATGGGAAGGATAAGAAATGTACTTCCTTAAAATCAATACATGGAACACTAGATCGACTTGAGATATTTCAAGCGGTAACACCAATCTATAAGCCACCTCTCCAACTCTCAAATGTATCTTGAATGGTCCAATGTATCTGGGAGCTAGCTTACACTTTTTACTAAATCTCATCACCCCTTTCATTGGAGACACTTTTAGGAACATCATATCTCTAACTAAAAAGGATACATCCTTTGTCTTTGAGTTCACATAACTCTTTTGTCTATTAAAGGCTATCCTTAACCATTGTTGGATGATAGGGACTTTCTTTAAAGTCGCTTGCATTAATTCTAGTCCTGTCAGCTGTCTTTCTCCAAGTTCCTAGCATAAAGGTGATTTACACTTCCTACCCATACAATGCTTCATATAGTGCTATCTCGATACTTGCATGATAATTATTATTGTATGCAAATTGAATTAATGGAAAGTGCAAGTTCCATTGACCACTAAAGTCCATCACACACATCCTCAATGTATCCTCCAATGTCTGAATGGTCCTCTCTAATTGACCATTTATTTAGGGATGAAATGTTGTGCTGAAGTCAAGTCTAGTACCTAGAGCCTTGTGCAATTCTTACCAAAAGTCTAAAGTGAAAGTGGCTCTTTTATCAGATATTATACGTACTAGTACCCTGTGGAGACAAATAATTCTATTAACATATAATCTTGGCAATCTGTTGGTGGAGTACATCTTAATTGGCAGAAGGTGCACTGACATAGTTGGCCTATCAACTATCACCCAAATAGCATCATAAACTATAGTCGTACAAGGTAATCCATTCAAAAAATCCATAGCAATCATATCCCACTTCCATTCTAGGATAGGTAACTACTGCAATAATCCTGAAGGCCTCCAATGTTCTAACTTCACTTATTGACAAGTGAGACACTAAGATACAAATTTTGTAACATCCTTCTTCATTCCATTCCACTAATATGTATCTTTCAAATCATAATACATCTTGATAGAACTTGGATAAATACTATAAGTAGAAAAATGTGCCTCTTCCATAATTTCTTTCCTCAGATGATCCACATCTGGCACACATATCCTAGTGCATAATAAGCCCTCACTGTCAAACATAAAGTCTATGGATTGACGTTGTTGCACTTCAAACATAATCTTCTACAATTATGTATCCTTTCTCTGAGCTACTTTAACTCTATCCAAGTACACTTTTTGTACTCTGAACTGAACTAAAAGATACTTGTTGGTTACTTTTAACTGTAACCCTTGATTAATCAGTTCATGTAATTCTTGAATAATTGGCCTCCTTTCCATGCAAATATATGCAGGACTGCCCACAAACTTCTTACTCAAAGCATAAGCTACTACATTGGCTTTCCTTGAATGGTACATCATAGAACAACCATAGTCCTTTAAAAGTTCCATCCATCTTCTTTGCCTTAGATTGAGATCTCTTTGCTGGAATATATACATTAAGCTCTTATGGTTAGTGTATATTTTACAAGTTACACTATACAAGTATTGCCTCCAAACCTTCAATGCAAACACGACGACTGCCATTTCCATATCATGAGTGGGATAATTCTACTCGTGCTTCTTCAACTGCCTTGAAGCATAAGCAACTACTCTACCATCTTGCATCAACATACATACTAATCTTATTTAGGAAGCATCACAATGCATCATATACCTTTTACTTCAAGAGGGTAAAGTTAATATTGGATTTAAAGTTAACATATCCTTGAGTAACTGCATCTATCTATCCATACAAACTTAGCACTCTTCTAGGTAAACCTTGTCAAAGGTGCAATAATCTTAGAGAAATCTTTCATGAATCTCCTATAGGAGCCAGTTGAATCTAGAAAAATCATTACTTCCTTGATCGTTATAGGTCTCAACATCTTAATAACAACTTCTATCTTCTTAGGATCAACATGTATGCCATCGTTAAACACCACATAGCCTAGAAATGCCACTTAATCTAACCAAAATTCAAACTTGGAGAATTTGGCATACAACTAGTGCTCTTTTGAGGTCTACAACACCATTATTATGTATAACATGCTCTGCTTCACTTTTAGAATACACTAAAATGTCATTAATGAAGATTATCATAAATTGATCCAAGAATGGCTTAAACACTCGATTCATCAAATCCATAAAGGTTGTGGGTGCAGTAGTCAGTCTAAAGGACATCACAAAGTATTCATAATGACCATATCTCATTTGAAATGTTGTCTTAGGTACATTTCCACTTCTTATCCTCAATTGATGATACCTAGACCTTAAGTTGATCTTAGAGAAACACTGAGCTCCTTGAAGCTGATCGAACAAGTCATTAATCCTTAGGAGCAGATATTTGTTCTTAATGGTGACTTTGTTCAATTGTTTGTAGTTGATACAAAATCAAAGACTACTCTCTTTCTTCTTCACAAACAACACTTAAGCACGCTAAAGTGATGTATTGGGTTTGATAAAACCCTTATCAAATAGCTCTTCTAACTGTTTTCTATATTCTTTGAATTGAGCTTGTGCCATTCTATAAGGTGGCATAGAAATAGGATTTGTACTAGATACAACATTGATACAAAATTCTATTTCCTTATCTGGTGGCAATCTTGGTAGCTCTTTAATAAAAACATCCAAAAATTCACATGCCACTAGCATATTCTCAACTGCCCTCTTATCTACTTCTACATCTTTTCTTATAGCTAGAGAGCCTTAGAATCCTCTTCTAAGCATCTTCTTAGCTGTAATAGCAAAAATGAAATTTTGAGGCATTGAACTTTTGTCACCTTTAAAATAGAATTCTATATCATCTGGAATTCTGAAGATCACTTCTTTTTCTCGATAATCCACTAGGTCATAGCATTACGCTAACCAATCCATTCCTAGAATTACGTCAAACTCTATCATAACTAGTAAAACTATATCTACTAGCAACTCTCTACCTTACACCAGTATAGGACAAGATAGAAAGAATCCATCTGCCTCTAACTCATTGCTAAGTGGAGTCACTATAGATAATGGAATCAACAACCTAGATGGTTGTCATTCCACTCTAGAAGCAAACACATGAGACATAAAAAAATGTGATGCACCAAGATCAAATAAAACTCTATCATCAAAATAGCAAACTGGAAGAATGCTTGACACAACTACATTGGATACCTATGCATCATAGTGAGTCAAAATGAAAATTCAGGCTTGCCTATGGCCTACCTGTTGAGAAGTGGATGGCTGCATGAAACCTCGACCGCTAGGGCTCGCTACTAAACCTTGGCCCTACTGGCCATAAACTAAGTCTACCTCTACTGTGGATACACAACAGCTTTATACTACTATGGCATTTAATGAAAGGGCTGAGTCACTAATGATGAAGATCTCTAGGTGTATTATATCTGATAACTAGTATTAAGACAAGCTCTAACAAGATGTCCTATCTGCCTACATCTAAAATAAGCTCTAGTCAACATATGACACGGTCCCTAATGCACTCGGCCATAACTGGGACAAGCACTAGTCCTAAACCTAAAACTGCCATGTTTGAAACTTTGTCCACTGCTACTACTATTAACCTAGAGCTAAATCTAGAACCTCTGCCACTCCTACAATTAGTAGCATAACCATGCCGACCAACTCTGTGGATCATAGACCTCCTACTCTATTGGGAAGTACCCTGTATGCTCATACTACCAATCTAAAAAGTAGGCTACTACAATCCCTAAGCTACTCAATATCTACTGCTACTAATCATATAAGGATCATTCATAATGCCTTCCTTGATATGTCACCTCTTTATAAGTCTAGCCTCCTCGATCACACTCTCCAAAGTATAGTCCTCAGTGCGAATGCCTACATAGGATGACCCCAAACTAGTGACATAAAACTCAATAGCTCTGTAAGGATCTCTCATAATATCTTATGCATGTTGAGATAGCTTATTAAATCCTTTAGTATAATCTCCCATAGACTTATCCCTATTGCTGATGTGCAGTAGCTACCATCTATACACATCTTTAGTCATAAGTGGATAAAAGAACCTCAAGAATTGATATTTAAACTCAAGCCAGGTCAACTCATTCATGAAAGGTTGGATGGACTGCATAAACTAGTCTTGTGCTGCTGCTTGAACTGATAACTCCACAATCATAATCCTTTAATAATTAGTATGGCATATTCTTGTATGAGTCTCAATGGTATTAATAAAGTCCAGAGCATCTCCCATACCATCAAAAGAAACCCTACTAATTTTGGAATAAAGGAGTGCAGCATCAATATCAAACATCTTTTGATTCCTCTACTAGAGCATCTGTTATATCAAAGGCATATCTTGATTTTGGAGCTACTAAGTGATGATTTTGAAAATTCATGTTATTAAGTAGTTTTCATCTTAAGGAAAATTCAATTTCAGTTAAGTTTATGTTTCTTTTATTCAGTTTTTATTTAGTTGAGTACTTACTGCATGTCTTGTGTGTTTAATTATTTTTATGTATAGTTGTTTTATTTTTGGTTGATTTTTATATGATTAAGGAAGTCAAAGAATAATAGAGGAAGGCTACATAGGAGCTGTGGGCACTTGAAGTGGCTTCAAAAAGCAATGGAGGTCAATATGCAATAACGCTGAAAAAGTGATGTGCACGGCCATGCAAAAAATGCACAAGGCCGTGCGACCTGGTGATTGGAAAAATTTGGAGGTGAATTTAATTACTGACTCATGAGGGACAAGATGGAGATTTTGCATGGCTGTAACCTTAGGGCTTGTAATTAGGGTTTTATAAGAGGGTAGCCATCGAAAATAAGGATATATATAGATTATTATTCATCACTTTGAGAAGACATTATCTTTTTTAGAGAATTTTCTTAGAGCAGTTTTGAAAAAATAAGGATTTTTCTTGCTTATGTTAGGTTGGAGATTTAAAAATAAGAAAAAAAGAACATCAAGCTTCCTATTGAATAGGGGGTTTCTTCTATTCAATTGTGTTTATTCATTCTTAATTTTAATTTAATGATGATGTTTATTTTCTTTTATTCTTTTTCTTTATCTCTTACAATTGACATGAGTAGCTAAATTATTAGTTAGGGTTCTTATTGGAAATCAACCATGGGCTAATCACAATTAAACCTAAGCCATTAATCTAGATCCTTTGGTTGTTGTTGAACTTAATGTCTTCTTAGGATTGATCACCCTTTGATTGAATATGCACAATAAAACTTGATCGAGAGATATGTTGTATTAGATTTAAACAATAACCTGTTAGAAGCTTTCTTAGTTGAGAAACACTTAAGCAACTAATATTTATTAAGGGTTGATGCTTAAACTGGGTTAACCAAACACTTAATAGGCAACAACTTTAAATCGAAGAACATCAATTTACTTGGTTAATCATAGGGTTGTCTTAGGAGGAAAGCCTATGATTCTTGAGAAACCCTCAAATTGGATTAAGGTTAGGTATGGATTAGTAGTTAATTTATCTTAAATAAAGGTTGAATTTGTAATAAGAACCCTATCTCTCTAAAGTGATTATTATTTCATTGTGATTTTTATGTTTATCTTAGTTTAATCTTTAGTTTAATTAAACCTACCCTTTTTCATTGTTTAAATAAACAAACACAACTACTATCACTATAATCAATTTGCAATCTATATGGGATCGATATTTAATTACTACTTGTACGAATCTGTATACTTGTGGAAACCCACCACTAAGCCTTGGTTAATCCCTACCATGCTAGCTATACAAATTGTATGTTCCACTTCTTGTGCTTCTAGCTCAACGTACTGTTGTTGTGCCTATCTCTCAACTATAGCAGCACTAGGCCTACCATTACCTCTGCCCTGCCTCTTCCTTTATGTTTAGGAGCAGGAGGTAGAACTTCATCTTGAAAAGATTACTCATCAACATCATCATCATATGCTGCTTCCACAATAGGAACATCCTGATTTTGCCTCATTCTAAAAGGATAAAGAAATCAAATTCAAGATAAGACAAGAATGCTAACTCACATGTAGAATTCTAAGAACAATGAAAACAACAAGTGACAATTATCAACCTAATCAATGTAGTAGTTTTAACGAAAGACAACAATGACAATCAAATGAACTTAAGCTCTAATACAAACTTTTTTCATGACTTAAACCATAAGGCATGTGATCAAGACTAGGGAATGGGGTTACATAAGGTAATAAAAACCCATAGGAAGCCTTAAATTTTTTTTTATGAAAAAGAAATAAAAAAATTAAATAAAAACCATACCAAATACATAAATCAAATATTCTTATTGCAATATTTCAAGTCAGATAAAAATCAAAATACAAATAATATAAGTTCTTTGATTAACTACTACGGTATATATAGTTTAGTTAATCAATACATATCAAATAGACCTACACAATAAAATTAGGGAAAAAGAAGCCTGACGTAAAGCTTGAGTCTCAAACTCCCAAACTCTTGAAAAAAATATTAAGGTGAGTCATACCTCACTGAGCAAGATAATAAAGAGAGCTATATGGTTTTAAAAATTTCATTAAAAAAATAATAAAAGAAATTTTTTTATTATTAAAATTAAAGTATAAAAAATTTACTTTCAAATCATTAACTCTCCAATTAAAAAATGAAGGATTTACAATAAAACTTATTCAACATAAATAATCTTTATTTAATAATTTATAAATGAAAAATCTTAGTAAAACCCTACTCCACAAAGTCTAATAGCCACTTGGCTCACTTGACCATAAGACTGTCGACCCCTGAGAGCTAAGCATCAACCGATGCACTAGCCACAGTCATTTACTTAATCCAATATTTTAGTGGTAGTACTCAAGAGCTAAGGCATCAACCGAGACACCCAACCTAGTAACTAATCATAACATTTCCAATAATCACTAGTGGTCCCCGAGAGCTATGGCATCCATTGAGGCATCCATCCCAATTAACAAATCATAAAATTTGGATCTATCTCTTAATCTCTATCAATGTGTACACGGTCCTAATGAAACCCATCAGGTAGCCCATTCTACCTGTATTTTTCAAAACTAATATATAACTAAAAATGTTTCACAATATAAAAAAGCTATAATTTATAAGTTAAATAACATAAAAGAAAATAAAATAGTCATACTACTATGCATAGCCTCAAGCACCATAAATTATATTTCATGAAATCATATTGCTATCTTAAATTTTATAAAATGGCTATATGTAGTAAACACATGCACATAGTTCAATTTATTAACTTATAGTTGAAGTGAGTAGCCAAACCGTTCCGCATCCGCCTATTATCAGTAGTTCCAGCTCCAGTATACTCTAAAATAAAATAAAACTTTATTCAAAACATGCTTAAGAAAAATAATTAAAATTCATAGGAATTTTGTAAAATATTGAAATTAATAATAATTAAGAAAATTATAACAAATTTGAAATTAATCCTAATAAAAACTCGATCTAAAGAGTAACCTTAAAATGACATAACAAAAAAAAAATGTTTAGATGTCATGTTTTATGAGATATCTATTGGAATTTTGACAGAGTCTCCTCTATAAAATGAACATCTCTCTACCCGAAGTAGAGCCATTCTTGAAGAGAAAAACACTACTATTCACACACAATACCACACTCAGATTGGGCTCCCAAACTACATAAATTCTTGACCAAGATCAATAACAACACTACCATAAAATATATATAAATTATGAAAATATATAACAACATATCTATAAAAATTAATCAAACTAATTAAACAATAAATTCCTTTTAATAATCAAATATATATATAACTCATTTAACATAATAATATCTATAATTAAAAAAATTATTACTTATAAAATTCTAAAAAATTCATAAAACTATATATTAATAGTAAATATAATTAAATCAATCAAATAAATAAATACCATAATATTTATATACATTTATATTACTTTCAAAAATTAATCTAAAATAAACAAAATATACAAAAATATTAATTTAGCTAATAAATTTAATTTATACTTTCTAATAATTAAAATTATCATTATACATGCTAATTAACTATAATTTACCAAAAATTAATTAAAAATCAAATTACATAATTTTCTCTAAAATTCTTATTTTTCACATCTAACTTCCAAAAGTTATAATAAATTATTTGTAACTAATTTCATAAAATTTCCTTTTTAAACATTACGCCAAATAATGTATAGTATTTATTAAAAATATAAGCCTTTATGGACTTGATGAACCGGGTGCTTAGGCCATTCTTGGATTAATTTATGATAGTCTTTATTGATGATATCTTGGTATATTCAAGGAGTGAAGCCGAGCATGTCATGCATTTGAGGATGGTGATTCAAACTTTATGAATGCATCAATCGTATGCTAAATTCTTTAAATGTGAGCTTTGGTTGGATCAAGTGACATTTCTAGGCCACGTGGTGTCTAGAGATGGCATACAAATGGTTCCTAAGAAAATAGAAGCCATTACAGAATGGCCAAGGCTGATGACAGTGATAGAAGTTAGGAGTTTTCTGGGTTTAGCTAGCTATTATATGAGATTTATGAAGGATTTCTCCAAGATTACAACACCTTTCATAAGGATAACTTAGAAAAATGTTAAGTTTGTTTGGACTAACAGATATGAAGAACACTTCTAGCTACTTAAAGGCTTATTGACTTCAGGTAATAAAGGGTATACAGTGTATTGTGATGCTTCATGAGTAGGACTAGGGTGTGTGTTGATGCAGAATGGGAGAGTGGTTGCTTATGCTTTACAATAATTAAAGAAGCATGAGTAGAACTACCCTACCCATGATTTGGAAATGGCAGTTATGGTATTTGCTTTGAAGATATAAAGGCATTATTTGTATAGTGTGACTTGTCAAGCATACACTAACCACAAGAGCTTAAAGTATATCTTTCAGCAAAGAGACTTGAATTTGAGATTGAGGAGATGGATGTAACTTCTGAAAGATTATGATTACTCTATTCTTTACCATCTAGCTAAAGTGAATATGGTAGCTGATGTACTGAGTAGGAAGTCATTAGGCAGTCCTGCACACATTAGCATAAAAAGGAGATAAATAATTAAAGAGTTGCATGGACTAATTGATTAATAGTTATAGTTGAAGGTGACCAAGAAGTGTCTTTTAGCTCAATTTAGAGTACGCTTAGTGTACTTGGATAGAGTTAAAGCAGCTTAGAGAAGAGATCCACAGTTGCAAAAGATTATGTTTGAAGCGTAACAAGGTCAATCTAGAGACTTTGTTATTTATAGTGAGTGCAGATTACATTTGGACGAGGTTATGTGTACTAGATATAGATGATTTGAGAAAGGAGATTATGGTGGAAGCCCATTTTTTTTCTTATAGTATTCATCCAGGTTTTACCAAAATGTATCATGATTTGAAATATACATATTGGTGGAATGGGATGAAGAGAGACATTGTAGAATTTGTGTCCAAGTGTCTTACTTGTAAACAGGTGAAGTTGGAACACCAGAGCCCTTCAGGATTGTTGCAGCAGTTGCCCATCCTAGAGTGGAAGTGGGATATGATTGCTATGGATTTTGTAGGTGGGTTACCTCATACATCAAGTGGCTATGATGCTATCTAGGTGATAATTGACATAATGACAAAGTTAACTTAGTACTAATTAATAAGATGTACTTTACTCATAGGTTGGCAAGATTGTATATTAATCAGATTGTTTGTCTTTATGGAGTACCAGTCAGTATAGTGTTTGACAGAGGAGACACTTTTACTTTAGTCTTTTGGCAATAATTACATAAGGCTTTAGGTATAAGGTTGGACTTTAGCATATCATTTCATCCTCAAACTAATGGTTAGTCTGAAAGGACTATTCAGACTTTAGAGGATATATTTTGGATGTGTGTGATGGATTTTGGTGGCCATTGCGACATACACTTGCCATTGATTGAATTTGCATATAACAACATTTATCATGCTAGTATTAAAATGGCTCTATATGAAGCAGTGTATGGAAGAAGGTGTATATCACCTTTATATTGGGAAGTTGGTAAGAGATAGTTAATAGGACCAGAATTGGTGCAAGTGACTTCTAAAAAGGTTCCCATCATTTAATAGAGGTTGAAGATGACCTTCAGTAGACATAAAAGCTATATAGACCTTATGAGGAAGGATTTATCATTCTTTACTGGAGACTTGGTGTTTCTAAAAGTTTCTCCAATGAATTAAGTGATGAGGTTTGGTAAGAAGGGTAAGTTACCTCCAAGATAAATCAGACTGTTCGAGATTTGATCGAGAGTTAGCAAACTGGTGCACAAATTGGTGTTACCACCAGAGTTATTTCAAATTCACATAGTGTTCCATATATCGATGTTAAGGAAGTATATTTATGATCCTTCACAAATCCTGTAGCCTTAAGTAGTAGAACTTAGTAAGGATTTGATGTATGAAGAGTACCTCATGGTGATAATGGACTGACAAGTTTGTCAGCTTCGCACAAAAAAATTCTGATGGTGAAAGTGCTGTGGAGCAACCATGTAGTGAAGGATTGCATATGGAAGACTGAGGCAGGAATGCAGGCGGCGTACCCTTATCTTTTTCATTAATAAACATATGTATTTCTTTTTATTTATTTAAATTTGAGGATGAATTTGTTTATAAGGAGGAAAGATTGTAAACACCCAAAATTTGATATTTTTATGAAATTAATTAGGAATTTAAATGTGAATTTTTTATTAATATTAAATGCAAATTATTAAATTGAAATAATTTTATTAAATTGGTGTTAATAAAATTTTATTTTAATTTTTAATAGTATATTTTATTGATGTATATATATATATATGTGTGTGTGTGTGTGTGTGTGTAATTATTGGAATGGATTTTTTTAAATATAATATTCTTATAGGTGTACTTTTTATATTTTGAAAAAACATATATCAAAAACTTTTTTTTTTCTTTTTCTTCTTCTCTTTTTCTTTTTCTTATTTGTTTTCCTTTTCTTCTTCTTCTTCTTCTTCTTCTTCTTCCCACTACAGGACTAGACCATGCCATCACTACCTCATTGTCACCAACACCATGTCGCACCACCACAGCTAACGTCGCCAGAACCTGTAGACCCTCGCCTCCTCATTGACAACTGCTACAACTTCTTTTCCTTCATTCTTTAACGTAGTTGGATTTTCTTAGAGCAATTATTGTCGGCTCCAGTGACCATTTCACATGCCAATAGTTTCTTTTAGCTCATCTCTGCATGGGCTTCGATTCCCCTAAGCTAATTGCTTCAATCTTCAATCAGATTAACCTCAATTAGAGGTATTTCTATTTTTAGATTTTTATTGATTTAGTTGGAATTAGAGTTGATTGTAGTTAGATATATTGTTGTCGAGCGTAAAATCTATCTATGTACATATTTTGTTTAATTTTTGGAAATTTTTTAAAAATTTTGAATTTTTGGGCCTTGGTTATTGTTCATACAATCCTAAATTTGGATAAATTTTATATTTTTATTAAATTTTGTTAATTATTTAGATTAATCTTTGTTAAGGAAGTTTACTGAAATTATGTACTAAATTTTTGTTATAAATTTTTGAATGCTTATGCCAAAATTAATTTTTTGGAAAAATAATTATAAATTTGTAATTTTTATTATTTAAAGTAAATTATTATGAATTATGATGTTTTAGATAGATTTTGAATCATAATAATATTAAAATAATTTTTATGATTTATTTTCTATTTTTAACTAATTTGTATTAATTTTTGGAAAATAATAAGAACAATAAACTTATTTATTTTTAAAGCTGAAATAAGTTATTTGTTAAATTTGTGATATATTTAAGTAGTTTAAATATTTATTTACAATTAATGTTAATTTAATTGTATAATTTGAATTAAGTAAGTTTATTGATGAAAATGTAATTGTAAACTAGAATTTTACTATTTATTGAAAAATAAATATGTTTTTATGTTTCATTATGGAAATAAATGAATTTGTGGTATTTAAATGAGATTTTAGGATTTTTGGTGATTTTAAATAAAATTATATCATTTTATTATTTCTGTGAATTCTGGTTGTCGGTTAGGCATTTAACATAGTTTAGGGGCCCAACTTGAGACTTGGTGATTGTGAGAATATCGAAGTGTGTTTTCATACAGGAAACTATTTATTAAAAAATAAATATGTTTTTAAGTTTCATTATGGGAATAAATGAATTTTTGGTAATTAAATGAGATTTTATGAATTTTGGCAACTTTAAAGAAAACTATATTATTTTATTATTTAGGTAAATTGTAGTTCTCAGTTGAGCATTTAGTGTAGTTTAGGGGCCCAACCTAAGACTTGGTGATTATGAGAATATTTGAAATGTGAGTTAATTTTATGAAATGTGTGTTGCATGTGTTTTCATTATATTTCAAGTAATTATAAAATAATAAAGAAATGATTGTATGATTGAAAATTTATTCCATTATGTTTATTTAATTATTATTTAATCATTTAATTATTCATTATTTAATGATCTATTTATTTTATTTATTTAACTATTTATAATTCAAATTGACATGGAGATAATGGTAGAATGTGAAACCTAGTTGGTGTCACTAGGACCATATGCACATAGGTAAAATCTCAGTTTATGTGTAAAATGTGAAATAGGCTCGGTGGAGTGTGTGCCCTTAGGCAAGAGTAAATGGTTAGAGCTCGGTGGAGCTAGTGCTCTCGGGCTAGAAAAAGGTATGTAACTCATTTGAACTTGCTCTTGAGACATCAGTATAGAATAAGTGAAATGAATGTGGTAGTAACTCGGTTGAGCTTGCTCTCAGGAGGACAGTCACTTGGATTAAAGAGACCCGAAAGGCTATTAGAATATTGGTTTAGGTGTTCTACTAAGTTTCCCATTAAAATAATTATTTTATATATTTTCTTATAGGGATTTCTTATTAAATTGATTTAATAGTTATAAATAGATTTTATTTTTACAAGAACTTAAGGATGATTTCTAATCATCAAACTTTTTTCTCTTTCCTTTGATTGGTTTATTTTCTATTTATTTTACCCTTTCTTGCATCTAAAATACAAAATACAAACAGAGCCTAACCACAAGGTTAGGCGGACATTCCAAAAGCCCATACCCAGTTTCTGAACCCATTCTCTAAAGAGAGCTTCTAGGAAACTTTATGGAATCCAATTGTCATATAGTGTGTCCTAGGTTTCATTCGAGTGGTGACTCCTCCAATTCAGTCTTTAAGCTTATTTTATATTTCTTAGTGAGCCTTAAGCTCATAAAGTGCCATGGTCGCCAAAACACTTGGGCACACGCAAAACCCTGCCACCTATAATCATCCATCTCTTTTAAAGCAATAAATAATTAATTGCACATGTAAGCATTAAACATTGATTTTGTTTAAATGGCAGCACTTAGCATATATTCATATAATTAAGTTATGTTTGATATTTGTAAAATTCAATTTTGTTTATATGCAACAATGTAATGATAACATAAAGGGCTTATATGCAATATAAAAGGCCATATTAGGCCAATGACAACAAAGAAATTATTAGCCCAATGACCTTTAGTATATTATTTCGACAAATAAGATATCTAAAAAGTTTAAAATTTTTTATTTTGTATTAATTATAAATTTTAACTATTTATGTAATGAATATTACATGAACAGTACAAGTACATAATATTGAGTTTAACACTGATATCCCATATTCATAATCCTATCATAACAAGGACTATAATCCTCTAAATACAAGAGGAAGAATACTCAATTAGGAGGAATGCTCAATTAGGAAGTCTAATGCTCTCATAATTAAGACAATCCTATAAGACTAAGGAATCTTATTCCCCTCAAGTTTATATATATCTGCCCCTATATATGCATCTCATTCCACCTCATATCATTCATTTAACATTATCACAATATTCTACATTAAGCCATGGCCATCATCCTCATCATCTTATCATAAAAGCAACCATCCAACATCCTTCTACTTTACTTTTCTTGCTTTGTTATTATTTTGCTTATATAAAAATTAATTTAAGCTTTAGTGTGTTTGTGGGAAACCCTTGATACAATGCAAATATGCATACTTATTTACGGTATTTTAGTAGTTATTTTTATTTGATTTTAGTTGTGATTGTGTGTTTTAGTTATGCAAGTGTTATTTTTATTTTTAATTACTTTCTAGGTTTGTCTGTATGTTTTATATGTGTTTTTAGGTCTAATCAGTTCATGGAAAATACCTTGTAATGATTTGAATGAAATGTGAAGTTTGCAAAGCAAAGGGAAGTCAATTCAAGTTCATGTCGAGTTGTCATTAGTGGATTGAGACCTCACAGACACCCTTCGTGCCAAGTCATCACTAGTGGATTGAGTCATGACTGAGAGTTTGCCTTGCCAAGAATTAAGTTATGTCAACTTGTAACAAAGCTTGTCGATGCCGACTCATGACTTAGTGCCGAGTTAGTCCAAGAAGGCCATCATTTTCTAGCTTTGCATAGTTTCTATATTTCAGTTATAATTTCCTCTACAGACATCCAATTAAGGTGATTCAAGTTGTGTTGGAAAGATAACTCATGGATCTAGAAATTTCATAAGGAGATATTACAAAGATAAGGTCATTAAATGGACAAAAATGCCTTTGAAGTTATTATATTTGCATAGGGTTATGATCCTTCATGCCAAAGGTTGCCTTTCCAATTGTAACTTTTTGTAACTACATCTAAGGTCTATATATACATAATTTATGACATGTAAAAGGGGAATTCATCTGAAAAGAGGGATGATTGAAAAAGATTACTTTGATTAATAGAAAATTACTACTTAGTTTCTTATTTGGAGTTCATTTTTAGAAGACAAAGCCAACCAAGAAGGAAAGAAAATCAATTCGGCCAAGCAATATTAGAAGATATTTAAAGGGTTTTATTAACACAATCTTTTCTTTTTTATATTGTATTTGATTATCTTTTCATTGAATTAACCATGTATATTGGCTAAGTCTTTGAAGGAAATGCAATGATTGATTGAATAAGGATTATACATTTCTAACTTTATTTTATAATTTAATTTCAATTAGTGCTTAATTAAGTTATTTATGATTGATCACCATATGTAACTTTTTTTAATCAAATTTACTTATAATGAGAGTTGGAGTAATTTGGTGGACATATAATTGAAATTACTTAAGAATTGGATTTACTTGGAGATAAGGAATTCATTTTAAAGGAAAAAAATTAGTATAATTACTTTATGATTTTTGTCTATCTCTAAAAAGACACTAGAGTGATTGTAGACTCTAGACAAAATCATCCTTGATCAACAATGAGAGTTGCTTTTAAGGATTTATTAGTATAATGTGATTTATGATTTCATCTTACCTCTATAATACAATGAGAGGACTTGCAGACTCTAAGAGGAAATACTTCTAATTGATAACGAGAGTTACCTTTAGAGACTTTGACTTTAAATTGGTAATGAGAAATGCATTTAAAGACTTTAGACTAATTTCCAATCAATATATATAATAACATTTACTTAATCCTTATTTGACTAACATAGTTAGTATTACTATATGTTCTTTATTAAGAACTTATAGTAATAATTAAAATAGTTAGCATTAGAATAGTTATTTGTTTTTAAATTCTTATTATCATTTTGATTTTATTTTTCCTGTCCATCTAATTATCTACTTGTTAATACAAGGTTGTTCCAAATTCCTGAGTGTTCGACACCCTACTTGCTCTATATTAAGTCTTAGAGACTGAGGTATTATAATTGCTTCAAAATTTAGCACCATTACCGGGGAGTTTGATTAATAATCTTTATTAACTTAGGTTAAAGAAAGGTTGTTTTATGTTTTTTTTTTATTTTTTTATATTATTTACTTGTTATTTGTTAATTTTTAATTGTTCAACTTTGAATTTACATTTGTAGATGCTTACTAAAAGTCCTAGTGATCGTAATTTATTCTTTGATTCTGAAATTGATTTAACATTACGTATTTTATGTAGGGAATAAAGACAAAGAAGAGAGAACCTACTGAATTTGACTAGAATGGCTCAACCGGAGAGAAAGACATTAGGCAATTTTGTGATGCTTGATATCTCGGGTAGTTTTGGAGGAATAGTGGCTCTGACTCTTGCTAATAAAAATTTTGAGATCAAGTCAAGTATTATCCAAATGGTGCAAAATAATCAATTTGGAGGCTTACAAGGAGAAGATCTTTATGCCCATATTTTGACTTTCCTCAATGTGTGTGCAACCTTTAAGATTAATGGCATGACTGATGGTACAACTTTGGCTTGCTAGTTTGCCAAATGAATCAATCACAACATGGGATCAATTGAAGCAGGCATTTCTGCATAAATATTTTCCACCACACAAGATGGCCAAGTTTTAAAATGAGATTACCAATTTCAAACAAAGTGGAAGTAAGACAATCTATTCATCTTAGGAGAGGTTTAAGGAGCTTCAAAGGCAATGTCCACATCATGGTTTGTCGGAATGGATGATTCCTTAAATCTTTTACAACAGATTGATGGCTGAAAATAGAAATATTGTCAACGCAGCTTTCGGTGGAAAATGGATGGATAAAATGGCTAGAGAGGCTATAACCTTCCTGGAGGAATTTTCATCTCAAGGGTACATGGGTGAGGAAATCACAATGGCTAAAGCAAGAGGAGTTTTGGAGCTTGACACAATTTAAATGCTGAATGCAAAGGTATATGCTCTCACCAATTTGGTAAGTAAAATTCAAGTTAATTCATTAGAATGTGCTACTGTTATTTGTGAGACTTATGGAGGACCTCATTTATAATCTCAATGCAATATCAGTGCTAATGAGGATGTGAATTATGTCAAAGGTGGTTACAACCCAAGATTAGGACTCAACTCAAATACATAAAACCCCTAATGGAGAAACCACCCTGGATTCTCATGGTCAAACCCGTTCTCCTAATTAAACCCTTAATTCAACTCAAACACCAAACACCAAAACCCACTTGGATTTTCCATTAAGCAATAATCCTTCAGTCATAACAAATCTAAACCCAATCTAAAAAATCTTATAAAGCAGTTTGTTAACCAAAAAATAACCATCAACAAATAAAATGAGGAGCAACTCAAACAATTAGCTTCTAAGCTTGAACAAATTGCTGCTCATAACCGCATCCTCAAAACACAAATTGCCCAACAAGCCTCTTCCTCTAATACTAAACCCTTAGGGAAGCTTCCTGGCCAGCCAAAGTATGCTAAAAAAGAGAATTGCCAAGCAATTACTTTAAGAAGTGGTAAGGAGGTTGATGGCAGTTCTAGTAAAAAATTAATTGTGGTTGATGACGATGAGGTAGGAATTGAAGAAGTGGAAGTCAGTGGTACAAAAGATGATAAATGTGCAATGAAAAGCATGAATGGAGATGCTACCATGCCACCCAAGGAGAATGAACTCAAAGTAGACTTTAAAATACTTCCTTTTCCTCAAAGGTACATAAGGCACAATTTAGATAAACAAATTTAGCAAGTTCCTTGATTACCTCAAGGAACTTACCTTTACCATGCCATTTGTGGAAACAATAAGAGATATGCCAGCATGGGGTAAATTTTTAAAAGATATTATCATTCATAAGAATAAGCTTTAAGATTATGGTTTAATATCCTTTATTGAAGAGTCTAAGGTTACGTACTCTAACTCACCCCCAAAGCATAAGGATCATGGATGTTTCATGATCCTTTATGCAATTGGAGGTACTTATTTTGATAAAGCATTATATGATATCGGTGCTAGTGTTAGCCTTATGCCTTAATCTATTTACAAAAGGCTTAATTTGGAAGAACTTACGCCTACTAATAAATGTTTGTCCATGGCGAACAAGTCTACCACTATTCACTTGGCATTCTTGAAAATGTGCCAACTAAAGTGGGGAAGTATATGATCCCAGCTGATTTTATTGTGTTGGAAATTGAGGAAGATCTTGTGATTCTGATCTTATTTGGAAGACCATTTTTAATGACAATAAGAGCAATTATTGATATAAGGAGAGGAAAGATCACATTAGAAGTGGATAATGAGTACATGGAGTTGATGTGCATAAGATTATGAAGTCCACACCGATCGAAGTAGCAAGCCAAATTGAATCTATAGACATTATTGATGAGTGCATTGAAGAAGTGATTCATGAGTATTTGAAGCAAGATTCTATGGAAACAAACATGGTGCAAAAAGCTAATGAGCATCTTATCGAAGTGACTAAATATCAGCCTTTACATTGGTTACCAAGGTTTGAGCCTTTAAAAAGAAAGGATGAACCGGAAGACACTACATCAAGTGAAGAAGTTGACTTAGAGCTCAAGTCTCTACCATCAAATTTAAGATATGCATTTCTCAACTCTAATTTTAAATTTCCTTTTATTATTAATTGATCCTTACCTAGTAATAATATTGAAATTTTATGTGATGAATTGAATAGTAATCAAAATGCTATTAATTATTCTATAAATGATTTGAAGGGTATTAGTCCTCATATATGTATGCATATAATTCTTTTAGAAGATAATGCTAAGCCTTCCATTGAAGGTCAAAGATGATTAAGCCTTACTCTCAATGAAGTGGTAAGAAAAGAAGTGACTAAGCTACTTGATAATGGAATCATATATTCCAATAGTGATAGTAAATGGGTGAGCCCCATTCAGGTTCTACCAAAGAAAGGAGGCTTAACCATTGTTAGGAATGAATCTAATGACTTAATACCTACTAGAACTATCATAGGATGGCATATGTGTATAGACTATCAAAAACTAAATGAAGTAACTAGGAAGGATCACTTCCCATTGCCTTTTATTAACCAAGTTATTGAGATGTTAGCTAATTTTTCTTATTTTTGTTATTTGGATGGACTTAGTAGATTCTATTAGATTCCTACACACCTTGAGGACTAAGCTAAGACCATATTTACATGTCCATATGGTACTTTTTCTTTTAGGCATATCCATTTTGGTTTATGCAATGCACCCATAACTTTTCAAAGATGCATATCTTCCATATTTAGTGATCTACTTGAAAATTGTGTATAAGTTTTTATGGATGACTTTAACGTATATGGTACTAACTTTTCCAATTTTTTAGAGAATCTATCTAAAGTTCTTGATAGGTGTATTGAGCATGGATTGGTCATAAATTGGGAAAAATGTCATTTTATGGCATAAGAGGGAATCATTCTTAGTAATTTAGTTTCAAAAAGAGGGATTGAAGTTGATAGAGCAAGGATAGAAGTGATTGTTAATTTACCACCTCCGAAGTGTGTTAAGGATATAAGAAGCTTTCTTGGACATGTAGGCTTTTATAGAAGGCTTATCAAAGACTTTTCTAAGATTTCAAAACCATTATGTAAATTGCTTGCTAGGGAAGCCATTTTTGAGTTTGATGATACATGTCTAAAAGCATTCGAGACATTGAAAAAGGCTCTTATTTTAGCACCAGTTTTGCAACCACCTATAACGGTTGTTCCTGTATATATATATATATATACAGGAACAACCGTTTGAAGTGATGTATGATGCAAGTAACTTCACGGTGGGGCTGTTTTGGTTTAAAGAAAGGAGGGTAAGCCCTATGTGATTTTTATGCTAGCAAGCTATTGGATGATGCCCAAATCAATTATGCTACTACAGAAAAGGTGTTACTTGCTATTGTTTATGCATTTGATAAGTTTAGAGTACACCTTGTGGGGAAAAAAGTGATTGTTTATTTAGATCATGCTGCTCTTAAGTATCTTTTAAGCAAGAAGGACGTAAAACCTAGACTCCTGAGATGGATCTTAATGCTTCAAGAATTTTATCGAAAAGTGAGAGATAAGAAAGGGAGTGAGAACCTAGTTACAGATCATCTATCAAGGTTAAATCAAGAAGGATTGAAGAAACATGATGATGGTGTGCCAATCAATGAGACATTTCATGGTGAACATCTCTTTAATGTTGCTTCCAAGGAACTTCCATGGTTTGCAAAATATTACAAATTATCTTATGAGTGGTGTTCTTCCTTATGGTATGGATTATATACAAAGGAAAATGTTTTTACATGACAACATATTCTACTATTAGGAGGAGCAATTGCTTTACAAGAGGTGTGCGGATGGCTTAATTAGATGATGCATTCTTCAAGATGAAATCCAAGATGTTTTGAAGCATTGTCATTCTTTGGATGTTGGAGGAAATTTTGGAGCTTTAAAGACAACATCTAAGGAATTTGAATTTGGATTTTGGTGGCCTACTTTGCTTAAGGATGCTAGAGAATATGTGCTTACATGTTGTAGATGTCAAAAGATGGGAAATATATCAAAGAAATATGAGATTCCTTTGAAAGGGATTCTTGAAGTCGAGATAATTGACGTTTAGGGAATAGACTTCATGGGTCCATTTCCTAGTTCTTTGGGTTACAAATATATTTTGGTCATGGTCGATTACGTCTCTAAGTGGGTAGAAGCCTTGCCATCCTTGACTAATGATGCTAGAGTAGTTAAAAAGATGCTTAAAAAGATAATTTTTCCAAGATTTGAAACCCTTAGAGCATTGATAAGTGATGGAGCTTCCCATTTTTATAACCATGTGATTGAAGCTCTCTTGAAAAAATATGGAGTAACACATAAAGTTGCTAATCCATATCATCCACAAATGAGTGAGCAAGTTGAGGTGAGTAATAGAGAAATTAAATGTATTCTTGAGAAAATAGTGTCTTCTTTAAGGAAAGATTGGGCATTGAAGCTTCACAATGCATTATGGGCATATAAGATAGCCTTCAAAACTCCATTAGGCCTTACTCCTTATTAATTAATCTATGGGAAATCTTGTCATTTACCTGTCAAGCTTGAGCACAGGGCATATTGGGCAACAAGAGCTTTGACTTTTGATATAATTAAGGCATGTGAGAAAATGTTACTTTAACTTAATGAATTAGATGAATTGAGAATGAATGCTTATGAAAATGCTAAGCTATACAAGGATCATACTAAGTTATGGCATGATAAGCATTTAACTAAGAAGGAATTTTATGAGGGTAAGCTTATTCTCCTTTTTAATTCAAGACTGAAGTTATTTCTAGGAAAGTTAAAATCATGATGGTCAAGTCTGTTTAAAGTTATTAAGGTATATCCTCATGGTGCAATGGAAATTGCTAATAATAAAGGGGAAATCTTCAAGGTTAATAGACATCATCTAAAACCTTACTTGATCGGTGGTGGAATTGATCCAACCCGATATATCTCCCTTTCTACATCTTAATGAAATTAAGGTATAGTCAAGCTATAGACCTTTAAATTTAGCATGGTAAGACTAAACACATTTTTTCTCTTATTTTATTACACATTTTTATATTCTATGCTTCAATTTCTTTTTATTTCATTTTATTTTAGTTAGTAAAAGTTTTATTTACAATATTTTTGAATTCACACATTTTTTAATTATTTTATACTAATTAATTTTCTTAGATTATTTCACTTATTTATTCACATTTCTTAATGATTAGTTTTAGTACACATTTGGTTTATGATTAGTTTCTTATTTTTATGCATTTTGTTCATAAATTGTTTCATTGAAATTATATTTGCACATTAGCATACTGTCACAACTCGTTGCATTGTCACGAGTCATTACAGAAAGATAGCATGCCAAGTCATTTTGCAATGGATGACTTAACCTAGGAAAATAAAACACTGTAACGAGTTGTTCCTGTGGAATGACTCGATAAGAAAGCATTCGTGCCAACTCAACACCCCGGAATGACTCATCCTATCAACATACTTATGCTCATTTTACACATCCAACTGTAGACACTAATAGCAGCCATAAGTTAGCACCTTTTTATATCTTTTTATTCATGATTATTTATTTTTAATTCTGTTTTAGGTTTGAAAAGTTGTCCTTTTTTTAAAAGAAGTCTTGCCTTTTCATATCTATACACACCTTTTCACATTTCTCTTTCACATTGTTTCACCATCTCTTACACCCCTACACTTTACACCCTTATACTATCTATAATTACACCCTTTTGACCACCTAATCTCCCATATTTTCCATTCTTAAATTTCCAAACGAAGTTAAACACATAAATACACTCAAACTCCCCAACACTTCCATAAATGCAAGACTCTTCATTTCTTCATTTCCAAACCCTACCCAAATCAATACCACTTTTCCTATTCCATCTTCTTTATTTTTTCAATTTTCATTTTTTACTCTCTACACATTTCTACACTTCTTAACTTCATTCAATCAACACTAACACCATGAGAAAGACTAGAGGATCATCATCCAAGAGGCCACACATTGAAGAATCCCATCAAGAGGAGGAAGAATATCTGAGCTAGACTTACAAGGCTAAGTTTCTAATCCTTTCCCATACAAAAGGTACTAAGTTGACAACACTTAGGTTTAAAGAAATCTTATTTTGTAAGTATATTCCTAACTCTCTCTTGAACAATTTTGGTGCGCTTGAAGTGTTTGATCAAATGTTAACTCAATGTGGTCTTAAGAAATTTATTTATATGCATAAGGACACCTATGTTGATTTACTTACTAAATTCTACACTACCTTGGATGTTAATGAGAATAATTCCCAAATTCTAGAATTTAGGATAGAAGGAAAGAAACACCAATTAACTTATTCTTTCATGCATTAAGTGTTTGGTTTTAAAAAGGATGGGTTATGTAATCCCCCATCTAACTTCAAGTTAAATGAAATTTGGAAATTTTTAACTAATTTGCAAACCTCTTTTCAACCTAAAAAAGCCAAGGCCATGTTCATTATAGATATGAAATATTGGTTGTTTCATAAGGTCCTAGCATGTGTTGTTTTTCATAAGTCTTAGTTCAATAGGGTTTCTGCACAAGAAATGTTTCTTATGTGGTGTATTCATATCAAGAAGCAAATTTATTAAACCTATTGGATATTCAATTAGTTATTGTCTTGTGCTCCATGTAAGGATTCACCTTTAACACATGGACATGTGATCACAATAATAGCTAAGGCTTTGAATATTAATCTTGATAATTATACTCGCAAGGTTGAATGCTCTTATTTTACTAACCATGCTTTTATGAGAGGGGAAGTTATTGATGCAGGTTTCCAATTTATTCCTGCCCGATCACGTTCATGTTGGCGTGGACTTATTGGCTTGTCTCAGGTTGAGGAGTATCCAATCACTTCCGAATATCACATAGAAAGTGACTCGGAGGAAGAAGTTCCTTGATATCAACCATTTGGAGATGTTCCTTTGCTAACCTATCCTCTTTAAAGTGGATAGGGATCTTCACATGATCACCCTCCCATTTAGGATCAAATTCTAAACAATCAAATTGCCATGCAAGGACAATTGAATGAGATGGAGTTTCACAAAAAATAATTGGCTCATCGTCAAAGAAAAATGGAGTAAAAGTTGAACCAATACTTTGCTTAATCCGGGTACTCAATTAAGTCTCCGCCTACTACTCCAATCGATGACTGGGGGAGTATTTCTATCCTTTCCTTCACTTTCTTTTATTTAAATTAAGGAAAATGCATGCTTTTAAGTATGGGGGAAGGGATATTATTTTTAATGTTAGTAATATATATTATGGTGTTACATATGTTTATGTTTGTGTGTTTGTGTTATATTTAATAAGTAGCTATCCTTAATAGTCTTTTTAATTTTGATGAAGTCAATATGGTTTGTTAATAATGAATTTCTTATTACTCAATTGGTAGAAGTTTAAGGTTCATGTGTTATAAGTAGCAAGTTTATGTTTTGTATCTCTTTTTATTATTTTTAAAGTTTAAAGAAATCTTAAGTCAACTTGCTAACTATGCTTAAGGCTAGGTAGTAATGATTTAAGCTTAAGTTTTCTAGAGACTTAGGTAACCTTAGGGAAACTATAGCCATAATACATATGAAAATTGTTTTTCAATAATGGATGAAGACATAGAAAAAAGAAAAATAAAAAAATATAAAGTATTAATAATGCTTGTAAGTTGATGCATCTTGAGTAAGTTGTGTGCAATTGAGTATGCTCCTTAGTTGCATTCATTCAGAAGGAGATGTATAATGTCATAAGTAGATGGATCTTGAGTCAGTTGAGTGCATTTGTGTTTGCTTTTTATTTTCATTCATTCAGAAATAGTACATCTAGTAAGTATGCTTATGAATCAAAATTTCTAAAAATTCCATTAGAAAAGTATATTGATAAGTCTAATTAACATTGTCTCAAGGTTGTTTTTTCCTCTAGAATTCCTAAGTTTGAAGCACGACAATTTTGGCTAAGTAGCTTGGTTAGAACTTTGACTTTGCATTTTTTATTTTAATCTTAGTAGATTGAGGTAAATTGATAAACTTGTTACCTATGCTATAAGACTTGAAAATTCACTTATTGAATTATCCTTTTCTAACTTTATTCATGATTAAAATGATTTCATAAGGAGGCTACGTTTATTATGGAGTAAATGAAAATTTTGTTAACTTTTTCATATTTGATCATACTTACTTAAGGGCAAACAAAGTCTAAGTGTGGGGGAGTTTTATAGAATGCAAATATGCATACTTATTTAGGGTATTTTAGTAGTTATTTTTATTTTATTTTAGTTATGATTGTGTGTTTTTAGTTATGCAAGCATTATTTTTATTTCTAATTGATTTCTAGGTTTGTTTGTATGTTTTATATGTGTTTTTAAGTCCAATTGGTTCATGGAAAATACCTTGGAATGATTTGAATGAAATGTGAAGTTTGCAAAGCAAAGGGAAGTCAATTCAAGTTCATGCTGAGTCATCATCAATGGATTAAGTCATCATAAAGACCCTTCATGCCAAGTCATCACTAGTGGATCGAGTCATGACTGAGAGTTTGCATTGTCAGGAATTAAGTTTTGCTAAGTCATCACTACGTGCTGACTCGTAATATAGCCTGTCAATGCCGACTCGTGACTTGGTGCCAAGTCAGTCCAAAAAGGCCATCATTTTCTAGGTTTGTGAAGTTTTTGTATTTCAGTTATAATTTCCTCTACAGACATCTAATTGATGTGATTCAGATTGTATTAGAAAGATAGCTCATAGATCTAGAACTTTAATGAAGGGACTTTCCAAAGATATTGTCATTTAAATGGAAAAATATGCCATTGAAGTTACTATATTTGCATAGGGTTATGATCCTTCATGCCAAAGGGTGCCTTTCCAATTGTAACTTCTTATAATAATCTCTAAGGTCTATATGTACATCATTTATGACCTGTAAAAGAGGAATTCATCTGAAAAGAGGGACGATTGAAAAAGATTACTTTGATTAACATAAAATTACTACTTACTTTCTTATTTGGAGTTCATTTTTAGAAGACAAAGCCAAGCAAGAAGGAAAAAAGATCAATTCGGCGAAGTAATCTTAGAAGATATTTAAAGGGCTTTATTAACTTAATCTTTTCTTTTCTATATTGTATTTGATAATCTTTTCATTGAATTAACCATGTGTATTGCCTAAGTCTTTCAAGGAATTGCAATAATTGATTGAATAAGGATTATACATTTCTAATTTAGTTTTATGATTTAATGTCAATTAGTGCTTAATTAAGTTATTTATGATTGATCATCATATGTAACTTGTTTTAATAAAAATTACTTGCAATGAGAGTTAGAGTAATTTGGTGGACATATAATTAAAATTACTTAAGAATTAGATTTAATTGGAGACAAGGAATTCATTTTAAGGGAAAAGAATTAGTATAGTTACTTTATGCTTTTTGTCTATCTCAATAAAGACATAAGAGTGATTGTAGACTCTAGATGGAATCATCCTTGATCGACAACGAGAGTTGCTTTTAAGGATTTATTGGTATAATGTGATTTATGATTTTATCTTACCTCTGCAATACAATGAGAGGGCTTATAGACTCGAAGAGGAAATACTTCTAATTATTAACGACAGTGACCTTTAAAGACTTTAACTTTAAATTGAAAATGAGAATTTCATTTAAAGACTTTAGACTAATTTCCAATCAACATATATAAGAACATTTACTTAATCCTTATTTGACTAACATTGTAATTCTCTTTTATATTCTTTGTTAAGAACTTATAGTAATAATTAAAATAGTTAGTATTAGAATTGTTATTTGATTTTAAATTCTTATTATCATTTTGATTTTACTTTGCCTATCCATCTAATTATCTACTTATTAGTACAAGATTGTTCCAAATTTGCTAGTGTTTGACACCCTACTTGCTCTATGCGAAGTCTTATAGACTAGGGTATTACAATTTTACCTGCTTTAATCCTACGCCATCACCCATTCTTCTCATTGATGCAAGTTCCATAATAAGAGATTCAATTTAGAGTTATCAAATGGCGCCATATATGGGAACCTAGCTCATCTTATTATTTAACATAATTAAGAGCTAAGCAAAACTAAATTAAGTTCTAAATTATCACTACTTATTAGGAACTTGCTCCTATTAACTCAAACTTGCAAAAAAATCATCATGAGGTGGAATAAGGCATGAAGCTCATTTTGATAACTAAAGGAAGAAGTAATTTGTTTGTATGGTGGATCCTTAAAGGCATGCTCTAGGACAACAAATTGTTATCATCCATGGAAAATAAAATAAAAGCTTAGTATCATGCATGACATGATATTTAAAGGAAACCCATGCATAATTCCATACACCTATTCATATTGTCTATATTGGGATGAACTAGGTTCTCAAGAAGACAGCTTTACAAAAGATAAGAAAGCTTTACATTACCATGTGGTGGAGTGTAGTGCAAATAAAACTCAAATTTTCATGTCAAGTTAATGTGAAAAAAAAGTGTGAATATGTGACCAAGGCACATTCATACAAGAGAAGGTCCTAGTTGAGTGGAAAAGCACTAGAGAGAATTTCCATAAAAGATACAAGTGGAAAAGCAATCGAGCAAGGAAGCTACTTAAACATATATTAACATAATAAAGGTGCATCCATCCAATTTTCAAAGAAATTTCAACCATTGTTAAAGTAGCTCCAAAGTTTAAAATTCATAATGAAAAGTAAGAGAATTATTGAATCAAGACTAGCAAAAATAAAGATGAGATTCTCAATAACATCAGTATAATTTTTTATTAAAGAGCTACATGTAGTAAAATAAAAAATAAAAAATGTCTCTTTATTGGATCAAATTTCAACACTTTTAAAATCTTTTTAGGTCCCATTAGATTTGAAATTGGAAACAAGCTCTCCAAGAAAATAGCTTTTTCACTTTCCAACATCATCGAAAAGAAAAAAATAATTGAAATTTGATGAGGATAGCAAAGGAAGGCCTTGAACAAGAATGGTTCTTAGTTCATAAGTTAATCCTTGAGCATCAAACACTAGATATTGAGTTCTTACCGAACTTCAATCTCTAAATCCTAAGTTAATAAAGCAATGGGGCTTATTCTCTAACTTGAGAGATTTTTAAATAACCGGTTCACTTGCATTTAAGTTGGTTTTATTTCACTGTCAATTTTATTATTGATTTTAAGTTTAATAATTCGATAACTCACATAGATCATTAAGTAGCTTTCAAATGTTGCATCTAATCATTTGGTTTTAGTAAAAATGTGAGCAACCTTATTTATTTGCTTTAATACTGTATTTTATTTCCAAGGGACATGAAAACTTTATTGAATAGGGATAAATGATTGGTCTCGGGAGGAATGAGACACTTTTTTATTTTATGGAGTTAGCACCCAGTTTTTAAAACCCATGAAAAGAAAGGGGTAGCATTGGGTCACTAAATGAGTATTGCCCCCAATAGAGATTTTTAGGTTTAAGGGATTGCATATACTTTATGACTATTTCTCATTATATGATATTTGATGTATAGTTACATCAACACCCTAGTTTCGATAATGATAGTTTATATAGCATTGACATAATACATCAGATAATGAAAGATAAGAAAGTTGAAATATCATTATTACATCACTTTCCTAACAAACTACATATAAAAAAATTGCAGAAATATAAATCTAGCTTAAATATAAAGAACCTACAAGACTAGCATACCTATACATGTAGCTTGCTCGATAGTGCAAATAATAGAATAAACAATGAACACTGAATCATTTGAAAGAGTAAGAAAAATATACAAAATATGCATGTTTGCAGTGATTATTATGCTATAATGGTGTACAATGATGATATAAGGAATGCATGATGACATCATTAGACCGAGAACATGATGACCCTAGTCCAGAATGTAAACTTGTCATGTTATTGATGCATAAGATGTAATTTCACATTTTAAAACTAAAGGATGCAAAATGATGACATGGAATGAGTAAAATGAAATATAGATATTCACGCAAAATGCAAATTACTAATATCACCATGTAAGCGCAACAAAATTCATAAATGTTAGCGGTAATTAAAGTAAAATGCAAAGTGATAAAATGATTGTGTGGCCCTTATATTCAATTAACATTGTGTGAGTTTTGAAGCTTTAGCTTTGAGGGATTATCAAGATTTCCTCATCTAGAGGTTTAAAATAACATGTAGAATAATGCTAGTTTGTATACCTTTAAAGCATGCTTTGGACAAGACAAGGCTAGGATTGGTGAAAAAGAGATATAATATCCTAACAAATATGTGGTGAGAGAGCTAGGCTTTTGTGGAAATGGGTTGCCAATGCTTTCGATCACACAGATTTTAGAAAGTCTATGTGTTTTTCTCTATTGTTGTTATGTGTAGATGTTAAAATGAGGTGTAGAGACCCCTATTTATTGTCCAAATATTGAGGAAGGGGTGTGTGAGTGACAGAGCGTGTGGGCATTCAAATTATATGTGGCTACACATTTAGCTTATGGTCGCGCCCACTTTCATGCAATGTGCATGTTATTTGGGGATTTTTTTTGGAGCTTTTCAAGGATATTTTCTAGGGTTTTTAGGCCTTCTAAAATCATTTCCTAAGTCCATTTTGTTTAATTTGGCCTTAATTTTAGTGTGTGACACCTACGGGTGTCAATAGCTATATGTGCACTTCTAAGCAATGTGAGCTAATCCTCGAGTTGTTTTGGACTATTTCGAGACCACGTCCAATGGTTTTGAGCCTTTTAGATGTGTTTCTAAAGTCCATTTTGTCAAAATTGATTTTTCTTCACCAAGTTCAGTCCCAACTAGATTAAATGAACATCGATTCAACAAGCTACACGTTCCAAGAGAAGATTGTTAGTGATATACACGAGGTCAATCATGAATAACCATGTTTTGACTTTATTGTTTTATTAATAAAGAGGCATTAGTATTATTATTTTATGATGTGATAATTACTTGAATAGTCAATTCTTCCTAAGGTCATCAAGTATGTGATTTGGTAGTAAAACCCTTAGATTAAATACAAGTTCTATTTAAATTATCCCTAGTCATTATAATGTATGAAGGCTAGTATGGTATTGACTGATGATTATGTTTTACAAATCATGAATATGAGATATTAAGTCAACCTATAGGTACTTATTTGAGAAATAATGTACAGGACTGACCCATTATGAGAATACTATATAAATAATTATCATAAATAATTCTCATCACAGTAATATTTATTTAGTCCTTTGACCTTGAAATCACTGTGAATTTATACATAACTACTTTGTATTTTGACACAATCTCACATTATCCTTAATCAAATGATAAAATAGATTGTTGTTGGATATGAAATGAGCTATGTAATGAATGTGAGTGATTGAAAAGGAATTTGTCCCTCATTTAACCTAAGTAAGATATTTATAGGTCCTTTGATAAGAAAGACTGAGGAAAATGCATGACCATGCTAAAATGAATTGATAAAGAGTTATCATTCTTAGTCTACTTAGAACAAAGAAATTGTATAATTGAATTGTATAAGGATGATAGAAACTATGCCTTATATTATATAAAGATATCATGTGACAAAAAAACTACAATATTCATTGTAAATTAGGTTATATCAAATTACTAACCTTCACATGACTTAAATTATCATAATGTCTTCCTAGATGCCACTTATGATTTATAGGCCTAAATAGCGATTTTAGGCCCACTACCATTATCATGTTAACATATAGGTTCACACACTTAAAATAGGCCTATGGAAATATATATATATATATATATATATATATATATATATATATATATATATATATATATATATATATATATATGGTAATGGTTATGTTAAATAAATAGGAAACTATAAATAAATTAGTGGAATATACCAAAAATGTTTTGGTGAATGACAAATTACCAAAAATTTATTTTAGTAAATAAAACCCTAATTGAGAAGTCTATAAATATTATATATTCTTTAGTGTTTTATATGCCTTTTCATTCTGCAACCTAAATTCATTTTCTCTCCCATTGAGAAAACAAAAACATAGAGTTATTAAGTTCTTGACTTGTGAGACAATCAAGAAAAAGGTGCTAACACACATGTTCATTTTGATTCAAGGGTTGTTTATGTGGATACTTATGGAGGATGTATCAATTTTGAAATGTGTTAATCTAACTTAGATAATCAGAAGCTCAAGGTAAGGTGTCATTGGAGTGAATCCCCTCTCCACATTCCAACAAGTTTGCCTCTTCATGTGTTTGTGGTAAGGTTTTTTAGAAACTCTATATCAATCAATTAATCGAATTACATGGATCCTAGTTCAGGTTTGTGATCAAATTATAAAATTTTTTATGCGTTTTGAATCCTATAACCCAACAGTGGTATCGAAGCTACTTGTAATTTGATTAATTTGATTATGTATATATGTGATATATGTGTTTCAGTGATTTCTTTTTGAAAAGGAGTTTTCAAAAATTTTCTCAAAGTGGTTTTGTTTTTGTGACGACCCTTATAATCTATTTGAAAAACAATATTAAACCTTAATTTGATTAATTTTAATAATCATTTAATATGATTAAACAATAATCAAAATTTTGATTTTCTTATTTATGTATATTGTTTTTATGAAAAACAACATATGTATTTTTTTTATTAATATGAATTAATAAAATAGTAACTCTATTTTCAAAACTGATCACTTGCATATTTTTTCTTTATTTAAATTTAAAATAGAAATATTGTGATTATATGGATTATTAGTAAATGGGTAGTCTATTTAAGAGTTAAACATATAATACAATATAAATTTGTTTTAAACATATTAATTAAAATGTAACGTCATTATAGTAAATTAAAGTTTTCTAATTAGCAGCTATTTATATAATTTTTTTCTATTTTGAAAAAAAAACTTAAATTGCATCACAACCGAGGGCGCTGCCCCTAGTCCCTGCCAGGGGCACTACCTCTTGGACCCTGCTACGGGCATTGCCCTTTTACCCCATATTTATTTGTAACACAATTTTTTTTTAACATAATAATTAAATTAATGTGTAAATTGAATTATTATGCAGTATGAGTTTATTGTAAAATGCATGGTGCATAACATAGCCCCTAGACCAATGTGATTGGATTTTATTATTTAATTACTATATTGGGTTGTAATTTTTTAAATGGACAGAAGAAGATTATGTAAACACTTACTCGAAATCTCACTTATCATATTTTGTTATGGAAAACACAATTTTTTCTGAAGAATTCGCCATGATATATTTGATCCATGCATAATATCATGAAAAATAGATACAAATTATTTTATTTTTATTAGATAGTAATAGAATAGTCTTAATTACAACAAGTTATATAAATTAGGACCCAAAGTGAAAATTCAAGTTGGAGGCCAAGGATGGAGATCTAATGTGGGAGCCTAAAAAGGAGGTCCATGGGAAGATGGAGATCTAAATTGAAGGCTTATTCTTATATTGTAATATCACCTAGGTTTGACCTTTCATCTTCATATTGGCTTATGAAGATCAACTTAGATATGGGCCATGCTATGTCACATTATCTTATTATGTTAGTATGTTATGCTTGTGATGTATGTGATGCAATATAATAATAACTAAAAAAGATAAAAACTAACTAAATGCTCCCATTGATGAACACTTATCAAGATTTAGATTGCCATATATAGGCTATGCCAAAGCATTGTGTATAAAGCCATCTAAATAAGATGAGATGGATAATGGTGATATCCATAAGTTTGAGTTGGTTAGACTTAACTAGGTTATCAAAATGGTTTTGGACCTAGGGCATTTGATAGGATATGTTGGTACATGTTATGTCAATATCCTATAATTATCCAAGAATTACATTGAATGTAATTAGTAAAGTGTTACCTACTTAAATAGCCATACTTTAAGTGATATGCCAAAGCTTACTCGAAGTAGGGTGAAATATAGATCATGACCCACTAAGAAATTTTAATTTTTGAAATCATTTTGAGGGTTTTATAACTTTAAAAGAAATTAGTGGGAGTTTTATTATGACTCATTTATATATAATAAATACTAAATGTACTATATATATATATATATATATATATATATATATATATATATATTTTGCATATAATGACATTAAACACTGCACCTACCATGTCATCGATATTAATCCTTGAGAAGTATAAGCTCATTAGGACTTTCTTGACTGGTATAGAAACCTAAGAATTATTCTTAGGCAAGAAAGAAAACAATATATCCTTAATCAACCTATCCTAGAGAAACTAGCTACTAATGCTCATAAAGCACAAAAGGATACTTATATAAAGCATCTCAATTATTTAGTTTATGTTACTTGTCTTATGCTTGGATGAATGGAGTTGGAGCTTCAAAAGAAATTGATGGAAATCGAGGCTTATACCATGATAGGCCATTTAAAAGAAATATTCTAAGAAAAAGCTAGAATCAGAAGGTTCAATACCATTAGGGCATTGCTCTCCTACAAGTTACTGCTAGTGGCTTTATCAATCCTCATATTCTCAAGATGAAGGGTCATCTTGAAAACTTAGACAAACTTGGTCTCAAGATTGAACAAGAATTGGTTATTGATATCATTCTCCAATCTTTGCTTGAAGCTTATGATGGTTTCATCATGAATTTCAATATGCATTGTATGGATAAAACTATTTCAGAGTTACATTGTATGCTTAAAACTACTAAAAAGAACATCAAGAATACCATTGAGGATTTTTTAATGGTCAGTAAGGGAAAGGGTAGGAAAAAGGTTAGAAAGGGCAAAGGTAAGGCTCCCAAAGGCTTTCAGAAGCCAAAGCCAAAGCCCAAGCCCATGTCTAAAGCTAAACCTTAAACAAAGCCACCAAAGTAGGGAATATGCTTTTTTTGTAATGAGCTAAGTCATTGGAGAAGAAATTGCAAGCTATATATGAATTATCTGTATAAGAATAAGGGTAGTGTGACTACCTCTTTAAGTATTCATGTCATAGAAATTAATTTATCTACTTCTAATTCTTTGGCTTTAAATACTGAATTAGGATCTCATATTTGTACTAATGTCTAGGGTCTAAAAAGGGGTCGATCATTGGTTAGAGGCAAAGTGGACCTACGAGTTGGCAATGGAGCAAGAGTTGCTACTTTAGTTGTAGGGACTTATGAGTTAACTTTACCTAGTGGACTTATTTTAAATTTGGAAAATTGTTATTATGTGGCTACTATGTGTGGGAATATTATTTTTATTTCTTGTTTGGATAAGAAAGGTTTTGAATTTATTATTAGGTATAATAAATGCAATATTTATCATGATAACATTTTCTATGGATATGCTCACTGCACTAGTGGTCTTTATATTCTAAATATTGAAGACACTAATAAAAGTCAATCTATAACATTGATACAAAAAAGTTTAAATCTAATGATTTAAACACTACCTATCTTTGGCATTGTCATTTAGGCCATATAAATGATAAACGCATTTCAAATCATCAGCAATATAGGCTTTTGAAAGCATTTGATTATGACGCATTTGAAATATGTGAATCTTGTTTACTAAGAAAAATGATGAAAACACCTTTTACTAGACAAAGTGAGAGGGCTAATGACTTGTTGGGCCTTATACATTCAAATGTATATGGACCATTAAGCTTAAGTTCTAAAGGAGGTTTCTAGTGCTTCATCAATTTCATAGATGATTTTAGTAGATATGGCTAGGTCTATCTATGAAACATAAATCTAAATATTTTGAAAAGTTCAAAGTTTTCAAGATTGAAGTACAAAATCAACTTGGTAAAAATATTAAAACACTAAGATTTGATCAAGGTCATGAATATTTAAGCCAAGAATTTATTGATCATCTTAGAGATTATGGGATCATTTCAAAATTAACTCCTCAAGGTATACCCCAATGGAATGGTGTATCCGAATGGAGAAATTAGAATTTATTGGATATTGTTCAATTAATGATGAGTCAATATGATCTTTCAATCTCTTTTTAGGGATATGTTTTAGAAACTGCTATATTAATTTTGAATAAAGTTCCATCAAAGGTAGTTAAAGAGGCACCATATGAGATGTGGACTAGAAAACTCCTAATTCATCTTTTTGTAAGATTTAGGGATGTGAAGCTTATGTCAAGTGTTAAATCTTAGATAAACTAAAACCTAAATCTGACAAATGCCTTTTTATAGGATATCCTAAAGAAACTAAAGGATATTACTTCTACAATGCTTCTAAGAACAAAGTGTTTATTGCTCATAATGGTGTATTTTTAGAAAGATATTTTATTTTCAAAGGAACTAGTGGGAGCATAATGCAACTTGAAAAATACAAGACCTAAAAATTAGCATTACACTAAGTATGGAAACACAGCTAGCTCAATAAGTTACTGTTGAACCTGTACAAGTACTAAAAGGCCCAAGGAGGTTTAGTAGGACATGTCAAATCCCTATGAGATATGGGTTTCTTATAATTGATGATAATGACATGTTGATTGTGGATCAAAGTGAGCCCACATCTTATCAAGAGGCCATAAATAGTATTAACTCTGAGAAATTGCTAGAAGCCATAAAATCATAAATGCAATCCATGTATGATAATCAAGTATGGACCTTGATTGACCCAACTAATTTCTTAAAAACTATTGGATGCAAATGGTTGTTTAAAAAGAAAAATGACATGGATAGCAATATGCATACCTTTATGGCAAGACTAGTTGCAGAGGGTTTAAAACAAACACATGGTATAGACTATGATGAAACCTTTTCACCAGTTGCTATATTGAAATCTATTTGAATTCTCCTTGTTGTAGCAATATACTATGATTATGAGATATGGAAAATGGATGTTAAAACATCATTTCTTAGTGGAAACTTACTTAAGGATGTGTACGTGACATGGCCAGAGGGTTTTGTTAATCCTGAGAATTTTGGAAAGGTATGCAAGCTTCAAAGGTCCATTTATAGATTCAAGCAAGCACCTTAGAGTTGGAATCTTTATTTTGATGAAGTAGTAAAAGAGTTTGGCTTCATTAAGAATGAAGATGAACCTTGTGTCTACAAGAAGGTTAGTGGAAGCACAGTTGCATTTTTAGTGTTGTATGTTAATGACACACTACTCATTGGAAATTATATCCCTATTTTATAGAGTGTTAAATCATGGCTAGTGAATTATTTTTAATGGAAGACTTTGGTGATGTTGCTTTTATATTAGGCATCAAGATTTATAGAGATAGATATAAAAGGCAAATTGGCTTAAGTCAGAGCACTAATATTGATAAGGTATTGAACAGGCTTAGGATGCAAGACTCTAAGAGAGGATTCTTGCCAATGTCACATGGCATTAGTCTTAGTAAGACTCAGTGTCCTATGGCATAAGATGAGCAAGACCATATGAGCAAGATTCCATATGCTTCTACTATTGGATCTATCATGCATGCAATGTTTTGTACTTGATCAGATGTCTCATATGCCTTAAGCACAATGAGCAAATACTAGTTAGACCTAAGTTAAAGTCATTGGATAGCAGTTAAAAATATCCTTAAGTACTTAAGAGGAACTAAGGATGATTTTTTACGATATGGTGGTAAGGAAAATAAGCTAGTTGTAAATGCTTAAATGGATGCCAACTTCCATATTGACAAGGATGATTTTTTATCATAATCAGGTTATGTGTTTTGTTTGACTGGAGGTGCAATGAGCTAGAGGAGTTCCAATTAAGATACCATTATTGATTCTACAATAGCAACTGAATATATAGCTGCATCATATGTAGCTTAAGAGGTTGTTTGGATAAAGAAGTTCTAAGTATACTAGGATTTGTTCCTTGTATATTAGATCTAGTGAACTTGTATTATGATAATAATTGAGCTATAGCTAAAGCTAAGAAGCCTATATCACATCAGAGATCTAAACATATACTCAGGCGCTATCATCTCATTCGAGAAATCATTGAGAGAGGAGACGTGAAGATATGATAAGTACCTACAAATGATAAGGTTGATGATCCACTAACTAAGCCTCTTCCATAGCCTAAGCATAAGAGTCATACTAGGACCATGAGTATTAGTTTTAATATAAATTGGGCATAGTGCAAATGGGAGATTGTTAGTGATATATATACTAGGTCAATCATGTATAACCATGTTTTGACTTTATCATTTTATTAATAAAGAGGAATTTTCATTATCATTTTCTATTGTGATAATTACTTGAATAGTTAATTCTTACTAAGGTCCTCAAGTATATGACTTAATAGTAAAACCCTTAGATTAAATATGAGTTATTTTTAAATGATCCGTAGTCATTATAATGTATGAAGGCTAGTATGGTGTTGACTAATGGTTACATTTTATGAATCATGAATATAAGATATTAATTCAACCTATAGTACTTATTTAAGAAATAATGTATTGGATTGACACATCATATGAATACTACATAGATAATTGTCATAAGTAATTCTCACCATAGTAATATTGATTTAAATTTTTCATAAGAAATTCTCACCATAGTAATAATGATTTAGACCTCTGACCTTGAAATCACCAGGGATTTCTACATAACTATTTTGTATTTTGACATAATATAACATTATCTTTAACTGCATGATAAAATAGATTGTTGTTGGATACAAAATGAGTTATGTGAGGAATGTGAGTGATTGAGAAGATATTTTTCCCTCATTTAATTTAAGTAGGATATCCATAGGCCCCTTGCTAAGATAAACTAAGGGAAATGCATGGCCATGATAAAGGGAATTGATAAAGAGTTATCATTCTAATTCTACTTGGAATAAAAAACTATGCCTTATATTTAATAAAGATATCATGTGACAAAAGGACTATAATATTCACTATAAATTAGGCTATGTCTGATTATTGACCTTCACATGACTTAGGTAGTCATAAGGATATCCTAGAGGCCACTAATGACTTGGAGGCCTAAATAAGGATTTCAGGCCCATTGCCAATGTTATGTGAACCTACAGGGTCACACACTTAGAATAAGCCCAAAATGAATATGGGTTCACCTAGCCCAATAAAGCTCTATGGATATATATATATATATATAAGGTAATGGTTATCTTAAATAAGTAGGAAACTATAAATAAATAAGTTGAATATACCAAAAACATTTTAGTAAATGAGAAATTACTAAAAATTCATTTTCAATTATAAAACCCTAATTGAGAAGTGTATAAATATAACATATTCTTTAGGGTTTTATATACCTTTTCATTCTGCTACATAAATTCATTTTCTCTTCCTTTGACAAAATAAAAAACATAAAGTTCTTAAGTTCTTAAGTTATGAGAGAATCAACAAAGAGGTGCTAGCACACATGTTCAGTTTGATTCAACGGATATTCATGTGGATACTTATGCATGACATATCCATTTGGAGATGTCTTAATCCATCATAGATAATCAAAAGCTTGAGGTCAGGTGTCACTAGAGTGAACCCCCTCTTAACCTGCTAACAATCTTGCCTCTCCGAGCATTTATGGTAAGGTTTTTTGGAAATCCAATATCAATTAGTTTTTTGGAAATTATAAAATATTTTCCACATTTTCAATCCAATAACCCAATAAAGATTGCATGAAATAAGCCTCTTATTGTTCCAATAGTTCATATTTTGGAAAATTAGAGTGCAATTTAATGGCTTGGTGATCCATTTTGCATATTAATGGAATCAGTTAGGGTTATAGGGTTACACCCTTCAGAGGTGTTATGAATGAGTAGACTCTAGTCATGTTTGAAAATTTATTTCATAATTGGACCTTTTTTGGGGATAGTCAAATTTAAGGTGGGATAATTGCCTACTGCTTTGCATGTGTTGCATAGCCACCTAATGCAATTGTCAATGCACATAATGCAAATGCAAGGATGCAAAAATTGTTTTGTAGGGAGATAGCTACTTACTTGTCAGCTATCTTTAGATGTCTTGTTGAGATTTGACTACTATTGTTATATTGTGATTAGACTTGTTATTGTTTGGTGATTTGCTTGTCATGCAAGATGCAATTTTATACAAGGGTGTGATACAAAGATGTGAAGATGTGACTTGGGGTTCACATAGAGATGTGATTTTCACATGAATGGTATGCATGATATTCTAGTGTGCATATAAAGTACAACAACTACACCTTTTAGGTGTCATACTTAACATTTCCCTTGTCATGTTAAGAGTTCTAACATTCTTCAATGCTAGGAAAATGATGCTGCTATGACCAAGTTATGCCATTATGACCTCCTTAGGCATCAGGCAAATAAAGATGCTACTAAGAAAAATGAAAATGTGACTATAACATCATTAGGTGTGTAAATAAAGATGCTATTGAGAAAAATGAGAATGCAATTATAACCTCTTTAGGTGGCAAATGGAGATACTACTAAGCAAAATAGAGATGCGACTATAACCTTTTTAGGTGTCACACAAATGGAGATGATACTAAGCAAGATGAATATACAACTATAGCCTTCTTAGATGTATGCAAATGGGGATGCTACTAAGAAAAATAAAGATGTGACTATAACCTACTTAGGTGTTACATAAATAGGGATGCTACTAAGTAAAATGGAAATGTGAGTATAACCTTCTTAGGTGTCATGTACATGGAGATGCAACTATAACCTTCTTAGATGTCAAGCCAATGGGGATGCTATTAAGTAAAATGGAGATGCAACTATAACCTTTTTAGGTATCACGCAAGTGGAGATGTTACTAATCAAAATGGAGATACGACTATAGTCTTCTTATGTGTCACACAAATAAAGATGCTATTAAGCAATGTAAAAATGCGACTATAACCCCTTTAGGTGTCGTGGAAGTTAAGATCATGGCTATAATCTTTTTAGGTGTAATGCAAATGAAGATGCTACTAAGAAAAATGAGAATGCGATTATAACCTCTTTAGGTGTCATGCAAATGGAGCAGCTAATAAGTGAAATAAAGATGTGACCATTACCTTTTTAGTTGTCATATAAATGGAGATGCTACTAAGCAAAATGAAGATGGAAGCATTTTTAGGTGTTACATAAATAGGGATGCTACTAAGCAAAATGAAGATGCGACTATAACATTCTTAGGTGTCATACAAATGGGAATGCTACTAAGCAAAATGGAGATATGACTCTAACCTTATTAGGTGTCACACAAATAGAGATGCTACTAAGCAACATGGAGATGTGACTATAAGCTTCTTAGGTGTCACACAAGCAGAGATAGTACTAAACAAAATGGAGATGTAACTATAACCTTCTTAGGTGTCATGCAAATGAAGATGACACTAAGAAAATGCTACTAAGCAATGTTAAGATATGACTATAACCCCTTTAGGTGTCACATAAATAAATGAAGTTGCTACTAAGAGTGGGGATGCTACTCAGCCACATGGAAATGCTACTAAGTAGTGGAAGTGCTCCTAAGCAATGTGAAAGTGCTATTAAGCAATATGAATGCTCCTAAGCAATATGGAAATGCTACTAAGCAGTGAAAGTTCTCTAAAGCAATGTGAGGATGGAACTAAGCAATGATGATGCAATGATAAAGTAATAATGATGTAGTGATGACTTTTAGATTAATTTGTTAGCTATACCTCGAGGTCCTTTTCTTGTAGATTCTTCTCAATCTTGATTTGTGTTGACTTTTGAATTCTTATTGATTGACTATTGTGACTTGAATTCTTGAGGAGCATAGATGTACATATGAAGAGTATGCATTTCTAATTTATTCATGAAGTATATTCAAAGATTTTGTGCAATGAACTACTCATTATTAGTTGAGTGCTTTTATTCTTGAATTCTTGATTCATCGATGAAAAGTTGTATGTATTAGAGGGTTTGAGCTATCATAACTATCACAATCTTAATTTAATGCAAATTTCATTAATTCAAAAAAATTATTCATAGCTTGTGGCCAATATTGTTTGTATTACCGAGTGGAGAGCAAGCTTCCCATGTGAACTTCTGAAGAATGTAGTGAGATGAAACTTAAAAAAAGTGTAGATGAATATAATAAGTTTTGATTATTAAGAGGTTTTTTAATAAGGAAATGATAGTTGACCATACATTATTTATTTTTTCTATAGGATTTCCCTTTATTGGTATCCCTTGCCTTTCTTGTATTACTTAGCATGGATAATGCTAAAAGGTCCTTTAGGATACTCATACCCCATGTTTAGAGCATTAAAGTGCATAAAGATTTGGTTTTAATTTTGTTTCTTTGCTTTTCCTGCATTTTTGACAAAATGTTCCCTTTTTTTATATTTCCCACCTTTCTCATATTACTCAGTGTGAATACTGCATGAGGGTTTTTTTGGATATTCTTACTTGTTTCTAAGCATTGGAGTAGGTAAGTATGGTTTTGAGATTATAGGCCCATTTGAAAGATTTCTTGATAATTAAAATTTATTTTTTCATCAATGCCCTCAATGAGTTTTATCTTGCGAGTTCTTCATCCATCCAAGTGGTAGGCAAGCATTAGATTGATTAACATTTAGAAAATCTTGACTTGGAGTTATTAATCATGGTTGGAAATTATGAAATGAGTATTCAGGGAAGATTATGACAATTAAAACAAGCTCACTCAGCTTTTATATGTACCACTTATGGCATAGATAAAGTTTGTGAGAATGCAAGAAAAGAGCCATTATATATATTTATAGATGGTAGGGTTTAGAACATGTCTAAGATTTTAGCAACTGTGACACTATTTAAGCTCAGGGCTCTAGGGACCACACTAGTATATTGCAAAGACATAGCGTGAAGATAAGGAGTAACCACTAAGGGTAATAACTAGGACAATTCAAAGGTGGTGGTAACTCGATTATGTAAAAGAGAGTTAGTGCCACAACCAAGAGATTCTGGATACAAAATACCAACTTCTTTCAATCTTATGTTCATTTAGAATTACTTTATTAATTACTAAATTATTCCCTATTTGTATCTAATTTCATTTAAACCTTAATTTATCATACAACCAACTCTAAGGCAACTAGTCGTGAAAAAACATATAAACAATGCATTCATATAATAAGACGTCCCTAAATTACTATAAACTACGTTAATTTTAATTAGGTTAGCTAAGTCTATATTTTATTTACAAGTGAAATGGAACTAAAAGTGGGCCCACATTTTAAATAAAGTAGTGAACTAAGTCAACTATTTTTAATTCTAAAGAAATGGGCTTAAGTCTACCAAAATTTAAGAGAAAATGAGAGTAAATTAATAGGCCTAACTCCTATTTAATTTTGATTAAAATGAGCCTAAGTTTATATATATATATATATATATATATATATATATTTTAATTCTAAATAATGGGCCTAAGTTTATTAATTTTATGGAAAATACTTAAAGTAATGGGCTAAATCTAAATTAATTTTAATTATCCTAAGGTGGGCCGAGGACTAAATTAACTAAGCAGACATATTTATTTCTAACCTAAATCTAATAATTATGGGCCTAAAGATGCATTTTAATTAATTAAAATCTAGACTTAATTAATTAATAACCTATTAAATGAACTGAGCTAATTAAAAGATAGGCCTAAACAAGAATTAACAAAACCTAAAATTAATTAAATTATAAATAACCTAAAATTCTAAACAAAAAGAAAAAAATTCAATAGTAAAAAACCAAATTAAGTAAAGTAGCCCTAATAATTAACTAACTAATTATTTATAGATACCAAATCATGAACAAGTAAATAAATAATAAAAAATTAATAAATAGCCCCTAATTATATCCACTTAAATCTAATTGAATTTTAATTAAAAACCCTAATTATCTCTATAGCCATTAATTTTAATTAATCACCAAATCAAAACCCTAATTTTACTAACCAATTAATTAAAATAAAACACATAATCATACACATGATTCCACTATTCCCACTATTGGGGCTATTATAATGATCTACTGAAAACAAAAATAAAAATTAATGCAACATAAAAACTAAATGAATAAAAACACAAAGTAAAACAAACCAAAAAAATAATAACAAATAAATAACCCTAAAAGCTACATTCAAATACAAAATTCAATCCATAGCATTCCATGAATCTTCATGGGTTTTGTTCTCCCTGTGAATTCATGTCACCCCATCCATGATCATAGACACAAAAACAAAATAAATAAGGATTAGTAGTTAAAAAATGAAAATGAAAATAAAAATAAATCAAATCAAAATCAAAATTGAATAAAATAAAAAGAATAAAACAATATAAAAATAGAGAGGAGTAGAAGAAGAGATGATTCAATGTGTGTAGTATTGATTTTCTTTAGAAGGATGATCACCGTTGATGGAAGCCTATGGCTTTTTGTATTGTTATCAGTTTTAATTTTTATTTTGATATGACTTTTCTGGAAAAGAACCAAAAGAAAATAATGTGAAAAAAAGGAATGGACTACATTGTTTGGCTAATGGCTAAGAATCAAAACGGTAGAGAAAACCCTAGGAGCCTCCCTCCCTTTGTGAAAAGAATTTTCTTTATTTATAAAATGAATATGATAATAATCAAAAATAAAATGAAACATAAAAAATATCATCCTAAGAATTTGATAATTGATTAGAAATTTATTAGGAATTATTAAATTGAAACAACTAAATAAATTAATCAATGAAAATAATTGACTTGCACCTCTAATACAATGGAATAGCGCCATTGTATGATCATTGCTAGGCCATATGGCCATTGGCCATTCTTTTTGCCCACTTGGACAAGCCTTTCGACTATTTTAGGCCATTAAGCCTTTTACCCTTTTTTGGGTCATTCAGCCAATTTAGCCTTTCTTGTCATTTTTTTTTAATTTTTTGAAAAAAGTATTATTGTATTATATTTTTTGAAAATTTATTAAAAATAAAAAATTTACAATTTAGTCCAAGACTAATAAATTAGATATAATAAATCTAATTTCATAGTCAATTTTCATCATTGGGTTCTCTGTCACATCCAAACTTAAATCATCTAGAAATTGGGTACTTACAGTTCCCCCCCTTTATCGTTGTTTGCTCGATAAACTGTGGCAAAGCAAATAAGAACACAATTTGTAAACAAAAGTCAAAACACTTACCTGTGTGCCATGGTTATGCATGACACTATGCAGTATTGAATGCGATTTAAGGAACAGTAGAATTCTTATGGAATTCTAAGCTGTGATGTTATCATTGAGTTTAGTCAATAATGATTGACACTGTGTTCAGTGGATTTTGAAAACATACTATTGTTCTAGTGGAACATATAAAGGTGATGCTATTATTGTGTTTAGTGAATAGTAATTGACACTGCGTTTAGTGCAATTTGAAAATTAGTTATAGTTCCTGTGGAACATATAGCAATGATGCTATTACTATGTTTAGTGAATAGTAGTTGACACAAAATTCAATGCATTTTGAAAATAGACTATAGTTCCGGTGGAACATATAGCGATGATATTATTATTGTGTTCAATGAATAGTAGTTGACACTACGTTCAGTGTATTTTGCTACATTCCTTATAGGATGTTTAATAAGTGATTTTCATTATATTCCTTATGGGACATCATGGTTTTTCACTATATTCCCTATGGAATGTCTAGCAATCATAATTTTCACTATACTCCCGATGGGATGTCTAGCAAAAATATGTTTTAACTACTATGTAGTGTCTTGTACAATAGTCCCTGTGGAACATTTAGTAACTATGATTGAAAGTTTTGCTATATTTCTTATAAAACATTTTGTGAAAATATGCTATAACTACTATGTTGTATCTAGCAAAAGTAATTTGATAATGTACTATAACTATTATGTAGTGTCTAGCAAATTGGATTGAAAGTGTGCTATAACTACTATGTAGTGTCTAGCTAATCATGATTTGATATTGTACTATAACTACTGAGTAGTGTCTAACAAGTTGTGATTGTTTATAATTTTTGTTATAACTACTATTTAGCATATAATAAAGTGAAACTGAAAACTATGTTATAGCTAATGTGTTGCATATAATTGAGATGAAGTGCAGTATATACAAAATGCAGACATCACATTGGAATTTTGTGTTGACTAGGATTTTAAGATTTTATGTTAGTCAACTATGCTAACTGATTGGAATTTTTTTAGCTGATTGTCTTTGAATTTTTGCTAACTAACTCAGACCAATAGCCTTTAATACTTGATGAGTTTGATTAACTTGTTAGCACTAGTGTTGATTCCACATGTTAGATTTATCTTCTTCCAGACTTACTGGTCCTGAAGACTTGTTGAAGTTAATTCAGCATGATGATTATTATAAAAGGTACTATTTTTTAAAAAAGTTATAAGAAAATTCATCACTCTATCATGAGATAGTGTGCACTCGATGAATCTCACTAATTTTAATTTTCATGACTACTATTTATTTATAATTCACAAAAGTCAGAGGTATAATTAATCCTTTTATATTGAGAGCATATTTTTTACCTAGTGAATAGCTTACTTCCATACCTAATTTAAGAGAGAATTTGATAAACAAAACTTATGGAATTTGAGCATAAATAAATAGAATTCTAAGTATTAAAATAGTCTTTAAGTTATTTATGTGTTTTTCTTCCTTATCTAAGTATTCCCCTACCAATTTGATATTACTCAGTGTGAATACCATTTGAAAGGTCATTTGGATACTAAACTCTTATAAAGCATTAGAGTAAATAGAGCAACTTTTAATGTGGTCTACTTTTAGTATTCCTCTATCTTTCTTGTATTACTCAGTGTGGATACCGCAGAGGTTCATATTAATACTCTTACTCATTTCTAAGCATTAGAGTAGATTATACTTGCTTTTATTTTGATTCTCCTTTTAGTATTCCCCTACCTTTATCATATTACTCAACATGGATACCGTCAAGGGATTTTGCACTCGTACTCATTTTTTAGTATTGTAGTAGATTTTATGCACATTTATTATTTAAATGACTAAAATGATACTCTAAAATTCAAGAAATTTATACTACAAGTCCATAGATTTTATTTTTTCATTTTCTTCCCCTCATTTGGGTGCAAAGCAAGCATTACATTGATTAGAGTTTATAAACTATCAACACAAACCTGTTAAGTAATCATTTGAATTCTGCAAGACTAATAAAAAAGAGCCATTATAATTAAAGGTCATGAGATAGGCTTTTCACACATGATCTCATAAACTAGATGAATTTACTTTCAATTTATGGATTCATCCAATTTATGGATTTTCTTTATTGAGGTTGTACTTTATTATATAATACATGGAAATGGGGTTTTTTTACTTCCCTTGATTAATTTCATGAGTGTTTGGCATTTGCTATCATGCCCATTCTTATTGATGTATCAATTCCTTTCCCCTTCTTCATTCTCTTTTATTTTTCCCTATATAAAATACCATAAGTTAGTATGGTTTATTTGCAAGTAAAGAGATTTTTTTAAAATGCAATGTTATTCTTGTTCATTCTTCACTTTTAATTGTGATTATCATATCTCTGATTATAGGATTATGATACTCTACCATTGAAGTTGTGGCTTTGGGCTAAATTTATATTTCTTTCATTTCATTGATGCTATAGTAGAGGGCTTTGTTCCTCTTATTAACATCTCCTACAAAAAAAGGGTTCAAGAGTTAGAGGTTTTATTTCATAATCAGAGGACTTTTATAGTGCATTCATCTCAAGTTTTGAGTGCATTCTTCCCTTTTTAGAGCTAATGCATGTATTACTGACATGTAAAACCTTCATGTCATTACTTTCCACACCTTATTTTTGTCTCAATGTTCTAAAATTTTACTCTAACTAGTCAGGAGTTGATTGAGGTTCTCTAGGCATTCAATGCTTTATCTTTTGCTTGAGCATTATTATTTCAGAGGTACAGTTGGTAGCATTGATCGGAGAAGATTCCCACTGACCCAAATGAAGTACGTTTGTCTTTTGCTACTCTTTATGTTATTGACTATTTTTTGCTTTTACAGTTCATGGGAACATGTTTTCCTTTTATTAAGACTCCAGGTGATATGCTAGATGATGCTCCAAATGAGAATATGGAGATAGATGTTGAGTCTGAGAAGCTTGAGACTCCAATCTAGTCCATTGAGGTTGCCAAGATGATGCTTTTACAAGTATCACTATCAGTGATATTCCCTTATTGGATAGGCCTATAAAGCATTAAGTTCATCTTGACAACATCATTCCTTTTATCTTCACTCATTTAGATGCTTCACATGTGAATACCCTGACTACTTTCCTACACTTTTACAACACTAATTTTGAATGTTAGTAGTGTAGCATTTCTATAATCTTGTCTAGGCCCAAGGTCTTTTATTATGTAGGACAAGTATTTCACTATAAATTTATGCAAGTGTATGCATGTTATGTATGATATGCATGATCCTAATAGGTCTTCTATTTGGAACAAAGCTATGTTGTTGATATTAGAGTGTAAAAATGAGGTGCTTCATCAACATCTTATAGGTTTGAGCTTTGTATGCTTAGTTGATAGTACTTTTGATATGATAGCTTTTGATACAGTTTATTAGATAAATGACCAGGATAGCAAGTAGAGTCCATGGCTTGACACTAGAGCTTGTAATTGACTGATGCACTGTTGAACTTTTCTTTTCACTACTACTTTTGTTGTATGATAATAGATGTATCTATATACTTTTAATTTACTTCTTTCTACCCCCAAAAATCTTTTGTTGACTCTTATACTTTAGTGTTTTATCTTTAATCTTTGAATGAAAATTGACTATCTACCCCAAACTTGCCCCTAGAGCTACATTTTGCCCATGGTTTCATTCTAAATTCATTTATGCAATTCCAGCAGTAATTTTTTTCATGTGTGTAAGAGACTCAGTTTATTCACTGCTATTATTAATCCAACCCCATTAGTTATAATCTCATACATTGACAATGAAAATGACTATGTGAACTGATCAAAAGGAGTTCTTGATACTAAAATCAACTAGAGTTGCTCTTTGAAGAACTCTTGAATAGAATATTTGATGTTGATGCAATGATTGATGATAGTTACAAGGCACGAGTTGCAATGCGAGTTATTAAGCCACCTAAGTTGTTTATGTATAAGAGGAAACTAGACTTACAAATAAAATCACAAAGGGCTGACAAAATGAGAAAATATAACTAAAATAGAGATCTTATAGCTCTGATTTAGCTTTCATTATGCATTGTCTTTCCATTCAAATACTTATGGAGTATGATAAAGATGAATATGTGATATTTGAACAAAAATTTTAAATTCAATTTTATTCATTCATTAGGGCAAAAATAAGAACATTTATTGCATCACATGATATAACTTCTATTATCAGCCAGTCCTGAATTTTTTTTCTCTAATTTTTACCTTACACTTCTTTTTCTTTTTTTCTCTCTTTATGTTCTCTCTCTTTTTTTTAACTCTTCAGAAATTATATCATGTGATATATGAATATTCTTTGAATTTGTGCCTATGTTGAATGAATTTAATTGAATTGAATTTATGTCAAACATACATATGTGATCTATATCACAATGCATAGTACTAAGATGTACATTATATAAGCATGATTAGAATTCATATCATCAATCACTAAGACAAAACAAGTTATAAATAAACTAAATTTTATTTAAAGAAGATAATAAGAAAATTTATGTCCTATTCTAGATGTTAGGGATGTTGAGTCTTATAGTGGTTGGCATTTAGGAGGCTGACATGATAACTATTCTTGCATTTCCTCATCTTTGTTGTCTTGCACCAAGTTCTCAATGATCTATTCCTTGAAGATCTCATTCCCAAGAACATCCACACTAGGCGTATTGATAGGTTCCTGTACACTGAGGTAAGACTTCCCATGTCTTTCTTTGACAAAACTCTTCTTTAGTGGTTTTACTTTCTTTTTAACTATACATGTTTCTTGCTTATCTAATAGCTTCTCATCATCAAACTCATCACCCCACCCTGTGGGCACAACTGACTCAAAGAGTATATCAAAAGAAGGTGGTTTAGTGCAAAACACCTTATAGTGAAACTTGCCTGAAGGTTTTCCTAACAAATCTTATACTCTTTCCACATCTTTAGGGGCATTATGAGATTTCTCATTAGGTTGAGGTTTATGTTCTCAAAAGATTTTAACAATTCTTCCTTGCTAACTCTTGAGCTGATCATCATGGTAGTAGGGGGTGGAACATTTTGGTAGTTTAAGAAAGGATTATTTATGGTGCTTGGGTTTTTAGGGTTTGTGATTTTTCTAGAGTCTATAAGGTTTTCAATTGCATGTTTAAGGTGGATGCAGGTATCTATGGAATGTCTAAATACTTTGTTGAATTTGTAGTAATTGTTTGGGTTATAGCCAAGGACATTTGGGTTTGGTAGTTTGGAAAAGGTTAAGGGTCAAAGCAAGCCTTTTTGCACTAAGCAGTCTAGGACTTTGAATAGGGGTTGGATGGAATTGGAGAATCTCCTTGGTGTTTGTATAATATGCACTTCCACAACCTAGCTAGTGCTTCCTTGTTGTGTGCCCCTAGTTGAGTAGTTCTTTATTCTAGTGGTTCTAGAGTTCTTCTTTTTCTCACTCTTAATTTCCTTAACTTATAAACCATCATCATAAAGGTCCATAAATGTTTGAAGATTCAGCATTTGTAGCCTTTAAACCATATTAGGTAACAACTTTCAAACTATCACCCTAACCTAATCCTTCTCAACTAGTTTGTTCTTTATTAATCCTGCCTTATTCATGAATCTAGTTAAAAAGTCTAAGCAAAATTCATTAAATTTATGCTTGGTCAGTTTCGAATCTCGAATAGACACTTCCAACCTAGTGTTATGATCATATTACTTCGAGAAAGCATAACATAGTTCTCTGTAATCATTCTAGACTGATTTCTCTAACCCATAATTCCAATTCATAGTTATTCCTTCTAAGAAGAATACAAAAAGTGACCACAGATAATGGGGCTTTTATGGTGCTTATAGTTATGGTGTATTGGCTAAGGTGAATCCTTGGATCCTTAGAACCATTGAACTTATGTACTTGAGCCATTTTAAATTTGATTGGAAGTTTATCTCCATTAGTACTTATCATGTCATCAAAACTAAATGGATACCCTATGCCTTAACCTCTTATAAGCTCTTATATCTTAGACATCTTCTGAGTCAATGCTTGCATATGTTTCGACTCAAGTTCCTGAGCCAGCTTAAGTGATTCTTTCTTGGCTTTCTCTACTATAAGGTTCTTCATATCCTCATATTTCATATCCATAGTAGATATATTCCTTTCAACATTTAATGGTTACTGCCTGTATTGTCATTATTAGCAGGTTGATATCCCATAATAGTAGTAGGTGTAATTGCATCAATGGGTGTAGGTGTAAGTACAGTTGGTGGCATTAACCCAACTTAGGCTTATCATAGTTCATCTTGCATTATTACTCTTATGTCATCCATCAAAGTTCTCTTAATGTCTTCTAGGGTCTAGTTTCCTCCCTATTGTTGTTCCATCTTTTCTATTATTGTAGCTTTAGGTAAAGAAGATTGATAGGACTCTTCTCTTATTTTAAGAGGATCTCTTTTGCTATTGATTGTGGACTCAGATCGGTTCTCACTAGTCTACCACATTTCCATTTCCAAACATAAGAAGACCTAGATGAATCTATGATGGCTGAAAAAAAAGTGTTAGTATGATGCATGAAATGGATGTGTGCATGTATGCATGATGCATATGCCATGCAACAAGTAGCAAGTCAAGTAAAGTATACAAGTAACAAATTAAGTGTATAATATACATCCTTCCAACCTTATTTCTCCCACACACGAGTTTAATGGTGAGTCTCCTTTCCTAGGATTCTTAGTCTTAGCCTTAATATAAACAGGGGATATCAATAAATGACATTCATTCCACATCTCTCAAAGTAGTAAAAGCATATAAGTAGTATTTCTAAGTATAAAAGATTAGTCTAATCTTTGTGAACCTAAATGGGCTTCAAAAGTATAGGCTTGGGCCTTTATAAATAGAAATAGCTCATGGAAATATTCATAAGCAATTTGGGTAAATTCTATAAGAAGTAACTAGGACATTTTATATGGTTAAGTTTGGTGAAAAGTGAAGGTTCCCTTAGCAAAATTCCCTCCTTTAAGACTTGAGTTATAGGCGAAGGTTAGGGGGGCCTAACATCCTTTGCAAACTCAAAAGAAGACTGCCCCCCTTTAGGACTTAGGTTAGAGACTCCAGTTAGATCAACCCAATGATCTCTCTTAGACTAAGTTAAGGCTAAGAGTAATAGTTAGCCAATTTATAATCCCATGAAGCTAGTGGAATCATGAAACCATAAACCAATGCATTGATTAATAGGGACATGTAAAATGAATGCAAGAATAAAATAATAATTAATAAAATGATTCTAAATAACCCAAGTAGAATTAGTATCTTTTATCTCTAATGGAGTTTCCATTATAGATGGAGGGGTTTAGCACGCATCCAAGATTTTAACAACTCCAATACTATTTGAGCTTAAGGCTGTAGGAAACAACACACTACTATATCATAAAGACATAGCGTGAAGATGAGGAGTCACCACCCAAGGTAATAACTAGGACAATTCAAAGGTAGAGGTAATTGGATTCTCTAAAAGAGAGTTAGCACCACAACTAGGTGATTTTAGATGCGGAATACCAATTTCTTTCAATCTTGTGTTCATTTAGAATTACTTTATTAACTACTAAATTATTCCCTATTTATATGCAAATTCATTTAAGCCCTAATTTAGCATACATCTAACTCTAAGGCAACTAGTTATGAAAAAACACATATACAATGCATTCATATAATGAGACGTCCCTAAATTAGTCTAAGCTATGTTAATTTTAATAAGCTTAGCTAAGTCTATATTTTATTTACAAGTGAAATGGAACCAAAGGTGGGCCTACATTTTGATTAAAGTAGTGAACTAAGTCTACTATTTTTAATTCTAAAGAAATGGGCCAAGTCTACCAAATTTTAAGAGAAAATGGAAGTAAATTAATGGGCCTAATTCCCATTTAATTTTGATTGAAATGAGCCTAAGTCTATATATATATTTTTTAATTATAAAGAATGGGCCTAAGTTTATTGATTTTATGGAAAAGACTTAAATTCATGGGCTAAATCTAAATTAATTTTAATTATGCTAAGGTGGGCTGAGGTCTAAATTGCCTAAGTGGGTGTACTTATTTCTAAACAAAATCTAATTAAGTATGGGCCTAAAGATGCATTTTAATTAATTAAAATCTAGACCTAATTAATAACCTATTAAATGAAATGGGCTAATTAAAAATAGGCCTAAAAAAGAACTAACTAAACCTAAAATTAATTAAATTACAAATAACCTAAAATTGTAAACAAAAAGAAACCAGACTCAATAATAAAAAAAACAAATTAAGTAAAGTAGCCTTAATAATTACCTAACTAATTATGTACATAAATGAAATTGTGAAAAAGTAAATAAATAATAAAAAATTAATAAATAAACTATAATTGTATCCTCTTAAATATAATTCAATTTTAATTAAAAACCCTAACTATCACTATAGCCATTAATTTTAATTAATTACTCAATGAAAACCTTAATTTTACTAACTAAAGCGGGTCAAATTGTATTACCCTAGTCTCTAAGACTTTGTATATAGCAAGTAGAGTGTTAAACACTCAGGAATTTGGAGCAATTTGTATTAACCGGTAATCTAATTAGATGGATAAGAAAATAAATATGATAGAGAAAAGTAAATTATTCTAACTACTCTAAAATTACTAAATAAAAACTAGTTACACTAACTACACTAATTATATTAGAAACAAAATTGAATTAAGTTCATTAAAATTACAACTTAGAATTCATCAAAGAAACTACAATGAAATTAACAAATTATCAAATGAAATGAGTGAAGGAAATGACTAATAATCTTTAAAAGCAATTCTCATTGTCAATTAAGGGCAATTCTATTTAAAGTCTATAAGCATTCTCATGACATTGTAGAGATAAATATGAATTAATAACTTCTATGTCAATTCTTTAAATCCTTAAGGAGAAACAATTGTCTTAAAGTTGTTTTCTAACCTTTTAAATGATTTCAATTGTTATTCCATTAAAATGCATTAATTCTCATTATACATAATTGATTAACACGTCATACATAGTGGCCAACCATAGATAACACATTTAAGCATTCAATTAAAATAAACTCATTCATATAATTATAAAATAGAATAGTTCTTCGATTCATTCTTCCTTGTAATTCTAACTACACTTGTTTAGCCAAGATACATAATATACATATTCAAATAACGTCGAGAAAGTAAAATAAATATCAAGTACTAATAAAGAGAAAGATAGAACTTGAATATTGATAGCTTGTTTAAATAATTCTTGACTTCCTTGAATGTTCTTCAATAAAATAAAAAAACACTTTTAATTAAACAGTAGTAATAATAAATTTGATAGGCTAAGTGTTTTTATTATATCTCTCTCCTTTTTTCTTCCTTTTTTTTGACTAAAAATCCTCCCTAAAATAATGTCAATACATCTATTTATAGACCTTCTAAGAATCCCAATTCATACACTTTTCAAAAGAAGTCAATTGTGAAGAGTTATAAAGAAAGGGTCCATTGCCTACTCAGCACCATTGTGCTGAGTCAGGTGTAAGTCGGCATGATGTGCCTCTGTAATGACTTGGCATTGTGGTGTGAGATGACACTAGTCTACCATCATAGCTCAACTAAGCCATTTATCATGGTACCAGTTGGCACCAAAAAAATGAGTCAACATAATGGGTTGCTATAACAAGTTGGCACCATCAAAATGAGTCGGCACCAACCCTAGCTCACTTCCTTTGATTCCAAACTTTATTCAAATGCACTATATTGCCACTAAGCATGAGATTAGCATAAAAAGACCTAAAAATTATATAGAGAACATAAAAACAAAAGAAATGAAATAAAACACAATAATTAAACACAATGTTAATGTAAACTAAAGAGAAAGTTAACAAAAATGACCCTAAATGAATATGTTATATTGCATTCTATCAAATTCCCCCACACTTAAGTCTTTCTTAACCTCAAGCAAGAAGGAAAGAGCTAAGTAAGAGAATTCAAACAAAAGTTTTATCCTCTCTATAATAAATGTAGCCATCTCCATTAAATCATCTTAATCATGAAAAGAAATTTAACAAAAATATAATTAATAACCAATCTTGCAATGCTTAAAGATGATAAGAGGAGCACATTTCATAGTATAAGTGATAAGTTTAGCATCTTATCTTAATTAACTAAGAAAAAAATCAAGAATGTAGAGTTGAAATGATAACCAAGCTGTCTAAATAAAATGCTTATTCTCCAAACTTAGTGTTTTAAAAGGCAAAAGCAATCACGGGAAAAGTATTAAGCATATGCATCACTTGCATTTCTCATGGCATTTTTATACATAACTATTATTATGTATGTTTGTGTATATATATATATATATATATATACATTCAATTGGATGCATCCTTTCTAAAAAAATATAAATGATGAGCAAACATAAATACATACGACTTACTCAAAATACATCTACTTGTGACATTCTACATTCTTTTTGAATGAATGTAACTAATGAGCAAACTCAATTACACATGACTTACTTGAAATACATCTAGTCAACAAATAATAATTTTTTTATTTGATAGTAGTCCTCATCCATTATTGAATTGCTAGCTACTCGAATTATAGCTATAGTTTCCCTAAATTGCTTAATACAATGAAAGCTAAGTTTAAGTCCTAATCACCTTATCATTAAGCATAGCTAGAAAGTTGACTAAACATTCCTTAGATTTTGAAAATAATTAAAACAAAAAAAATACTAAAACTAAAAACTTATACTACATGAAACTTTAATATTCTACTAATTAAGTATAATAAGACTATGTTATTAGCATAGCATCAAATACTAAACTTCAATCGTGATTAGTATAGACTTGAAATAGAGACTAAAATAAGGAATATGTAGAAGAAAAATTATACACACTACTAAACATATAAAACATGAATGAAAATATAATGTAACATATACTACTAATAAGATCCCTTCCCCCACACTTGACACCCACATTGTCCCCAATGTGTAAAAATTAAAAGTAAAAAATAAATAAGAAAAGGAAAAAGGGACTCCCCTAATCGTCCAAAGGAGATGGTGGAGGAGACTTGATGGTATGACCACATCATGCAAAGTATTGGTTCATTTTGTAGTCTATCCTCCTTTGGCACTAATCTATTTAATGATTAAAAGCTACCATGCCATCTAATTGGTGTTTCACTTTCTTTTAGTTTGCAAGAACTTGTTCCCAAATGTAAGAGTGACCACTTGTAGTTTCACCTTGCATGGGGAATGAGAAAGGATGGACATTGACATTATCATGGGGAACTCCTTCTTGTGAACTCTCCTCGGCCTCCTCTTTTGCTTATTTTTTATACTCCACTTCTATAGGTGGGGGACATGCCAAGCCTCTCCAATAAGACCTAGATCTTGTTAATATAGCATGGAATGCAGTATCGACAACTTCACATCTCATAAAAATGCTTGTTTAGTGAAATATGAGCACTCAATAACATGAGTAAAATTAGTATGATTAACATTCAAAGCTTTAGCAACAATGGTAACAATATGACCATGGGTTAATGGGGCAACCTTATGTGGAGCACAACTCAATAATTGGTTAAAACTCCAATAAGTCTAACATACTTGTTTCTTGTTATGAATGCACAACATAAAAAACAATTCTTATGTAGAAACCTAATTAAATTCAATCTTATGAAAAACAACACATGCAAGCACTTTATGCAACAACCATAATTTTAATCTTTTATAAACATAGCCTTACCCTTTCTTGCTTGAAATGGTGTTTGCAAGTCTATTAAAAAGGACCAAAATTCATTAAATTCACATAAGCCATCTTTTTTAAAGCCAAATACACAATGCACGAAGAAATAGGTAAGCTTATGTTTTTTCCCTAACAATTGAAATTCTAATTCAAGTGTTAGTTGCATTTACATCCAAGGGAGTGTAAAATTATGTAATTAGTTCTACATAGGTATCTTTATGCATGGAAACAAATTGCTTAAGACCAGAGGTTATTTATATGTAATCAAAAGAATCATACATAACCACATCTCTAAGGAGAGAATGAGGAATATACTTACAACTAGTTATTTCTCTAACTTTTAGAGCAGTAAATTGTGCACCTTCCTCATGGGTACAAATTTGAAATTTAACCTTGTAAGTTGGTGCAAGATCCTCCTCTCATGATCTTTTTATGGTCTCTTCGATTAAGAGATTTGAGATGCTTCAACCTTTATTCTTCTTATGGAAAATGAAATGAGATGAAAAACAAATGCAAATTTTTTTTATAGAGGGCGAGTGAAGAAATTAAAATGAAAAATGGTAGAGTGAATAGAAGAAAATAAAGGACTAGAAAAGGGGATATGGGTTTTGGTTGATTTAGACATTTAAGAAGATAAATAAACCATAAAAAATGAGATGTGGGTGAAAAGTTATAAATAGAATGAATAGGTAATAAGGTAGATATAGAAGGATGAAGGGTAGTAAAAGGTTTGAAACATATGGGAAAAGGTGTGAAATAGAAAAGAAAAGAATAAAAAATGAATGGTTAGTCAAAGAGATATAATTATGAAAGAGAAATGTAAGTTTCTAAAAAGGAGAAAAGAAATGACTATTAATGGGAAAAGACATGATATAGGAAATTCAATTAATAAGTATATATAAAAAATAAATAGAAGGTAATTGAAATAAAATAAAATAAAAAATAAAAAATACGTATGGTGGTGACTTGTCGTGTTAACTCGAACTGAGGTGCTGACTCGGCACCTCAAGTTTTTGTGACAAGTCGAACCAAAGTGCCAACTGAGCACTTCAAGATGCTATGATGACTCAAACCGAGGTGCCAACTCGGCATCTTAAATGTAGGAAAAAATATTTAATGTATATATATTTAATTAATGAGAGCATATATATATATATATATATATATATATATATATATATATATATATAATAAAAATAAATAAATATACATTAACTAAATATATATGCATTAAATATTTATGCCTACATTTGAGGTGCCGATATGTATATATATATATATATATATATATATATATATATATATATAAATTAAATAAGAAGTAAGCAAAGTGTATAAAACTAATATATACAATAAAATTAATGTGCATAAAGTAGAATAAACTAAAGTTAGGAGAGACTTATATATACATACTAATATATATAATGAAGTGAAATAATAAAATAGAATAAATATTAATAAAATAATAAACACTATAATGTGGTTTAACTTAATTCAACAATAATAGTAAATAGATAAGAGATAGAACTTAATGTGTAAGTATAATATACCAGAAATATTCTAATTAATAAAGCAAACATAGAAATATGGTAGAATACCTTGCTACATTTAATGGTCAATAACTGGACCGTATACCTTTGTGATGCTAAGGTGAATAGAGAGAGATCGACTCCCTAAGAAGAACTGCTTTACCTACCAAGTAAAGTTTGAGACGATGACCATTCACTTTAAAGATCTCTCCTTTATCATTAGCAATATCTACAGCACCATAAGGATAAACTATCATAATTTTAAAAGACCAAACTACCTTAACTTTAACTTACCAAGAAACAGCTTCAACCTAGAGTTGTAAAGTAGGACCAATTCTCCCTAATAAAATTCTTTCTTATGTATATGCATATCATGCCATAATTTGGTACGATCCTTATATAGCTTTGCATTTCCATAACCCTTCATCCTTAAATCCTCTAATTTATTTGGCTGAAGTAACCTTTTTATGCCTGCTTTCTTTAAATCAAAATTCAAAGCCCTTGTTGCCTAATATGCCTCATGCTTAAGTTCCATGGGTAAGTGCAAAGACTTCCCATAGATCAATTGATAAGGAGTAAGGCCAATTGTTCTTTTAAAAGCTGTCCTATATGCCTATAAGGTGTCATCCAACTTCAATGCCCAATCCTTCCTTGATGAAGACATAGTTTTTTCAATAATCCATTTAATCTCTCTATTGCTCACTTCGGCTTGCCCACTTATATATGGATGGTATGGAGTAGCTACTTTATGGGTTACCCTATATTTCTTCAAAAGAGATTCTATTACATGATTGTAAAAATGTGAACCTTCATCACTGATCAATGCTCTAGGTGTACTAAACCTTGGAAAATTAGTTTTCTTGAGCATCTTCTTAACAACCTTGACATCATTTGGAATGCTCATAATTACTTCCACCCACTTAGAGACATAATCAACCATAACTAATATAAACTTATGACCTAAAGAACTAGGAAAAGGCCCTATGAAGTCTATGTCCCAAATATAAAAAATCTAAACTTCTAGAATTCCTTGCTAGGGCAGCTCATGCTTTCTAGATTAATTACCCATTCGTTGGCACCTATCACATTTAAGCATAAATTCTCTAGCATCCTTAAATAATGTAGGCCACTAAAAACTAAATTGAATTTTTCTTTGATGTACCAAAATGTCCTCCTACATCCAAGGAATGACAATGTCTCAAAACATTCTAAATTTCATCTTGAGGAATACATATTCTAATCAAACCATCTCTTTATCTCTTGTAATGCAACAGTTCCTCCTAATAGTAGAACTTGCTATCACGAAAAATTTCTTCTTTTGTCTATAATCCAACCTATAAGGGAGAATGCCACTCACAAGATAGTTTGTAAAACCCGTATACTATGAAATCTCCTTTAATGTCAAAGTAAGAAGATGTTCATCATGAAATGACTCATTAATTAGCACACCATCATCATTCTTATACAATCCCTTTAGATCCAATTATGATAAATGATTCACAACCAGGTTCCCACTACCTTTCTTATCCCTCCCTTCCCAATCAAACTCTTTGAGCATTAGAATCCACCTTAAGAGCCTAGGTTTTACATCTTTCTTTTTTAGAAGATACTTGAGGGCAACATGATCATAATAAACAATGACTTTTTTCCCTATAAGATATGCTATAAAATTGTCAAATGCATATACAATAGCAAGCAACTCTTTCTTAGTGGTTGTATAATTAGTATGTGCATTATCAAGCAACTTGCTAGTATAGTAAATCATATAAGGCTTGCCTTCTCTTTGTTAACCTAAAATAGCCCTAACCATAAAATTACTTGCATCACACATTATCTCAAATGGTTGCTCCTAATTAGGTGGTTGCAAGATCAGTGTTGAAGTAAGAGCTTTCTTTAAGGTTCTAAATGCCTTCATACATGCATTATACATCTAAGAAATGGCCTCCTCCTAATTAATTACTAATATGTGCTCCTTAAACTTGTGAAAAACTTTAGAAAGAATTTCTAGGCAATTAGTAAAGTTATATCCATAAACACTAAAGTCATCCATGAAAACCTCCACATTATCATCTATTAAATCACTAAAAATTGAAAACATGCATCTTTGGAAAGGTAGCAAGAGCATTACATAGACCAAAAGGCATACACCTAAAGGCAAAGGTACCATAAGCACAAGTGAAAGTATTTTTATCTTGGTCATTCAAATGAATAGGAATTTAATAAAAACCATTAAACCCATTAAGATAATAAAAATAAGAAAATTTTGTTAATTTTTATAAGACTTGATCAATAAGAGGTAATGGGAAATGATTTTTCTAGTAGCTTTATTTAACTTCCTATAGTTAATGCACATAAACCAACATATGATGGTCCTAGTAGGCACTAAATCATTATATTTTTTTTGCACAATGGTTAAGCCACCTTTTTTAGGAACAACTTCAACTGGACTAACCCATTTACTATCACTTATGGAATATATAATCCCATTATCAACCAACTTAATTACTTCCTTTATAACCACTTCCTTAAGAGTGGGATTTAACATCCTTTAAGCTTTAATGGTAGGCTTGGCATCCTCCTCTAAAAGATTTTCTGTGCATGCAAATAGTTAGGCTTAGTCCTTTCAAATCATTAATTGAATATCCTATCACACCTTTATGTTTTCTCAAAAAATTACACAAAGCATATACTTCATCCTTAGGTAACAAAGAATTAACAATAAAGAGAAAATCAGATTTGGAGTCAAGAAATGCATACGTTAGAGTGGAAGGCAAAGGCTTAAGCTCCAACTTTAGTGCTTTACTTGATAATGAAAGTCTATGAGGATCCTCATTTCTTAGTGTTTCAAATTATTGATGTCTATAAGGAGAGACATGTGGACTCAAATCTAATATCCTTACATAAGCTACTTCCTCCTTATTGGAACTTTTCTCATCAGCCGCTTGTGATATGAAAATTGCCAAAGGGTTTTGACCTATACATTCATATACAAATTCTTCTATGCAGTCATCAATGATATCAAGTGAATTAATCTCTTCACAAACATCAATGGGTTGTGTTGTCCTAATTATTTTAAAAACATAAAACACAATAGACTCATCATTTACTTTTATTTTAATTTTACTATTTTTCATGTCTTTGACAGTCTCATGGTCACTAAAAATGGTCTCCCCAACAACATAGGAATTTAAGGGTCCTCCTCTATGTATACCATGAAAAAATCTGCTAGAATAATAAATTTACCCACCTTGGTGGGAACATTCTCAAGTACACCAAGTAGGTATGTATTAGAATTATTCGCCATAGAAAGACATATGGTAGTAGGCTTAAAATCACCGACATCTATCTTCTTGTATATTGAATAAGGCATTAGACTCACACTTGCACCTATATCACATAAAGCTTTGTTAAATACAGTATCAATAATTTTACAAAGAATAGCAAAATAACCTGGATCCTTAAGTTTTCATGGAGTCTTTGTGAACATTGCCTTTGACTCTTCAATAAGTGAAACCAACCTATGTTCTTCAATCTTACCTTTATTATTGATAATTTCCTTCAAAAATTTACCTTATGAAGGCATATCTCTAATAGCTTCCAAAAAGGGTATGGTAATAGTTATATCCTTTAAATGATAAGGAAATTTATTGAATTATTTATCAAGATTGCGCTTTATGAACCTTTATGGGAAAGGTGAGGTTTAAAGGTCAATCTTGGGTTCACCTTCCTTGCTTGGTCCTTCTTGACCATTGTACACTTCTATACTAATGTTATCATCCTTATTATTCTTTACACTATCATTTAATTTTGTATCTGCCACTCCTTCATCAAAATCCTCTTTAACTACCTTATTCTTGCTAGATGAAGCATTCCTAACTTCTTTACCACTCCTCAAATTTATAACTTGAAAATATTCTTTAAGGTGATATTCAGGTTGACTAGGTAGTCTTCCTAAAGGTTGAGGCATTGAAGAAGCTTGTTGAACAATATGATTTTCAAGGATTTGATTATAGGAAACAACCAGATCAAATCTTGAATGGAGTTATTTGAATTGGTCATCATGTTCTTTATCAATGGTAGATTGTTGGTTTATGAATTACTCCATAAGAAACTCTAAGTTAGACTTTGGCAGTTGATAATTAATAGAGGAGTTATTTGGTTTATTGGGAAAACCAGGTGGGTTTTATGATTTAGGAAAATTTAGTTAAATAGAGGGTTTAATTGAGAAGATGGATTTGACCATGAAAATCTAGGATGATTTCTATGTTGGGGGTTATATGTATCTGACTTTAGTCCCCTTTTTTGATTAAAATCTCCTTGCACATAGCTTACATCCCCATTAGCATTTGAATGCATATTGCATTGAGAATGCAAATGGGACACTCCATAAAGCTCATAAGTAACATTAGTATTTTTAATAGAATTAACTTGAGATTTACTTACCAACTTGGTGAGAGCATTTACCTTAGCATTCAATAAGTTGATGGTGTCAAGTTCTAAGACTCCTATTGCTTTTTCCATTGTTGGTTCATCACCCATATAACCTTGAGATGCAAGCTCTTCCAGTAAGATAATAACTTCCCTTGCTATTTTATCCATCCATTTTCCATTAGATGCTACATTAACAATATTCTGATTCTCATCCATCAACCTATTTTAGAAAATTTCAGGTATCATCCAATCAGGTAGGCCATGGTGTGGGCATTACTTTTGAAGCTCCTTGAACCTCTCCCAAGCTATATAGATTATTTCATTTCCATTTTGTTTGATGGTAGTAATCTCATTACAAAACTAGGTGGTCTTTTGTGGAGGAAAATACTTATGAAGAAATGCTTGCTTCAATTGATCCCAAGTTGTGACTAACTCACTTGGCAAACTAGCAAGCCATAATGGTGCTTTTTCCTTGACCAAAAATGGGAAAGTCTTAATTCATCACTCTATTAATCTTAAATGTAGCATATACATTGAGGAAAGTCAATATATAACCATTTGGATCCACTCCTTGTAAACCTCCAAATTAGTTATTTTGCACCATTTATATGATACTTGGTTTGATTTCAAAGTTATTATTGGCTACTGATGGAGCCACAATTCCTCCAAAATTTTTCGTCACCTTGGGCTTAGTGAAATCATATAATGTATGCCTTTTCGAAGCAACCATAATGTCTAAATTTTGTTAATTCACTCTTTTTTGTCTTACCTCCCTTCATAAATTACATAAGGTTTATTCAATTTCAGGGTTTAAAATATAGAATGTCATCACTAGCACTTCTATTAAGCATATAAAAAAATAAAAATCACAATTATTTATTTATAAATCATTAAATATGAAATTATAAAAATAAATAAAAATTAAATTAAGGCCTAAAATAACCTTTTTCTTCCCTACATTAATAAAATGCTAAACAAATTCTCCAACAATGGTGCTAAAATTTTAAGTGAGTAAAATTGTATTACCTTAGTCTCTAAGACAGTATAAAGCAAGGAGGATGCTGAGCACTTGAGAATTTGTATTAACCGGTAATCTAATAAGATGGATAGGTAAATAAATATGACAAAGAAAAGTAAATTATGCTAACTACTTTAAAATTACTAAATAAAAACTAGTTATACTAACTACACTAATTATATTAGAAATAAAATTGAATTAAGTTCATTAAAATTACAACTTAGAATTCATCAAAGAAACAACAATGAAAATAATAAATTATCATATAAAATGAGTGAAGGAAATGACTAATAATCTTTAAGAGCAATTCTCATTATCAATTAAAGGCAATCCTATTTTGAGTCTACAAGCATCTTCATGATATTGTAGAGATAAATATGAATTAATAAGTACTACATCAATTCTTTAAATCATTAAAGAGAAACACTTGTCTCCAAGTAGTTTCTTAACCCTTAAATGATTTCAATTGTTATTCCATCAAAATGCATTAATTCTCATTATACATAATTTATTAACAAGTCATGCATAGTGGCTAATCATATATAGCACATTTAAGCATCAATTAAAATTAACTCATTCATATAATTATAAAAGATAATGGTTCTTTGATTCATTCTTCCTTGCAATTCTAACTGCAATTGTTTAGCTAAGATACATAATAAACATATTCAAACAACATATGAAAAGTAAAATAAACATCTTGTACTAATAGAGAAAAAGATAGAAATTGAATATTGATAGCTTGCTTGAATAATTCTTAACTTCCTTGAATGTTCTTTAATAAAAATAAAAGAAATACTTTTTAACTAAATAATAGTAATAATAAACAAGATATACAATGTATTTTTCCTATATCTCTCACATTTATTTCTTCCCTTTTTTTGTGACTAAGAATCCTCCACAAAACAATGTCAATACATCTATTTATAGACCCTATAAGCATCCAAATTCATACACTTTTCAAAAAGGTCAATTATGAAGAGTTATGAAGAAAGGATGCATTAACTACTCAGTACCATTATGCCAAATCAGGTGTAAATCATCGCGACGTGCCTATGTAATGACTCGACACCATGATGTGAGTTGGCACCAGTCTTCTGTCATGGCTCAACTTAACCCTTTAGCATGGTACAAGTCAACACCAGTAGAGTTAGTCAACACAATGGGTTACTGTAACAAGTTGACACCATCAGAACGAGTTGGCAGTAACCTTAGCTCACTTCCTTTTGGTTCCAAAATTTATTCAAATGTACTCCATTGCCACTATAAGCATGAGATTAGCATAAAATGACCTATAAATCATATAGAGAGCATAAAAATGTAAGGAAAGAAACAAAATGCAATAATTAAACAAAATGTTAATGCAAACTAAAGAGAAAGTTAACAAAAATGGCCCTAAATGAATATGTTATATTGCATTCTATCAATAACCAATTAATTAAAATAAAATACACAACCATACACATTGGGTTCCACTATTCCCACTATTGGGGCTATTACAATGATCTACTAAAAATAAAATAAAAATTAATACAACAAAAAAATAAATTAATAAAAACACAAAACAAAATAACCAACAAAAAAATAATAAATAAATAAATAAATAAATAAATAAATAAAACTCTAAAAACTACCTTCAAATACAAAATTCAATCTTCATGGGTTTTATTCTCTATAGTGAATTCATTTCACCCCATCCATGATCATAAACAAAAAAAAAATAAATGAGGATTAGTAGTTAAAAAATGAAAATGAAAATTAAATTAAATAAAATCAAAATAAAATAAAATAAAAAGAATAAAAAAAATAAAAATAGAAAGGATTAGAAGAAGAGAAGATTTGTTGGATGTAGTATTGATTTCCCTTAGAAGAATGATTACTGTTAATGGAAGCCTACAACTTTTTGTATTGTCTATGAGTTTTAGTTTTTATTTTAATAAGATTTTTTCAACAAAGAACCAAAGGAAAATAATGTAAAAAAAAAGGACTGTGCTTTTTAGCTCACAGCTAAGAGTATTAAAGGTAGAGAAAAAGATGATAAAACCCTATGAGCCTCCCTAACTATATGAAAAAAAATTTCTTTATTCATAAAAAGAATAAGATAATAATTAAAATAAAATAAAACAAAAAAATCTCATCATAAGAATTTGATAATTAAATAGATATTTTTTAATTTAGTTATCAAATTGAAATAACTAAATAAATAAATCAACGAAAAAAATTGATTTGTGCCACTAATATAATGGAATGGCCATTATATGGCCATTTACCATTTGTTTTATGTGGCCCACTTGGCCAAGCCTTTCGGTCATTTTAGGTCATTAGGCCAATTTTGCCTTTTTCCCGGGCCATTTGACCAATTTAACCTTTTTTGTCAGTTTTTGATTTTTTTGAAAAAATATTCTTATATTATATTTTATGAAAATTTATTTAAAAAATAAATAAATAAATAAAATATAATATTGGTCCTAAAAAGAATTTACAATTTAGTCTAAGACCAATAAATCTGAGTCAATAAATCTAATTTCATAGCTAATTTTCATCATGGGGTTCTCTGTCGCATCCAAACTCAAATCATCTATAAATTAGGTGCTCATAATATTTTTTTAGTGTATGTATGCAAATGCATAAGTATTTATTTAAAGAAAGAAAGAAAAGGGTACTCCCTGTGTAGAGGTTATGATGAAAGTGGCATTTGTCAATTTATTGTGCTTGATTCTTTTTTTTTCCTGCTGTTGACTTTTGATGTTGCCATTGCTACACATTATATGCTTTAAAACTACAGCCTTTGCCATATTCTTATGGTTATAGCTCTTGTTATATTGTGTAACCCTTGTTATGTTGCTTTATGAGTGACTAATACCTTTACATGCTTAGATTTGCTTTAACTTGCAAAGTTGCATTAGCCTACAAAATTAAAAAAAAAAAGAATTATGGTTAGTATTGGTTATGTTTTAAACTATGATTTTGAGCCAAGGCACATTTTGACTTACCCCTTTTTTGCATTACTTTTACTGATTTGATGCTCCTTGTTCCTACTTATTAATGTAGTTGCTCTTCCCCTATTAGTAACTTTATTGTAATTCTAGATGTACTAACTGTACCTATAGCTATAGTGTCTGTAGATCTTGTTGTGGTGATTGTTGCACTTGTTGTAGTGTTTATAGCTCTTTGTGTGTGACCTCTTCTTCTTCTCACTTTTTGATAGTAGTATGCTTTTGTGGGACATTGTTTGGGTCTTTCTGTTCTAAAGGAACATGGTAACTTTACCGAATAAGGATAAATGATTAGTCTCAAGGGGGATGAGAAGCTTATGATTTTTTAGACTTGCCACTCAATTTTTAGAAAATCAGGAAATGAAAGGGAGAACATCGGGTCACTCGATGAGTATTTTCCCCATTAGAGATTTCTAAGTTTATGGCATTGCATCTACTTTTTTACTATTTATCATTATACAATATTTAATGTATAGCCACCACAACACCCTAGTTTCAGTAATGACAATTTATATAGCATTCACAAAGTACATAAAATAGTGGAAGATAATAAAGCTAAAAATTTAATTATTACATCATTTTCCTAATAAAAATACATATAAAAAGGAAAAATATTATGGAAAAGTAAATCTAATTTGGATATGATTGATCTATAAGATTAACATGACCATTCACATAGCTTGCTCAATTTCATGAATAATATGATGATCATGCATATTTATCATGATTATTTATGCTATTATAATGTATGATGGTAATATAAAGGATGCATGAGTTCATCATTAGTGATGACTCTATTATGGGATATGAACTTTTCATATTATTAGGATTTACAATATGATTTCAAGATTTCAAAAATAGAGAATGTAGAATGATGATATAGAACGAGCATAATAAAGCATATATTAATCACAAAGCATGCAAGATTGCCAATCTCATCAGACAAGCACAATAGTGTTCCCAAATGCTGGTTATAGTAAAATAAAATGTAATATGATAAAATAAACATGCTAAAGTAATTGTGTGATTGAAAATTTAGCTTTAAGAGATTATTAAGCTTTCCTTATTGAGAGGTTCAAAATGATAGCAAAATGATGCAAGATTGTATACCTTTGAAGTGTGCTTTAATAAAGATAAGGCTTGGTTTGGTTGAAAAAAGGATCTAATGACCTAAGAGAAAGGCTATAGGAGAGTAAAAACTATATGGAAAGGGGTTTCTAATGCCTTCGATTGGACTAATTTGTGAGTGTTTGTGTGCTTCCACTTACTCCCCTCTCTAAAATGGGGTATGATGTATTTATAGGGAAAAATGGGTAGAATAGGGTGGTGGGGGCATGGTCACGTGTGCATATCAAAAATTTTTCCATGACCATACCTGATTAAGCACAGTGTGTGCATGGTCAGGCACTTGGTGTGTGGCCATGTGCACTTTGATGCTTCATGCACACTTTTTAAGTTTTATGGACATTGTTCAGAGGTTGGTTCCCAAGGTTTTTAGGCCTTTTGTATGGGTTTCTACAGTCCATTTTATCAAATTTGGTCTCAATTTTACCACATGACACCTAAAGTTATTTACAAACACTTCTAAGAAATATGCACTGGTCCTTGAGTTGTCTTAGATTGTTTTGAGACCACTTTCAGAGGGTTTAGAGCCTTTTGGATGTTTTTCAAAATCTGTTTTATCAAAATAAATTTTAATTTTTCATAAAGCTGGGTCTAGGTCTAACAAAATTCACACCATCCCAATGAGCTAAGTATTTTAAGAGGAGTTCTCTCAAAATAAACTCTCATTATTATGATAATTTGTATTTCGTAAGGTCAGAGCATAACTTAATGGCTTGATGATCGATTTTGTGCACTAGTGGGGTCAGTTAGGTTTTTTAAGGTTGCAAACTTTAGAGGTGTCAGGAATGAGTAGACTCTAGTCATATTGGGGATTCATTTCATCATTGGACCTTTTTGTTGATAATCAAATTTGAGGTCTAATAGTTGCCCTCTACTTCACATGTGTTACAGAGCCACCAAGAACTAGTGTCAATATATGTGAAGCAAATGAAAAGATGCAAAAAATGTTTTAGTAGGGAGAGAGATACTTACTTATGGGTTGTCTTTAGACGTCTTGTAAAGATTTGACTAATGTTGTTGTGTTTTGTTTGTTACTATTGTTTCGTGACTTTGTTGTTATGCAATATTCTATTTACGACATATGCAACCTTATAATTCATGCAAAGTGCATTGGGATTTATGTGACTATAACCTTCTTAGGTGTCACATAAATGATGATGTTACTAAGCAAAAAGAGATGCAACTATGACATTTTTAGGTGTCACAAATGAACATGCGACCATAAACATTTGACTATAACCATTTTAGGTATGATGTGAAATGATAATGTGACTATTACCTTTTTAGGTGTTACATGAATGAACATGTTACTATAACCATTTTAGGTGTCACACGAATGAAATTATAACCTTCTTATCTATCATGTGAAATGAACATGTAATTATAACCTTCTTAGGTGTCATGCAAAAAATAAGCTAAATGACGATGCGACTATAACCTTCGTATGTGTCACGCAAATGAACATGCGACAATAACCTTTAAAAGTGTCATGTAAAATGAACTTATGACTATAACCTTCTTAGGTTTCACACGAATTAAAATGTGACTATAACCTTTTTAGGTGTCACGTGAAATGAAGATGCTTCTAAGAAAAAAGAGATGTGACTATAACCTTCTTAGATGTCATGCAAATGAACATGAGACTATAACCTTTTTAGGTGTCACGTGAATGAGGGTGCTACTAAGCAAAATGCGGATGTGACTATAATTTTCTTAGGTGTCACGCAAAACGAGGATGCTACTAAGCAATAAAAATATGACTATAACCTTTTTAGGTGTCAAACAAATCAATATGCGACTATAACCTTTTTAAGTGTCACATGAAAAGAAGATACTACTAAGCAAAATGCGAATATGACTATAACCTTCTTAGGTGTCACACAAAATGAACATACAATTATAACCTTCTTAAGTGTCATGCGAAATGAACATGTGATTATAACCTTCTTCGGTGCCAAGTGAATGAAGATGGTACTAAACAAATGAGAATGCCCCTAAGCAGTCTAGATGCTTCGAAGTAATGTAAGGATTCTTCTAAGCAATGTAAGGATGCTTCTAAGTAGTGAAAGTGCTTTTAAGAAATGAGAGGATGCTTCTAAGTGGTAAAAGTGCTTCTACGCAATGTGAAGATGCTTATAAGCAATGTGAATGCTCTTAAGCAATAAGAAAATGCTTCTAACTAGTCAAAGTACTTCTAAGCAATATGAGTGTGCTTATAAGTAGTGTGAATACTCCTAAGCAATGAGTGAGTGCTTCTAAGCATTAAAAGTGCTTTTAAGCAAAGAGAGGATGCTTCTAAGCAGTGAAAGTGCCCTTAAATAGTGTGAGTGTGCTTCTAAGCAGTGAAAGTGCTTTAAGTAGTATAAGAGTGCTTTTAAGTAGTGAAAGTGCTTTTAAGCAATGTGAGAGTGCTTCTAAGTAATGAGAAGATGCTTCTAAGTAGTGAAAGTGCATTTAAGTAATGAGAAGATGCTTCTAAGCAGTGAAAGTTCTTCTAAGCAATGTCAATGTGCTTTTTAAGTAGTGTGAATGATCTTAACTAGTGTGAATGAGGTAGTAGTGATGCAATAATGATGCAACGATGTTGTAGTAATGATGTAATGATGTTTGTAGTAATGATGCAAGGATAATGCCATTATTTGTTATATTAAGAATGTCATTTTAATGATTTGGAGTAAGATATTCTTATAGTGAATTTTCCTTGCTCTTCTTTTTTCATAGGATGCTAAGTTTTTTGAAAAAGGTGGTGGTGTGCAGTGTCTTTAGACAGATGGAGTCAACATCAATGTACTTTTATATGAATTTGGTGCATGTATAATGGTTAAATGGAAGCATACGACCATAGAAATGAGTGTGCAAAGTCTTAATGTGTGCATAAAACCACTAAAGAGCACATGGAAGGGGGAAGTGAGCGTGAAGGCATATGGTTATGTGCCTATGCATATGGCCATATACTTGGCACATGGTCATGCACTTCCTCCCTTTTAGGCCTATTTAGATGGCTATTTCAGAGGTCTTAGGAGGCTTTGTATGGACTTATTTGAGTGTTTTTTAACTTTTCTTGACCCTTTTCATGTTTTAGGTGCTATCTATTCTATTTTTACTTATATACTTCTATTTTCTTCTGCATAAAATGGAGTTTCCCAACATTCCTAAGGTATGGAGGATATTTTTGTTGATGCTGATATTGAAGATGACTTTATAGAGGCCACTGGAGCTTGGACATTTTCTATATGGATTAGAACATATGGTGCTTAGAGTTCTTAACCATCCAGGCTTTATTGGGGAAATCCGATCCCTATTATTTATAGGCTAAAGACTCATGCTTGGGTACATCATCATCGCGAGGTAGGTACTTCTTTGCCCTTATTTTTTGAAGCTTATTCATTAGTTGCTTTGTTATTTATTTAGTTGGATGAGGTTATTGTAGCTATAGCTCTATGGCTCTTACTATAACTGTCTATTAATTCATAACTTTATTGTGAATCTGGATGGCTGATATCTTTTGCTTTATTTTCTTTTCATGATTATTTGCTAATGCTTGTTAGGATAATTTACTTTTTGGCTTTTGTTTTTAATCTTGTTAATGTTAGTGATATGCACTAGGTCAATCATTTGATTATGCATTGACTTTCTTATTTTATTAATAAAGAGGTATTTCATTATCATTTGATTTTATGATAATTATATGAATGGTTAATTCTTACTAAGGCCATCAAGTATGTGACTTAATAATAAAACCCTTAGATTGAAATAAAAGTTCTATTCTAATTATCCCTAGCCATTTATTAATTATATAAATATTAAAGTATTAAGGCTAGTATGATGTTGACTGATGGTTATGTTTTACTAATCATGAATATGAGATATTAAGTCAACTCATAGGTATATGATGAGAGATCATGTACTGGATTGACCCAATATGAGAATACTACATAGAATATTGTCATAAGTATTTCTCATCATAGTAATTTTATTTTGATCCTTTGACCTTGAAATCTTCATGGATTTCTATATAGCTATTTTATATTTTGACACATTCTAACATTGTCTTTAACCGGATGATTATATTGGATGTTGTTGGATATGAAATTAGTTATGTGAGGAATGTGAGTGATTTAGAAGGAATTTATACCTCATTAATATGAGAGAGATATCTATGGGCCCCTTGATGAGATAGACTAAAGGAAAATGCATGGCCATGCTGAAATGAATTGATAAAGAGTTATGATTTTCAGTCTACTTGGAATCAAGTCATAATATTGAATTATATTATGATGACATTCTATGCCTTATGTTCAATTAAGATATCATGTGATAAAGGGACGATAAAATTCACTGTAATTAGGTTATACTAGATTGTTGACTTCACATGGCTTGGGTAGTCATAATGTCTTGTTAGAGGCCACTTATGACTTGTAGGCCTAAATAGAGATTTAGGCCCACTGCCAATGTTATGTGAACCTATAGGGTCGCACACTTAGAACAAGCCCAAAATGAATATGGGTTTTAATAAGCCCAACATAAATTCTATGGAAATAAATTAAAGTGTTTTATTTATTTATTTGTTTATTTATTTAAGATAAATGTTATTTTAAATAAATAAGATATTATTTCTGATTTGTTTTTAAAACAAAATCAAAATGTAATAAATAGAAATTACCAAAAGGGTCTTTGGTAGGTGAAACCCTAATTTGGAGTCTATAAACATGTTATATTCTCTAGCATTTAATAGTTTTTGTTTTCCCTGCCTTTAAAAACAGTTTTCTCCTTTCTTAGAAAATAAACATAGAGTTTTTATTTTGTTCTTGATTTGTGAGACAATTAAGAAGGTTGCTAGCACACAATTAAGAAGGTTGCTAAAAAGGCTGTTTATGTGGATACCTATAGAGGACACATCCTTTTAGAGACGTCATGATCCGAACAACCAAAACAAAAACCTCGAGGTAAGTTGTCACCGGTGTGAACCTCCTCTCATCCTTCTAGAAAATCTTGCCTCTTCTGCATTTTGGTAAGATTCTTGAAACTATAAATTTAATCAAGTAGTTGAATTATATGGATCCAGGTTTGGGAATGTGATAAATTTTTTATTTTTCTGCTGCGTTTGTTTCATGAAACCCTAACAGTGGTATTAGAGCCACTTGTAATTCGATTAATTGATTATGTGTATATGTGATATATGTTAGGGTTTATGATTAGTTTTGAAAAGGATTTTCAAAATTATCAAAAAAGGTTTTTGATATTTTTTGTGACAATTCTTAGTAATCTATTTGAAAACGGAATTAAACATTAATTTGATTAATGTTTGTAATGGTTTAATGTGATTAAACTAAAAGTAGTTTTTGATTTTATGAATATAGGATGTTGTTTCATGAAAAATGAGTTAAGTATAATCTGTGCTAGTAGGTAGCACGGCCATGCGCATTTGGCACACGACAGTGCATGATACAACATCAATCAAATAGCACGGCCATGCGCATTTTGGACACAGCTGTGCGACCTGATGCACAAGCAAAGTGGAATTTGTACAAGTATACGAATTGATCTATTTATTGCCCTTTTTATTGTGATTTTTGATTGTGATCAAAATCAGCTGCTAGCACAAATGTTTTTATGAAAAACTAAAATTTATTTTTGATATGTTTTGAATAGAATTTTTTAAATTATAAGTTGTTTACATAAAGTAATGTTGTTTTAGGCAGTAGCTAATTCAGTAATTTGATTACAAAAATTGGTTAGTTGCTTCCTTGAATTAAGGTTTCATGTTGGCTATTTTAATTAAGCGTTTTGTATATTGTTGAACAAGTTAATTTTATAGTAATTTGATTATGAAAATTCATTAATGTTCAGAAATTTGAAAGGCAATTCAACAAAGAACTAAGGTAAAGTGTTTACTATCGGACCGCCACCTAAGGAGCTGCCCCTGGACCCTACTAGGGGCGCTGCCCCTTAGACCTCGCTAAGGGGCGCTGCCCCTAGGATCCCATAAGGGGCGCTGCCCCTTGACCTTGAAAGAATTGTTACATTATTTTATTTTTAACATAATAATTGGATTTGCTAATTAAATCGATTATTATGTTATACATGTTTGTTGTTTTATGCATGGTGCATAGCATGGCCCTTAGACCAATGTGATTGGATTTTTTTTTTATGGCTTGTAATTTTAAATATGGCCTACGAATCATTTTTGTTTTATTGTATTTATTTTATTAGAATAGTGTAGAATAAATTATAACAATTTATGTAAATCAAGACCCATGGTGCAATTCAAGTTGGAGGCCTAAGATGGAGATCTAAGGTGGGAAGCAAACAAGGAGATCCATGGTAGAAGATGGAGATCCAAGTTGGAGGCACAATTTGTAATTGTAATATTACCTAGGTTTGACCTTGATCTTCATATTGGCTTATAAAGATCAACTTAGATTTGGGCCATGCTATGTCACATTTATTTTAATTGTTATGCATGTGATGCCATATAATGCCTTGCAATACAACATAACAATAACTAAATAAGATTAAATAAAGATGAACCCTCATTTAATATTAAGTCATTATAATGCCTCCCATAAATTCAACACTTGTCAAGCCTTAGATTATTATATATGGGCTTGCCAAAGCAAGGTGTATAAATTTATCCGAGAAAGGCAAGTTGGATAATGGTGCTATCCAAATGTTTGATATGATTTGACTTAACTAGGTTATTAAAATGGTTTTGGACCTAGGGCATTAGATTGGATTTTAGCTATAACATTGGTTGTCAAATCCCATACCATCCAAGAGTTATATGAGATGTAATTGATAAGAGTTGTCTACTTAAATAACCATATTTTAGTCGATGAGCCAAAGCTCACTTAGAGTATAGTGAAATATGGATCTTGGCCCACTAAAATTTGTAAAATTAACTTAGAGGGTTATTGATGTAAGTAAATTTAGTGGGAGTTTTTAATTATGCCTCATACATATTTAATAAAATACTAAATGGACTTTGCATATATTTATTGTAAAAAATGACTTCAAACACTACATCTACCATATCGCTATGATCGATCCTTAAGAAGGTTAAGCTCAATGGGACTAACCTTCTTAACTGGAACAGAAACTTAAGAATAGTTCTTAGGCATGAGAGAAAGGAATACATCCTTGATCAACCCATCCCTGAGGAACCAGCTGCCAATGTTCCTAGAGCATAAAGGGATGATGATAATAAGCATCTCAATGATTCTACTGATGTCACTTGTGTTATGCATGGATGTATGGAGTCTGAGCTACAAAAGTAGCTAATGGAAATTGAGGCTTATACTATGATAGGCCATCTCAAGGAAATGTTCCAAGAGAAAGCCAAAATTGAAAGGTTCAATACCATCAAGGCATTGCTTTCCTACAAGCTGACTACTAGTAGCTCTGTCAGTCCTTATGTTCTCAAGATGAAGGGTCATCTTGACCACTTGGACAATCTTAGTCTCAAGATTGAACAAGCTCTGGCTATGGATATTATTCTCCAATCTTTTCCTGAAGCTTATGATAGCTTCGTTATGAATTACAATATGCATAGTATGGAGAAGACTATTTCAGAGTTACATGGGATGCTAAAAACAACTGAAAAGAACATCAAGAGTAATACCAAGGATGTTCTTATAGTCAATAAGGGAAAGGGGATGAAAAGGGTTGGAAAGGGAAAGGGCAAGGGCAAGGTCTTTAAAGGCTTTCAAAAGCCCAAGCCTAAATCCAAGGCTGAGCCCAAAGTAAAGGAAGGAATTTGCTTTTTCTACAATGAGCCAGGCCATTGGAAAAGAAATTGCAAGCTCTATTTAGATGATCTAAAGAAGAAAAAGGGTGGTGAGACTACCTCTTCAGGTATTCATGTTATAGAATTAAATCTATCTACTTCTGATTCTAATTCTTGGGTATTAGATACTGGATCAGGATCTCACATTTGTACAAATGTGCAGGGTCTAAAAAGGAGTAGATCATTGGCAAAAGGCAAAGTGTACCTATGAGTTGGCAATGGAGCAAGAGTTGCTACTTTAGCTGTAGGAACTTATGAATTACCTTTACCTAGTGGACTTGTTTTATCTTTAGAAAATTGTTATTATGTACCTACTATGCGTAGGAATATTATTTTTGTTTCTTGTCTAGACAAGAAAGCGTTTGAATTTATTATTAAGAATAATAAATGCAATATTTATCAAGATAACATTTTCTATGGATATGCTCCATGCACTAGTGGACTTTATGTTTTAGATGCTGAAGACACTAATGAAATGCCAATCTATAACATAGATACAAAAGAAGTCCAATTCTAATGATTTAAACTCAACCTATCTCTAGCATTGTCATTTAAGCCATATAAATGAGAAATGCATTTTAAAGTTACACCAAAATGGGCTTTTAAGTTCATTTGATTATGAATCATTTGATACATGTGAATCTTGTTTACTTGGAAAAATGACTAAAACACCTTTTACTGGATAGAGTGAGAGAACTAATGACTTATTGGGCCTAATACATTCTGATGTATACAGACCATTAAGCTCAACTGCTAAAGGAGGTTTTCAATACTTCATAACTTTCACAGATGATTTTAGTAGATATGGTTATGTCTATCTAATGAAACATAAATCTGAATCTTTTGAAAAGTTCAAAATTTTCAAGAATGAAGTACAAAATCAACTTGGTAAAAATATTAAAACACTATGATCTGATCGAGGTGGTGAATATTTAAACCAATAATTTATAGATCATCTTAGGGATTGTGGGATTGTTTCACAATTGAATCCTCTAGGTACACCACAATGGAATGGTGTGTTTGAATGCAGAAATCGGACTCTATTGGATATGGTTCTATCTATGATGAGTCAATCTGATCTTCTAATCTATTTTTGGGGATATGCTTTAGAAACTGTTGCATTCATTTTGAATAGAGTTCCATTGAAGGCTATTAAAAAGACACCATATGAGAAATGGACTGGAAAAATCCCAATTTTTCTTTTCTTAAGATTTGAGGATGTGATGCTTTTGTGAAGCATCAAATCTTAGATAAACTAGCATCCAAATCTAACAAATTCCTTTTTGTGGGATATCCTAAAGAAACTAAAGGATATTACTTCTATAATGCATCTGAGAATAAAGTGTTTGTGTCATGGAATGGTATATTCTTGGAAAGAGAGTTTATTTCCAAAGGAACTAGTGGGAGCATAGTGCAACTTAAAGAAATTCAAGGCCCACAAAATAGCATTGTACCTGATATGGAACCGTAGCTGAATCAATAAGTAGTTGTTGAGCCTGCATAAGTACCAGAAGGCCCTAAGAGGTCTGCTAAGACACGTCAAATCCCTATGAGATATGGATTTCTCATAACCAGTGATAATGATATGTTAATTGTGGATCAAAATGAGCCCACATCCTATCAATAGGCCATAAATAGTCCTAACTCTAAGAAATGGCTTGAAGCCATGAGATCAGAAATGCAATCCATGTATGATAATCAAGTATGGACCTTGATTGACCCAAATGATGGTTTAAAAACTATTGGGTGCAAATGGGTTTTCGAAAAGAAAATTGACATAGATGGCAATGTGCATACCTTTAAGGCAAGACTGGTTGCAAAAGGTTTCAAACAAACACATGGTATAGACTATGATGAAACCTTTTCACCAATGGCTATGCTAAAATCTATTCAAATTCTCCTAGCCATAGCTGCATACTATGATTATAAAATATGGAAAATGGACGTCAAAACAACATTTCTTAATGGAAATTTACTTGAGGATGTGTACATGACACAACCAGATGGTTTTGTTAGTCCTGAGAATTCTGATAAGGTATGCAAGCTTCAAAGATCCATTTATGGATTGAAGTAAGCATCTCAGAGTTAGAATCTTTGTTTTGATGAAGCAGACAAGGAATTTGGCTTCATTAAAAATGATGATGAACCTTGCGTATACAAGAAAGTTACTGGGAGTGCTATTGTGTTTTTAGTGCTGTATGTGGATGACATACTACTCATTGGAAATGATATCCCTATTTTATAAAATGTTAAATCATGGTTAGGGAATTGTTTCTCAATGAAAGACTTAGGTGAAGCTGCTTATATATTAGGCATGAAGATCTATAAAGATAGATCTAAAAGGCTTATTGGCCTAAGTCAAAGCACTTATATTGATAAGGTATTAAACAGGTTTAGTATGCAAGATTCCAAGAGAGGATTCTTGCCAATGTTGCATGGGATAAGTCTCAGTAAGACTCAGTGTCCCATGACACAAAATGAGCGAGACCGTATGAGTAAGATTCCATATGGTTTTGCTATTAGATCTATCATGTATGCAATGTTGTGTACTTGACCTGATGTTTCATATGCCTTAAGCATAATGAGCAGATACCAGTCAAACCCAGGTGAAAGTCACTCGATAGCAGTTAAAAATATCCTTAAGTACTTGAGAAGAACTAAGGATGCATTTTTACTGTATGGTGGTCAGGAAGATGAGCTAGCTGTAAATGGTTACACATATGCTAGCTTCTAAACTAACAAGGATGATTTTTTATCACAGTCAAGATATGTGTTTTGTTTGAATGGAGGTGCAGTGAGCTGGAGGAGTTCCAAGCAAGACACTGTTGCTGATTCTATAACAGAAGCTGAGTATATAGCTACCTTAGAGGCAACTAAGAAGGCTATTTGGATCAAGAAGTTCATAACTAGACTAGGTGTTATTCCTAGTATATTAGATCTAGTGAACTTGTATTATAACAATAATGGAGCTATAGCCCAAGCTAAGGAGCCCATATCACATTAAAGATCCAAACACATACTCAGGCATTATCATCTCATTCAAGAAATCAATGAGAGAGGAGACGTCAAGATATATAGAGTACTTACAAATGATAATGTTGTTGATCCATTAACTAAGCCTCTTCCATAGCCTAAACATGAGAGTCATACTAGGTCTTTGGGTATTTGATATGATGTTGATTGGGCCTAGTGCAAGTGGGAGATTGTTAGTGATATGCACTAGGTCAATCATTTGATTATGCATTGACTTTCTTATTTTATTAATAAGGAGGTATTTCATTATCATTTGATTTTATGATAAGTATATGAATGGTTAATTCTTACTAAGGCCATCAAGTATGTGACTTGATAGTAAAACCCTTAGATTGAAATAAGAGTTCTATTCTAATTATCCCTAGCCATTTATTAATTATATAAATATTAAAGTATTAAGGCTAGTATGATGTTAACTGATCGTTATGTTTTACTAATCATGAATATGAGATATTAAGTCAACTCATAGGTACATGATGAGAGATCATGTACTAGATTGACCCACTATGAGAATATTGCATAGAATATTGTCATAAGTGTTTCTCATCACAGTAATTTTATTTCAGTCCTTTGTCCTTGAAAGCATCATGGATTTCTGCATAGCTATTTTATGTTTGGACACATTCTAACATTGTCTTTAACCGGACAATTAGATAGGATGTTATTGGATATGAAATTAGTTATGTGAGGAATGCAAGTGATTTAGAAGGAATTTATCCCTCATTAATATGAGAAAGATATCTATGTGTCCCTTAATGAGATAGACTGAAGGAAAATGCATGACCATGCTGAAATGAATTAATAAAGAGTTATGATTTTCAGCCTACTTTGAATCAAGTCATAATATTGAACTATATAAGGATGACATTCTATGCCTTATGTTCAATTAAGATATAATGTGATAAAGGGACGATAAAATTCACTGTAATTAGGTTATGTCAGATTATTTACTTCACATGACTTGGGTAGTCAAAATGTCTTACTAGAGGCCACTTATGACTTGTAGGCCTAAATAGAGATTTAAGCCCACTGCCAATGTTGTATGAACCTATAGGGCCACACACTTCGAATAAGCCCAAAATGAATATGGGTTTAATAAGCCCAAAATAAACTCTATGGAAATAAATAATTAAAGTGTTTTATTTATTTATTTATTTGTTTATTTATTTAAGATAAATGTCATTTTAAATAAATTAATTAATAGGATATTATTTCTGATTTATTTTTTAAAAAAAAATCAGAATGTAATAAATGGAAATTACCAAAAGGGTTTTTGGTAGGTGAAACCCTAATTTGGAGTCTATAAATATGTTATATTCTTTAGGGTTTAATAGTTTTTGTTTTCCTTGCCTCCAAAAATGGTTTTCTCTCTTCCTAGAAAACAAACATAGAGTTTTTCTTTTGTTCTTGATTTGTGAGACAATCAAGAAGGTTGCTAGCACACACTCCAATTTGTTTTGTGAAGGGTTGTTAGTATGGATACATATAGAGGATGCATCCTTTTAGAGACGTCTTGACCTTAACAACCAAAGTAAAAAGCTCGAGGTAAGGTGTCACTGGTGTGAACCTCCTCTCATCCTTCTAGAAAATATTGCCTCTTCTGCGTTTTGGTGAGATTCTTGAAACTCTAGATTTAATCAAGTAGTCGAATTACATGGATCTAGGTTTGGGAATGTGATAAATTTTTAATTTTTTCGCTGCATTTGTATCATGAAACCCCAATAGTTAAATGATAGAGAGAGATGTGTTAGTATTTAGTAGTTATGCAAATGTTTAATAGCATATCTATTGTTTGTAGCCTTATAGGTATGTTATTATGCTACCTTGTAGTTTTAATAAAGTTAGCATGTATTATCTGAGTCTCCCGATGTGTGTGAAGTAGATGAATGCTGAGAAGCGCTTTAATGGAGTCATTACTACATTATCTTATGACTCATATGCATCCAGTCAAATTGCTATGTATGCACTAATAAAACAATGGATTGATAAGATGCATACTTTCCATCTTCTTATCAGGGATATGACTTTACTCTTTTGGATTTTGCCACTATTATAGGCTTGAGCTTTTTTGGAGAGCCTATCCTTTTTAGTAAGGAGGAGTGTTTAACTATCATGGTGAGGAAGTGTCTTACAATGGATTTGCTTGGGGTTGTCACACTTATGAAGTCCCACTGCCCGTATGTCACTCGTTACACGGAGTTTATTTCTTCAATGTGGAATCTGTATGATGATGGTATTGTCTCAACAGAGTAGCTAGCTCATTGCTTTTTATTTTATTTGTTGAGTGCTATTATCTTCCTAAACCTTTCGGGTACAAGTGATTTGTGATTGTTGTCTATTTTGAAAGATCTGGATGGCTTACTAATGTTTTGTTAGGGCATTGTTACCTTTGCTTATATGTACTTGGGCCTTGATATAGCATGTCGAGGTGGCTTGAGGATTTGAGTTTAGGTTTCTCTCTCATCCATCTGTTGAGCATTTCCTATAGGATAGCTTCCCTCATACTATCATTAGATAAGGAAGACTATTGATTTGATTGAGGATTACATGATAGCTTGGGACCATATGAGGAAGTTGTCCCCTAATCAGGTATATCTAATTCCTACCATGTTGTTTCTTTCGTTCTTTGGGATATTTTGTTCATTCTTGCCTTTTGAGTAGATATTTCTTCATTTGGTGGGTGGTAAGGTCTCATTGGACAATATAGATAGTGACTGCATGGCAACTGATGAAGAGACGAGTGTTGCTTTCTAGCCTTATTGGTAGAGTATGGTATTTGGCTAAGTGAGTCCATCATTGGTGGGATGGCCCACATATAAGGAGAATTCCCGTCCCTCCTCCTAGTGACATGTTTTAGGGCTATGAGCTTTGTGGTGATGATCTTGCTGTTGCTATGATGGGATTCCACTCCGAGAGCCTCTTAGAGAGTATGGGCTTACATTATGTTGGTGTATTGATCCTTTAGCTGATTGATGTTATAGTTAGTGGGGCCTTTTCTCCACCTCCATCTTCTCAGGTTGATGCATCTCATCTTTTAGGTTCATGGATTAGGTCATCTTGTAGGTCAACAAGAGTCACTTCTTCTGATCCAGTAAGCCTTTATTCCTATTTTAGTGCAAGCATATAGCAAACTTTATTAGTAGTAAATAGTAATTAACATGAGTTATGAAAACTTATCTACAATGATGCTGAAGATGATTTAGATCTCATTTTGAGGAGGAGGAGGGTATGTTTGGTACTGAGCCAATTGCCCATGCCAATGGTATGGCTTCTAGTAGTGCTAATCTTGGAGGCTTGATGGTTCAGCCGTCTTTGTCTTTACTACAGACATATATCCTTAGTAGAGTAGTGGGTTTTGATTTGCCTAGACATAGCTTTCCTTAATTGGGTATTGCTTCTACTGAAGCTACCCATGTTCATGTTCTCCATTTATTCTTACTTGTGTTTTATTTATTTAGTGAGTGGTGATTGACTTATTTGCTTGCTTCTATAGATTTATATCTCCTCTAGTTAGTACTAGTATACTATTACAGGGATTACGCAGCAATGCTTTTTGGAGTTTGCTACCACTTAGAGGGTATGCCTTTTTTATTATACACATGTTTTAGGTATGAGTGTATGATATGCAATATGTAATGCAGGTTGAGCACCATTTTGCTAATCATGAATGGGAGCAGGAGCGTGTAGCTTATCATGACCACATCAGTGAGCTGGAATCATAGCTATTATCCTTTATAATGAACAATGGTGAGTTAGGTTCATATGAGGGGTATGTTTGAGTAGGATTAGAGCTTGCTTCTAATGGCAGCCATGACCGATGTAGTTGCTTTTGGGCTATGGTTTGCTTTGTTGTATTATTTTCCTTAGGTTATGGACTTTGGGTGTTAATCTAAGCATTATTCTCACATGTTGCTTGTACGATGATGCCTGTATATGCTTCTTGCTATGTATTATTAATGAGAATGTTTGCCATTATTATTGTCTGCCTCTTTTCCCTTTTATCCCTAAGGTGTCTCCTATTTCTAATTTTTAGAGCTTTTCTAAATTAGCTAGGTTTCCTTTTTCTTCCCTTTTTGCCTAGGGTGTCTCCTTTAAGAGCTTTTCACACCTAATTGGACTATTTTTTTATGGCTTTGATGATAATAGCTGGTCTTGAGGAGAGAGTTTAGAGAAGATGGTAAAAAACATAGTCATGTAATGAAAAAAATGCAAAGCATGCTTGATGCAATTCATAATGACAAAATATGTTGCACTTTTCAAAGACATGTTGCATAAATTGGCAAACATTCTCATTTTGCTATAATCATTTAAGAAAAGCATAGGTGCATTTGTACAAATTTTAAAGTTGAGGCTACCCTTATCCTTAAATAGCCTTCTTAGGTTTTTTAGTTAAGTATTTTCTTTACTTTCCTAATTTTTGCCTGAGCTACTATTTTTAGGTTTTCAACTTAGCAGAAGGTCCTTAGCTTTTGCCTGAGGTACCAGCTTTAGGTTTTTAACTTAGTGGGATGATTGTTTTATGCCTTACATATAGTACTTTTTTAGGTGATCTGTATTGATAGGTACAAAGAATTTGTTGCATTCATAATCCATCAACTTAATTGCTCAATTTAATAGGACATGTTTGACCAGGCATGGACCTTCCTAGTTCAGTCTGAATTTCCCTCTAGGGTCTAGAATGTTCTATCTTGCTTGCTTTAGCACCCAGCCTCCTGCTTTGACACTCTTGTGCTTGTGCTTTACTCTTTTATTGAAGGTCTTGGCTAGTCAAACTTGATATAACTATGTGTGGTATAGAACCTTAAGCCTTTGGCTATCTAAGAGAGTGATATTTTCATACCTCTATTGAGCCCACTGTACTTCTAGCAATTCAGATTCAATTACTACCCAAAGAGACTTGATCTCTATTTTGACTTGAAGAAAAGCTTTTGATCGGTACACTAATCAAAGAAGAGTTGCTTGTATTGAAGTTTTGATTGTTGTTTAGTACCCCCATAAGGCATATGGTAATCTGTCTGCCAAATCTTGATAAGTTTGAGTCATATTTGACAAGATCTTATTGATATTCTTGTTTGTAGCTTTGATGGCCACATTTGTTTGTGGTCGGTAAGGACAAGATTTGTGATTTTCCACCTTATAACTCCTTAATAGCTCTCTAACTTCCCTTTGGAATTAGACACCATTATAAGAGATGATGTTATGAGGGATTCTATATTGACATAATAGGTTTTTTTATGAACTTAGCCACTTGCTTGGCTCCTATCTTTATAATTGATTATGCTTTGGCCTATTTTATAAAGTAGTCAATAATCACTAGGATGAATTTATGTCCGTTCAAGGCTGTCAGGTGGATTTCACCAATTATGTCTACTCCCTATATTGAGAAGTACTATGGAGAGTAGATGTAGTGTAATTATGTTTGGGGGAAGATGACTGACATTCCCGTAGATCTAACACTTATGGCATTTTTTTATAAATTTAATACAGTTTTCCATCATTTTCATCTAGAAGAACCCTTATATGTTTAGCTTCTTAAATAGGATTGCTCCATTCATGTCTGTACTACAAACACCCTCATGTATTGATTATATTTCTCTTGCAGCTTTAGTTTCATCTAGACATCAAAGTTGTAAACCATCTAAGGTTCTCTTGTATAATACACCCTGGAGTGATGTGAATTTTGAAGCTAGTTATCGAATGACTACTTTATCTCTTTCATCTGCTTAATCAGGATAGGCTCATTCCTCTAAATATCTCTAGATGTCATAGAACTAGGGTTTTTCAACTATTTTTATCTTAATTATTCTACAATTTTTATGATAATGTTGTCCTAATTTGAGTATAATTAGAGGCCTCATGGTCATTTTGGATGGTCCTTGCCACACTGATGCTAGGAAAGCAAGTGTGTCTACCATATAATTATAATTCCTAAGGAGATGAATTAATTTTCATTTTTGAAAGGACATGGTAAGTAGCGTCAAGCGGTCCAAGTAAGGCCTTAAGTGCTGCTCTTTCAGTTCCCACTCTTCCATGGCATGGTTAATTACTGACATGGAATCCTTCAAGATTTTCACTTCTATAATAACCAAGGCTATCAGTGCTTATATTCCAAGTACGCATGCCTGATATTTTTCTTTATAATTTATGACGCTGAACTCAAGCTTTTTAGCAATTGGTACTACTTCACCTTATGGAGATTGTAGTATGACAATGACTTCTGTGTCGTATTGATTGACTACTCCATCAAAGTACATATGCTATCCTTGGATTTTAATGGCTGAGCTGAGGTTATATGGGAAGTGCAGTTGGATTTCTTTTGAGTCTAGAATGGCGTTAAGAGCAAGAATTTCAGCTACTGCTCTCCTTTTTACTACCTTTTTAGTCATATATTGCATGTCAAATTATGTTAGCAGTATGAGCCACTTGGCAAGTTTTCCCACTAGGGAGAGAGCTTTATTGAGGTACTTCATTAGGTCCATTTTAGACACAACCTGAATTTTATAGGATTGAAATTAGTGTCTAAGTTTCTTCATTGCCTATACCCTTGCTAAACATATTTGTTCGAGTGGCTATACTTCTCCTCCTATAGTAGCATCTTCTTGCTCAAGTAGTATACCGCATGTTCTATTTTCATTTCTCCCTCTTGGGCTAACATTGCACTGATTGCATTCCCTTCAATGGCCAGATACATGGTTGGAGGTATTCTTTATGTAGGTGGTCTTAGAACTAGTGGGCTGGCTTAGTAGCTTATGATCATGTCAAATGCGAGCAAACACTATTTTTTTCATTCAACTATCTGATCTTTTCTAAGTAGCTTAATGATCAAGTCACATGCTACTATCAACTTAGTGATGAATATGCTAATAAAATGTAATTTCCTTAGAAACCCTCTAATTTCCTTCTTTATCTTTAGTACTAGCATTTCTTTAATGGCTTTGTCTAGATCCATGTCAATCCTATTCTGACTGATAATATAGCTCAGTATCTTTCCTAAACTGACTCTAAATATGTATTTCTTTGGATTTAGCATGACACTGTAGTTTTTTACCCTTCTAATGAACTTTTTGAGATTGAAGGGGTGTTCTTCCCTAATTTTTAACTTGATTGTCATGTTGCTGATGTATACCTCCACTTCATTTTTTATCAAGTCATGGACCATTGCAGTTGCCATTCTTTGGTAGGTTACTCCTACATTCTTTAGTCCAAAAGGCATTACTCTGTAGCAATAAGTACCTCATTATGTTATGAAAGTTATCTTTTGTTTTATCTTTAATGGTCATTAGGATATAGTTGTACCCAGATAATCCATCCATGAAGGTGTACATTGCACATATGGCAATGCTGTCAACCAGTATGTCTATATAAGGGAGTGGAAAATCATCCTTCGAGCAGGCCTTGTTAAGATCTTTGTAGTCGATATAGATTCTAACCCTTCCATCTTTCTTCGGTATTAGCACCACATTTGTTAACCATTCTGGATAGTCTAATACTTCTAGGAATTTTTCTTTGTTTTGTTTTTCAATGTCCTTTTTCACTAATTAGGCCCATTCTAGTCTAAGTCTTCTCAGTTTCTGCTTTACCAATTTACATCCATCTTTGGTAGGAATGAAGTGTTGAGCAATGTCTCTGTCAATACTAGACATATCATCGTACATCTAGGCAAATACATTTGAATATTTTATTAATATTTTATTAATTTCTTTCCTCTCTTCAGGGGTAACATCTTATAAAATATGCAAAATGCATGGTTCAAATTTAGTGCCAATGTTAAATGGTTTAGCCATATGGAATGAATGTTAAATATGCTAATTTTTTTATCAATTGAATGCACATTACCATAAGAAAAAGACATCAAATAAGTAAGCAAAATAATATTTTAGTTCATTACATTATCAATTTCAAACAAAGAAAAAGTGCAGAGATCATCATCAACAATGTCTTCAAATAAGATGTCATTAATTCTCTATTCAAGGATGGATATAGCTTGAGCATGATTGATAGCTTTACTCTTAGATTCTATCTCCAAGTTTTTCATTAGCTCATAGATGTTAGTCTTAGTGATCATGTCTAGTAAGTGCTTCTGCTTGCCCTAGTTTCTTGATTCTATTGCTCATCCACTCCTTATCTTATAATTGATAGACTTATGTTGAGCTTTTAGCCATAAAAGAGGTTGACTTCTTAGCCCTAGTGTCCTTTTCAAGATCATACCCTATACCATATTTATTGGTCTATCCTCTGAAGTTAAGGAATTCTTTTCACTCTAATGTTTCTTCCTTCTAATCCTATTCTAGGTAGATATTGTACCTTTTTCATCATAGCATCAACTTTGGGATCGACATGATTGTCATTAATCACAAAAACCTACAATCCTGGTAGGACCACATTTAGACAGGCAATAATGTTTATTTAAGTAGGGATGGTAATGATCTTTCCATTTAGAGGGAACTTAATCTTTTGATGCATAGTGGAAAGTATGCCCCCAAATGGGTGGAACTAAGGTCTTCCTAGCAGTAGGGCAAAAGTTAGAGGGATGTCCAGGATGGTAAATTTTGTTATTTGTTCGATATCTCCCACTATAACTGCTACTTTGAAAGTGTCGATGACTAGCTTTTTTAAATCATTATAGGCTTGTATAACCACATTGGATTCTGCTAGGTTTTCAACATTCATCCTAAACATATGTAGTAACCTCAAGGGCTAAACATTAATGGTAAACCCATCATCTACCATGAGACATAGGGTCTTCTTAGACCCGGCAATTGCTTGTATGAAGAGAGGACAATTGTGGACCCTTCCCTAGAGGTGTAAATCTTTGTCTGAAAAGGTAATTGCATTGAAAGGAGCTTTCATTAGAGAGGCTATCATCTTACAAGGTAAGGCATCAATGAAAATCATTGTTTCATCTAATGCTTTGACTAGGGCATTTCTATACCCTTTGGAGGCCATGAGTATGTCCAATATACTGGCTTGTGCCTAAATCTTTTTAAGCTATTTGAGGATAGTGTCTTCCTCTTTGATTAAAGCTTGATCTCTTGCTACTTCTTTCTCCTTAGAGGGTTCCTTCTCTTTTTTAAGAGGTTAATATACCAGCCCACTATGAGTTATATGATTGATTGCTAGTAAAGGCTTCTCAACTACTTGCTTATATGCTTTTGTACTATTATTCTAGTCCTAAATAATGATTTTAGGATCATCAAAGTCATACCATATGTCTATCCCCATGACTTGTAGGTTCTGAAGCTGAATATTATTGACCATCCCTTTTGCATTATTAAATTCTTCTCCCCATCCTAACAGTACTTTGTCTTTGAAGAATGTGTGGGTAGTAGGGGGTGCTATATACTTGACTTTGTAGTTGAACTTCCTAGATGGTTGGCCTAGTAAATCCTATATCTCATGGTCATTATAGAGATTTTTACCTATGTCTGCTTCTTGTAAGTAAAGGCAATCAATCACTTCACCATATATAGGGAGAACTGTATCCTTAGCTCTTTTTTTTGCATCATCAAGTGGGGAAGGAATTTCTGAGTCATTGGAATGTATTCAAAGGTAGAAGGGCATTACTCATCTTCAATAGAATCATAAGGCTTAAGAATGGGATTTAAGGGCTTATCTTGTGTTTCTTGTATGGCTTGGATTGATTTTTCAATAAGGTCTTCCGGTAGATTGGAGGAGATGATGTTGATAGTTGGTGGAGGCATGTTTTAATAGTTTGGGAGAGGATTGGTCTTAATATTAGGTCATTTTCATGGGTCATTGATTTTTCCAGAGTCAATGAGGTATTGGATTGCATTTATACAGTTCTACATGTATTAGTGGTGTAGCCAAGCATCTGGTGAAAGTGGCAGAATAAGTTTTGGTTAATCTGAGGTGGTAGTGGGTTTAGAAGAGGCCCAAGCTCTTGTGGCTACAGAAGGCTCTTTTTGTTGAATTCTTTCAAATACTTTGGATAGTGGGAGGTTAAAGTTTGAGAATTTTCTTGGTGGTTTGATGACATTGATAGATGGTAAGTTGTGGGTGTTGGGTTGGATCATGTTTATATATGTGGCTTAGGTGAAGGTGTTTTGGATGTTTGGCTAGGTATTATGGTGAAAAGTGTTTTTGGCTTACTGGGGGTTTTTTATCCTTAATTATGATCCCAGCCTAATGAAGAGCTCTAAAGTCAGGATAATGAGCAAAGATCATCAATTTCTAAAGTATGGTAGTGCCCTTTGATTATCAGCTCCATTTATTCATCTTTAGGAGGATGGTTTCTCATTTTCACTGCCTTTAGTGACATATCTATAGAAAGCTTAATTGGGTGTCTGCCTTGTGGTCTAAAGGTCTATTTGAGTGATGTCCAGTTGAGTGTTGTATTCATACTACTTGATGAACTTCTAAGTTAGCAATAGTCAATCACTTTTAATTTCATTTTCAAGGTCAAAGAACCATGCCCTTAGTCCTTCCACTAATGATGTGAAGAAGAATTGAATAAGTTATGAATCTGTAAGCTTTATGACAGCCATGAAAATAGCATATTGCCTTAGATGGACCCTTAAATCTCCTGTTTCGTCAAGCTTAGCAAAGTTTGGTAGTTTTAAATCATTTAGAAGTGGCTCATCTTTGAATAATTCCAGTTAGGTGAAGCTTTTAGAGCCATGAGTTCCCTTATCTTTGAAGGCACTATTGGCCAATAGTTTTGACCTCCCTTGTTGATTCATGCTTGGTCATGTCAATAATTTTTGCTGCTTTTGGTGCATTCATGAGATCTTAGTAGTAGTCATTATCATCATTAACTTGAACTAGAGTATAGGAAATTCCCTTTGCCTTATATGCCCTTAAGTGAATAGATGTAGAGGCTTCATTTAATGGTGTGCTCTTCCTATCTCAAGCACTTTTGGCTTTGATTTGGGCTTGGAGGATTTCAGCTATGGTGCCATCAGCGAATAACTTTTGGATCCTCTCTTTTAGCTTATTTTTGAATTATTAAGAGGAGGTATCTTCTTGGTCACTCATTCTATATTCCTATACATTTATTAGGGTTAGCTAAATGAATTGTGTATGACATGTGACTATAAAAAAAGGGTAAGCATGTATGCATGGAGTGGATGCAAAATCCTATTATGAAAAATAATTATTCTTGTAAGAAATAGTGGTTAGTACGTGTTATCTACATGTATGTGATGTATGCATCATTAAAGTTGGTTAGTTTTCCTGCATAGTGAACAAACCAACCATAAGCAAGTTCTCACTTCCAACCTTATTTCTCCATGAGGTCATTTAGTCTCTTTCCTAGGTGGATTTTGAACCTATAGTCATTAAGCGATTATGGTTATATTCTCAGAACTAGGCTATTTTGATTTATGTTAGTCAAAACTAAAGGGTAAATTGAGGAACAATACATAAATGTGCTTGAGATAATCACACGATGTCAATGTGAGGGTAAATTGACAGGCTTCAAATGATGTCCAAAGCCCATATGCACCCGTATGCATAAGACCAAGGTTAATCAAAGGGAGTTTGAGTTCTTGCCCCTATATTGATATTTGATATGTTTATCATGAGTCGTGAAAGTATCGTTTAATAGTTAACAGTTTAATTTTACTAACATAAAGGTCCATAATCTAGTTAGGTTCCTAATCTATTCATTTTATCTAATAAGGATAAATGGATGACATCTCGTATGTTTCGTCATCAAGAGATGTCATTATTTTGTTAATTTGCATAGATTAATTAAGTTGAGGTACATGATTCTTATCATTCCTTTTGCTTCAAGCTCATATGAAGTATATGAGAATCATGTGGTCCTGAGCATAAATTTTCTATGAAAATTGACATTATGATGTCATTCGATGATAGACACTACTAAGGTCCTTTCATTTATGAATGTCAAGACAAAAGGATTGTGTTAGGACAAGGATAACATGCATAGCTTAGTGGAATCCTAGTGGATGTTACTACTGGTTTATCTATATGAGTTGAGTCAGGGTGAAAGGCTAAGGGTTCCTTTCATAAGAATACCTCCATACGACTTGGGTTGCAAACTCCGGTCATTGAGTCTAACATTCTTTTGATAACTTAGTCACCCCCTTTAAGGACTTGGGTTATAGACTCTGGTTAGATGAGTCTGGCAAATGCACGAGTAAAGACTAAAGGTGATAATACCGTATCTTCATTGCCCTGTGACTTAAGTGGAAATATGGTGGCAATGTCATTTAGTATTATCAAGGCTTTTAGGGACAAGTGTTGCACGTGTGATGTGTAGTGCAAATGCGGTGGTGACGGGCTCTATACAATTGAGTGTTGCATAATGGGAAATAATCATTTTTGAGTTAATCTCTCTTACTTAGAAGTCCTCAGTGCAGTCACCACTATGAGTAACCTCTTCTTCTTCTCGCTCTTTGATAAGGATATATTTTTATGGGACATTATACGAGTCTTTCCATTTTATTAGGTACATGGAAACTTTACTGAATAGGGATAAATGATTGGTCATAGGGGGACGAGATGCTTTAGATTTTATGGAGTTGCCACTCAATTTCTAGAAAATTAGGAAAAGAAAGGGATAACATCATGTCACTGAGTGAGTATTGCCCCGAGTAGGGATTTCTAAGTTCAGGGGATCATATATACTTTTTGACTATTTCTCATTATATGATTTTCAATGTATAGTTGCAGCACCCTAGTTTTGATAATGATAGTTTCTATAGCATTCATATAGTACATCAGATAGTGGAAGATAATAAAGCTAAAAATTCAATTATTACATCGCTTTCCTGATAAAATACATATGAAAAGGAAAAATATTAAAGAAAAGTAAATATAGTTTAGATATGATTGATCTACAAGATTAACATGACCATTCACATAGCTTGCTCGATTTCATGAATAATAGGATGATCATGCATGCTTGTAGTCATTATTTATTCTATGATGATGTATGACGATAATATAAAGGATGCATGAGGTCTTTACTAGACTGAGAGCATTATGACTCTATTTAGGGATATAAACTTTTCACATTATTTGTATTTATGATATGATTTCATGATTATGGAAAATTGAGGATGCATAATGATAGTATCAAATGAGCATAATAAAGCATATATTATTCATATAGCATGCAAGATTGCTAGTCTCATCATATAAGCACAACATTACTCCTAAATACTGGCAACAATAAAGTAAAATGCAATTCGGTAAAATAAAGGTGCTAAAATAATTGTGTGGTCCTCAGACTTGTATAGGTTTTGTAGCTTTAGCTTCAAGAGATTATCAAGCTTTTCTCATTGAGAAGTTTAAAATGATAGCAGAATGATGATAGATTTTATAAATTTAAAACATGCTTTAACAAAGATGAGGCTTGGTTTGGTGGAAAAAAGGATCTAACATCCTAAGAGAAATGTTGTGGGAAAGTAAAAACTATCTAGAAAAGGGTTTCCAGTGCCTTTGATTAGATGGATTTTTGAGTGTTTATGTTTTTCCACTTTCTCCCCCCTTTGAAGTGGGGTGTGATGGGGTTTACTTATAGGGAAAATTAGGTATAATAGGGTAGTGGGGGCATAATTATGAGTGTATATCGAGAATTTTATTTGTGACTACACCAAGTGTGCGTGTACATACGCTTCCATGCACTTTGATGCTTCATGCACACTTCTCGAGTTTTATGCACATTGTTATGAGGGTGGTTCCTAGATTTTTAGGCCTTTTGAAAGTGTTTCTAGAGTCTGTTTTATTAAATTTGGTCTCGATTTTTTAACATGACACCTAGGACCATTTAAATGCACTTATGAGTGATACGCGCTGATCCTTGGGTTGTGTTGGACAATTTTGAGACCACTTCTAAAGGTTTTAGAGCCTTCTAGATGTGTTTCTAAAGTTTGTTTTATCAAAATCAATTTTCTTTTTTCATGAAGTTGGGTCATGTTAGGAATAGATTATGCTACTTAAAAATTAAATCACCTGCTTACTTTAATTTGGTTAGACGCAAGGAGCCTCTCTTAGTGACCCTTTTGTCAACTTTCACTAACTTAATCAAACTTGCAAGAATACTAGATTTTTTAAATATATGATGTTTGCTTTGGTTTTGTGTCTCTACACTAAGTTCTTAAATTTTTTTCTTAAGAAAATTTATCAAGTCATCTATTTATAAGTAGAGAAAAGAAATCCTGATGATGTCATTGCTTAGTCACATGCATAACTTATGGTTATATAGATTATAAAAAGGGGACAAGCTATTTGGCTGAAAATTGATTGTGTGATGCTGTAAGTACAACCTTGGCTAGTCCATGATGTAATCTATGTAACTATGATTTATAGTTTTAATGGAGCTCTAGAAAATTGGTATCAGTGCTTTGTTCTTCTATAAGGTGGAATTACTATTATTCATATGAAGACTAGAAGAGAAGGAACACTAAAACCATGACTAAACCCTTAGAAAGCTCTTCTATTCCCTCTTCTACTCCCTCTATAATATGTGATTATAAGTATGCACCAACCCAATCTATTGCTATAACTCTATCTCCTCCCATCAACCAAACCACCCAGAAGAAAACAGAATCCCTATATGAATTTACCTATCTTCCAAAAGATTAGAAGATTAAAGAATCAAAATTCACTCTTTTAAACCATTATGATGCCTTTTCAAAATCCAAAACAAACTGGAAACAATACTTTAAATCCCTTATGAATAAACCCACTTCTTCTATAAAAGAATATTTAAAAGCTTCCTGCTTTGACCAACATCATATACTAGCCTCCCAAACAGAAGAGTTTGTAACCTTGGAAATTCCTTTAGAGTTTCTAAGAACTTATCTTAATCATGGATACACCCACATCCATTTTGGAGCAATAAGGTTAGGACTTTCATATCATGGCAGAGAAGGGCACCCTGTTTTCTCTAGAATTGCTCTTTTAGATTCTAGATATAAATAGTACCAACATGCTGTAATTAGGACTATACAAACATCTTTAAATGTTGGCTCAGTCTTCTTTACATTTTTCCAAAATTACAACCTTGCCCTTTCTAATCCACATGCCTTGAAAGACTTAAAACTCCAACTTTAAATTCTTAGTGCTAAATAAATTTGAACAGCCAAAGTTGCTACCCTTCATTGCCAAATTGTTTACCACTTACAAAACCATGCCATCAATCTATCCCTACCTTATGTCTAGAATGATGCTCTATTCATAAACGCAGATTCTCATAATACACCTACATGTGTCCATACTCCAAAGCAACTTTCTAGGAATGATTTATTAAAATTATTCCTAACAAAATGGATCAAAAATTATGTGAAATTGCATGAGACTATTAAGCCAATACAAAGTACAAATCCAGTTTACATTAGGACATTTGATGGGTCGGTTGACACGATCTTTAGATAAAAACAGGATTCTCCTACAGTGTTCAACACCCAATTCATGATTGAACCTTGGAATCCAGAAGTTGGTATTCCTACTTCTTTTGGTAAATCTAGAAGGCCAGTTTATGCTTTTCAATGGAATGGTCACTGTTACTTTGATTATTCCAATTATGATGATTATTACTTTGAATCCTGCCTTAAGGATGATAAAAGAAAAAAAATAAAAGATCTCCAGGAAAATGCAGTGAAAAGGAGTTTAAAAAGAAATATAATGATGGAGATTCTAGTATCTGCACTCTAGGATAACCCTTAGGAAAATATGATTATCTTGTATCATATTCTCCTCTTGCTTAGTATAAATCACCAGTCACTCAAAATATTTCTCCTAAACCCTACAAACCTCAAACACCTCCTACACTACCAAAACCTAAACCAACCCCCTTACCATATTACAAACAAGCTTTAAAATGGGTAAGAAAAGAAAACTCCTTATATGTTAAAAATCAAAATCTAAAGCCCTTGCCTCAAATTTTTATGTTTCAACCTACATAATTTCCTCCTTTAATCCTAAAAAAATTGAACCAAGTCACCATGCAGCCTTTTGTCCTATAATCAAACATTGTTGATGCAAATGGCAGACCTAGACAAATAACTCCTGCTAAAGCAGTAGTTAATTGGCAATCACATAATGCTTATGCCCAAAATCAAAAACTGAAACTCATTGAAGAAAATATTGATGGAGTTGCTAAACATATGAATTCAATTGATAAAAATTTCTAGGCCTTTGAAAAAATAATGGAAGTAGTATATGTAAAGTTATAAAGGCATACAGAACTTAAGTATAAAGAATTAATGCAAATCATTAGCAACAAAGGCACATTGAATAGCATTCAAATGAAAGAAATGAAAATTCTTAACTTAAAAGCCCAGGTTAACCAGCTTGAAAGGGATCTAAATAAAAGGAGAGAAGAGGTAACTTCAGTAACTCCCTTAAAGCTTTTGCCTCTAGATCCTAATGGTTTTTTATATAATCCTTATTCTATCCCAAGCTCATCATTCATAGCCTCTTCTACCTAGTCTTTGTTTCCTGCACCCTCAGTTGCCCTGAATATTCCTCCTAATTTTCAAGGATTTAAATCCACATCTAGAACCACCTCTTAAACACAATCTTCCATTGAGACAACAAAAAAAAGGAAAAATAGTCCATATCTCTCAAACTAAAGAGCCACACTCTAAACCCTCTGAACCATCTCCTATAGATATATCACCGTCCTTATCCTCTATCAACTAAAAAAGGCCTAAAATGATGATGAATCCAATTTCTTCCTTCTTAGGAAGATATGCCTAATTTCTTAATTAGATTCGATTTAGAAGAAAATTCCTCCTCTAATTCTTTAGAAAGTGATTATGACATAGATGATGAAATACCTTGCCAATTGATGGCTGATAATGTTTTATCCTCTAGAAAACCACGAGTTCAAGAAGTTGATGACCTAGAAGAAGAATTCGGGTAGACTAGAATGCCACAATCAAACCAGTAATCAAATTTCCAAAAGAGTATTGGAAATTACTTTACTCTAGATGATGTTCCTCCCTTTTAATATAGGAATATATTTCTAGAGTTTAAACCATGGTTGTCTATATAGATGTTTGTTCTTGGAGCAGAAATCCGAGCTGTAATTAAAAATTTCCTTGTGAAAATGATAGGAAAGTTAGAAAATTGGTATGCCTCTTTGAATGTATATGCCATAACATAATTAATGGATGCAACCTCGCCAAAAGATTTTTTTAGGACTCTTACGTTATGAGTTCTTAGGAAAATGGGATGATGATCTTGAAGTTTCACAGAGGGAGTACTATCAGATGAAATGCTGTTCTCTCCAAAGAAAAGATTTAGAAGGACATTTTCAAAATATGTTAACTAAATTTTATCTTTTGGGAGGTACTGCAAATCCTGATTTGAAGCAAGCTTTTCTAGCCTCTATTCCTGAGATCCTTGCCTCCAAGATGTTTTCTATTATTCAATAATCTAATGAGAAAGTTAGAGATGTTCCAATGATACACTTATACTAGATTATGATCCAAGCCCATACCTAGCTATGTGAACAAAGGAAAATGATTAAGTTATATTTGGGCAACAAGAAGAATCTATTGGGAAAACTTTCATGTGACAGGCCAGATTTGCATATTAAATGCAAAGATATTGATGTTTATGTTTTTCTTTCAAAGAAGAAGGGACACTTCTTCAAATTGAAGAAGAGAGGAAAGACATCCATATTCAAGAAATGGAAGTACTATAGAAAGAAAAAGTTCCATGGGAAGAATAAGACTAACAGATGCTATATCTATAGGAAAAAAGATCATTTTGCAAAAAATAGCCCTTCCAAGACAAAAAAAAAACTGAGCAAATGATCCAATAAATCCAACAGATCACTAAATTATGCTCACATCAGTGGAAATTTATAGATGGAGAATGTCATTATCACTCAACCTTCAAAGAAATATTAGCAGTCAAATATGACATCAAGAAGTTTGAATTCCATCTGATTGGCCATCACTTCAAAGTTGTAACGGACTATTCATCATTTCCCAAAATGTTTGAATTCAAGGGAAAAACTTTACCTCATCCTCAATATCTCAGAATGAAGGAATGATTTAGTAAGTATGACTTTGAGGTAGAACATATCAAGGAAGAAGAAAATCTGTTGCTAGATTTCTTAAGCAGACCACATATCCCTTGTAAAAAATCTTTTCAATTAAAAGTCCTTCCTATGATATACATGTACCAAACCATCAATGCTAGTTTCCTTGAAAAAGGAATACCACTAACTCTATCTTTAAACATTTCAATAACCACTCTCAATTAAGAAGCCAGAACCTAAATTTTTGAACTTCAATCCCAACTGATAAGAAATTATGGCTTAGAATTCTTTCATAGACTTAGTTTTCATTTTATTTATCCCTTTACTTGCATTTTCAATTTCCTAAACCAAAGTCCTGAAAATCATTTTTATTGTCCTATTGAATTATTAGTCCTATTCTAGTATCTTTGGCATTTATACTAGATCTCATTTGACCTTCAACCATTAAAACTGGCCAGATATATCAATCTGCTTAAGAAAAATGAGAGATTAAATCCACATTTGTTAGCATTTCTCAAATGGTTTTAGAATTTATCAAGATGCAAGTCTTATTTAACAAATGAAGCATATTCTTAACAAATGGCACCCCTTCTCGAATGCCACACCATCATAACCTTCAAAAGAACTTTCTTCAAAGTAAAAGGTGTTTTCACTGATGCACCATGTCTCAATATCTATGGGACATATAGGTATTCTATGATATAGTATATTACCTTAAAAACTATAGATCCTTCTCCATGGAGAGAGTTCTAGAGATACATGTTTGAAAAGAATGGCATTATTACCAAAGAGATATGGCCAAAGATATCTGATGATGCCCCATGGGAAACTTTTCCATCTAACTATGGACAAAAATTACTGGCAGACAAAGAATACTAGGAAAAGACACAAAGCAATGTCCAACTCATCTCACATGTACATTGAAGATCCTTATCAAGCCAACTCATCTTCAAAGAAAATATGGTTAAATTCTTTCAAATCAAATTATCCAGAAGAACCATCATTGCCATTAGCAAGTCACTCATAATACCCTAATGAAGATAGCTCCATTAAAACTACAACCCATAGTTACATAGATTACATCATGGACTAGCCAAGGATGTACTTACAGCGTCACATAACCAATTTCCAGCCAAACAGCTTGTCCCCTTTTATAATCTATATAACCATAAGTTATAATCTTAATAGAGTTGGTAATTGGATCAATTTCATAATTAAGTTTCTGATGTACCAGATCATTTTTTAAGCCAAGTATAGAGCATACTCCTTAATTTATATAGATAGAATGATCATTATTCATAATTCAACTATTAGAGAAAGAGAGAGAGAGTTTTTAGTAAACTATATTTTATTTATTCCTGGAATATTTTACAAAGGGTGTTCTACTCTCTATTTGAGGCAAAGAGCTCCTTTTATAGATAAGGAGCTAGGATATCAAATAAGAACAACCTAAGTTTGAACACACTAAAGCAAAGTAGACATGGATAAGTGTCCACTAATAAAAGAAAATAGTACATCACAACAATACAATACAATAATATAACTTTTGACTAGAGCCACTTATGACAAATTGTCTAATGACTTGGAGATAAATTATTATCATTAGCACTATCTTAAAAATTATAAAGGAAGCTATCTTCATCAGTGTCTTATGAGTGTCTAGCTAATGGCAATCATGGATCTTCTGGATCATTTGATTTGAAAGAATTTAACCATATTTGCTCTGCATATGAGCTGGCTTGATAAGGATCTTCAATTTGCATGTGAGATAAGCTGGATGCATTGCTTTGTGTCTTTTCCCAGTATTCTTTGTCTGCTAGTAATCTTTGTCCATAATTAGATGGAAAAGTTTCCCATGCAGCATCTTTAGGTATCTTTGGCCATATCTCTTTGGGAATAATACCATTCTTTTTAAACATGTATCTCTAGAACTCTCTCCATAGAGAAGGATATGTAGTTTCTATGGTAATATAGTGTATTATAGAATACCTATATGTCACATAGATATTGAAACACGGTGCATTAGTGAAAACACCTTTTGCTTTGAAGAAAGTTCTTTTAAAGGTGATGATGGTATGGTATTCAAAAGGGGGTGCCATTTATTGAGAATATGCTTCATTTGTTAAATAGGACTTCCATCTTGATAAATTTTGAAACCATTTGAGAAACGTTAGTAGATGTGGATTTAATCTCACATTTTTCTCAACCAGATTGATATATCTGGCCAGTTTTAATGGTTGAAGGTCAAATGAGATCCAGTATAAATACAAAAGATACCAGAATAGGACTAATAATTTAAGAGGACAATAAAAATGATTTTGAGGACTTTGGTGTAGGAAACTGAAAATGCAAGTAAAGGGATAAATAGAATGAAAACCAAGTCTATGAAAGAAGTCTAAGCCATAATTTCTTATCAGTTGGGATTAAAGTTCAAAAATTTGGGTTCTGGCTTCTTGATTGAGAATGGCTATTGAAATGTGTGAAGATAGAGTTTGTGGTATTCCTTTTTCAAGGAAACTAGCATTGATGGTTTGGTACATGTATATCATATGAAGGACTTTTAATTGAAAAGGTTTTTCACAGGGGATAGGTGGTCTGCTTAAGAAATCTAGCAACATATTTTCTTCTCCCTTGATATGTTCTACCTTAAAGTCATATTTACTAAACCATTCCATCATTCTGAGAAGTTGAGGATAAGGTAAAGTTTTTCCCTTGAATTCAAGCATTTTAGGAAATGATGAACATTCCATTACAACTTTGATGTGATGGCCAATCATATGGAATTCGAACTTCTTGATGCCATATTTCACTACTAATATTTCTTTGAAGGTTGAGTGATAATGGCATTCTCCATCTATAAATTTTCCACTGGTGAAAGGAAAAAATCACCTTTACTTATTGTCATTTTCTTCTAAAAGAATAGCTCCGCAAAAATGATCAATAGCATCAGTTTTAAGGATTCTTTTTCCTATAGAGGGAATATGTAGATCTAGAAGATTCTTTATAGAAATCTTGAGCTGATCAATAGACTTTTTCTATTCTGAAGACCAAGGTGGTGAATTCTTTTTCAGAAGGGTTCGTAGAGGGGTTGTCTTCTTAGTTAAATAAGGAATGAAGTCTTTGAGATAATTTATAATTCCAAGAACTTGTCTAACTTGATAGGTAGTTTTTCTCTAGGAAGCCTATCTAATTTAGTAGCAATGTGAGGACCTGGCAAATACTTTCCTTCCTTGAATTGCATTCCAAGGAAATCTATTTATGTTTGGCAGATGAACATCTTGGTTGGGAAAAGCATGACACCATACTTTTTTATAAGATTAGCAAACTGTTGGAGTAATTTCTGGTGAGCTTCAATATCTACAAAAAATAAAAGAATGTCATCAATATAAACTAAGGTGCTGGAGAGGATAGGCTCAAAGATTTTGATCATAGCCTACTGGAATAGTGATAGGGCTCATTTGAGTCCAAATGGCAAGACATTCCATTAATAATGTTGGTTTGGAATGCAAAAGACCATTTTGTATCTGTCTTCCTCTTTAATTCCAAGCTGCCAAAATTCGACCTTCAAATCAAATTTTGAAAAGATTTTTGCTCCTGTTAGAAATGTGAACAATGAGGAAATTTATCATCTTTGAGGAAGAAATTTAAAGGCTAGTAGTCAAGAACTAGTCCTTTCTTTCTATGAACTTGCTCTAATCTTTTCTTCATATAGAAAGCTTGGCATGCCCATTCTGATTTTGTGGAAACAATCAGTCCTTGAGCTTCTAGTTGATTATATTCCTTAAATTGCCAACTTAAGATTAAAAGGAGTCATTCCTGGATGGATTGCTTTTATTGGATTGTCATCTTTATGTTGTTTAAAGGGTAAGAAGATAAAGAACTCCTTATTTTCCCATAATGGTGATGAGCACTTTTTGAGAAATTTTGTATGAGATTGAGCATTACATTCTTTTAGCAAAAACTCATGGATGTTTGGAAGGTCTGATTTAGAAATGGTTTGGCCAATGAAAAGGATATAAGGGACATTAGTGTATTGTTGGAAATATTTATTGAACTTGAGTCCATTAAGAAGAATTCTTAAATCTTTCATCTTCCAATAGACATCAAAGCTAATAACAATGTCTTTTCTAGATAATGAGGATCCAAGGACATGAGTCGATATATAACAATTTGGAAAAAATTGGATTTTGATTGGATGTCTGGTTTTATGTAATTCTCCATTGGCTGTAGAGAAATACTCAAAGTGGTGTTTCCAATATTCTTCAGGTAAGGCCTCAGGGTTAAGAATGGTGGTTTTGGCTCCAGTGTCAATCAAGGCTATGAGTTTCATGGGCTTGGAATAATTAGTTGGGTAACTGTGGATAGGAAATAAAGGTATTGGGTATTTTTCATGAGTTAAAGCTATCATATCTCTATATGCACCACCAATTAGGAATTGACCATTCCACGACTCTGTTTCAAAACTGAAGATTTCAAAATCTGTTTTTTAGCCAACAGCAAAAACACATTCTGGGGAAACTTCTTCTTCTGAAAAGAGTGACTCAAGATCAACATTTTCCAAATCCAATTTAGTGATTTGTTGGATTAGTTGGATCATTTGCTCAGTTATTTTTGTCTTGGAATGGCAATTTTTTGCAAACACAAATATAACATCTATCAATCTTATTCTTCCCATGAAACTTTTTCTTTTTGTAGTACTTCCATTTCTTGAATTTGGATTTCTTTCCTCTCTTCTTCAATTTGAAGAAGTGTCTCTTCTTCTATAAAGGAAAAATACAAACATCAACATCTTTGCATTTAATTTGCAAATCTAGCCTGTCATATAAAAGTTTTCCTAATGGATTCTTCTTGTTGCATAAATATAACTTAATAATTCTCCTTTAATCACATAGCTGAGCATGGGCTTGGATCATAATTTGGTTTAAGTGTCCCATTGGAATGTCTCTAACTTTCTTATTAGATTGTTGAAGAATAGAAAACATCTTAGAGGCAAGGATCTTAGGAATAGAGGCTAGAAAAGCTTGCTTCAAATTAGGATTTTCAGTACCTCCTAAAAGATAAAATTTAGTAGACATATTTTGAAAATGGCTTTCTAAATCTTTTATTTGGAGAGAATAACATTTCATATGATAGTAGTCCCTTTCGTGCAACTTCAAGATCATCATTCCATTTTCCTAAGAACTCATAATGCAAGAGTCCTAAAAAATCTTCTGGCGAGGTTGCATCCATTAACTGTGTTCTGGCATATACATTTAAAGAGTCATGCCAGTTTGCTAACTTTCCTACCATTTTCATAAGGAAAGTTTCAATTACAGCTTGAATTTCTGTAGTAACTAACATCTGTCCAGACAACCATGCTTTAAACTCTAGAAATCTATTCCTATATTGAGAGGGAGGAACATCATCTAGAGTAAAGTAATTTCCAATATTCTTTTAGAAATTTGATTTCTAGTTTGATTCTAGCATTCTAGTCTACCCAAATTCTTCTTCTAGGTCATCAACTTCTTCAACTTGTGGTTCTTTGGAGGATGAAACATTATCAGCCATCAATTGGTAAGGTATTTCATCATTTGAGTCAAAATCACTTTCTGATGAATTAGAGGAGGAATTTTCTTCTGAAGCGGATCCAATTAAGAAACTAGGCATAACATTATTAACACATTTTCCTAAGAAGGAAGAAATTGGATTCATTATCATTTGAGGCTTTTTGGAGTAGACAGAGGATGAGGATGGTGATATATCTTTGGGAGATGGTTTAAAGGGTTTAGAGGGTGGCTCTTTAGTTTGAGAGATATGGACTATTTTTCCTTTTTTTATTACTATCTCAGTGGAAGATTATATTTGTGAGGTGGTTCTAGATGTGGATTTAAATCTTCAAAAATTAGGAGGAATATTCAAGACAGCTGAGGGCGCAGGAAACAATGACTAGGTTGAAGAGGTTGTGAATGGTGAGCTTGGGATAGGATAAGGATTATACAAAAAAACCCATAGGATCTAGAGGGAAAAGCTTTGAGGGAGTTGGTGAAATTAACTCTTCTCTCCTTCTATTTAGATCCCTTTTAAGCTGGTCAACCTTAGCTTTTAGGTTAAGAATTTTTATTTCTTTCATTTGAATGCTATTCAATGTGCCTTTGTTGCTGATGATTCACATGATTTCATAATACTTAAGTTCTATCTGCCTTTGCAACTCTAAATGTACTACTTCCATTCTTTTTTCAAAGGCATGGAACTTTTTATCAACCGAATTCATATGTTCAACAACTCTATCAATCTTTTCTTCAATGAGTTTTAGCTTTTGATTTTAGGCACAAGCATTCTATGTATGCCAGTTAACTATTGCTCCAACATGAGTTGTTTGTCTAGGTCTGTCATGTGCATCAACATTGCTTGATTCTAGGACAAAAGGCTGCATGGCGACTTGTTTCATTTTTTCTAGGATTAAAGGAGGAAATTTTATAGGTTGAAATATACAAATTTCAGGCAAGGGCTTTAGATTTTGAGTTCTAACAGATAAGGAGTTTTCTTTTCTTACCCATTTTAAAGCTTGTTTATAACATGGTAAGGGGGTTGGTTTAGGTTTTGGTGGTGTTTGAGGTGTTTAAGGTTTGTGGGATTCAGGAGAAATATTTTGAGTGACTGGTGGTTTATACCAAGCAGGAGAAGAATATGATACAAGATAATCATATATTCCTGAGGGTTGTCCTAGAGTGCAGGTACTAGAATCTCCATCATTACATTTCTTTTTAAACTCCTTTTCATTGTATTTTCTTGGAGATATTTTCTTTTTCTTTTTCTTTTCATCATCCTCAAGGTAGGATTCAAAGTAACAATAATCACAATTACAATAATCAAAGTAACAGTAGCCATTCCATTGAAAAGCATAAACTAGCCTTCTAGATTTATCAAAAGAAGTTATGGGAATACCAACTTATGGACTACAGGTTCAATCATGAATTGGGTGTTGAACACTGTAGGAGATTCCTATTTTCATCTAAAGATCAATTCAAGCAACAAATTAAATCTCTTGATGTAAACTAGATTTGTACTCTGTATTGGCTTAACAATCTCATGCAATTTCTCATAATTTGTGATTCATTTTTATGGGAATAATTTTAACAAATCATTCCTAGAAATTTTCTTTGGAGTATGGACACATTTAGGGGTATTATGAGAATATGCTTTTATGAACAAAGCATCATTCTAGACATAGTGTAGGGATAGGTTGATGGCATGGTTCTGTAAGCGATAAACAATTTGGTAATGAAGGGTAGCAACTTTGGCTATGGAAATCTATTCAGCACCAAGAATTTGAAGTTGGACTTTTAAGGTTGACAAGGCATGTGGATTAGAAAGGGCAAGGTTGTAATTTGGGAAAAATGTAAAGAAGACTGAGCCAACATTTAAAGATGTTTCTACAGTCCCAAGTACAACATGTTGTTATTGTTTATATCTAGAATCTAAAAGAGCAATTTTAAAGAAAACAGGCTACCCTGCTCTACCATGATATGAAAGTCCTAACCTTATTGCTCTGAAATGGATGTGGGTGTATTCCTAATTAAGCCAAGATTTTAGAAACTCTAGACGAATTTCTAAGGTTACAAACTATTCTTTTTGGGAGGCTGGCATATGATATTGGTCAAAGTTGGAGGCTAGGACATATTCTTTTAAGGGAGAAGTGGGTTTATTCACAAGGGCTTTAAAGTATTGTTTCTAATTTGTTTTTGATTTTGAAAAGGCATCACAAGGGTCTAAAAGAGGGAATTTTGATTCTTTAATCTTCTGATCTTCTAGAAGATAGGTAAATTTATACAGGGAGTCTGTTTTCTTCTGGGTGGTTTGGTTGACGGGAAGAGATAGAGTTACAGCAATAGATTTGGTTGGTGCACACTTATAATCATATATTATAGAGGCAGTAGAATAGGGAATAAAAGAGCTTTATGAGGGTTCAATCATGGTTTTAGTGTTCCTTCTTTTCTAGTCTTCATATGAATAATAACAATTCCACCTTATATAAAAATGAGGCTCTGATACCAATTTTCCAAAGCTCCATTAAAACTGTAACCCAGAGTTACATAGAATACATCATGGACTAGCCAAGGCTATACTTACAGCATCACACAAGCAATTTCCAACCAAACAGCTCTAAAAAATTAGTGACATCAACCATGACATTATCTTACTTGCTATGCAAGTATAAAATTGACATCATCCATGACATTATCTTACTTGCCAAGCAAGTATAAAATTGAAATCATCCATGACATCATCCATGACATCGTCCATGATACTTTTCATGACATCATCCATGACATCATTGATGACATCGTCAATGACATCATCCATGACATCGTCCATAACATTATCCATGATATTATCTATGACATTATCCATGACATAATCCATGACATCGTCCATAACATTATCCATGCCATCATCTATGATATCATGCATTACTTTATCTACATCTTAGATTAATTTTTGGTCTGAAACCCTTTTGATCCTAAGCCTAAACAATTTAGGTCATTAATCCAAGTATATATATATATAATTAATTAATTAATTAATTAATTTAATACCTTAACTCATATCTTATTGAATTAAGTATAAATTAATTATTCAATATTTGAATTAGATTTCATGATATGCTATAATCATTGTTTGAAGCATAAATCGAATTTCTATTAATTTTAATTAATTGATTAAATTCTTTAATAAATAATTATAATAATATAAATGGTGATTTAGCAAAGCTCTATTAGGTGTGACTTACTAGGTTCATGTCTAATTAGTGATGAAAAGATAGTATCAACACTTGATATTATTTGAAATTGCTTTTAAGTCTAAATGTGAAATCCCAATTATACACATTTAATTCTTATAAATTATGAGTGACCCCCTAGCATCGATATCATAACTACCCAATTAGAAATGAATGCATGTATTGATTCACACGAACCCTTATGGTCATAATTACCATGCACTAAAATCCTTTCATTGGAACATGCCGATATAGCCTAAAGTCAAGGTTTATTCAAACTCTAATAGTTATATCATATGACCTCATCTCAAGTTTTATTCTTGATAAAATATAACCAATACCGAAACTCTTTTAGTTCATGTCATATTTATCTTGCCCAAGATCTTATTAATAAAGAAAGAACTTAGATAGCATAGGATCTTATCCCGATTCACTCTAGGCAATGAATCCCTTTTTGGTTAAACACTCATCCCTAAACTCAATTGATTAGAGCCATCACATGCCATATACCTATATGTGATTAACACAAGTATATAAGCAGTAACAAACCTTAACCACTCAAATATGGATGACCATCTCACCTCAGGTCAAAGGACTATATGCAACATTATGACCAAGATTGTGATTGTTGACTATAAGTGAATATCTATACAATCATAAATATAACATCATGTTCAATCCAACCATCATATGTGTATTTACATGTCTATTTTGACATCTCATGTCAAGTAGCATGAGACTCACTACCTCCCAATATTAGTATCACATACTATGAATAATTTATAGCATATGTACTAAATAAATTTGTAACTTATATTATCAACTCTAGATAATAAATTTATTCAACATAATGCTAAGGGGTAAATACTCAAATAAACAAACTCTTTATTTAAATGAATATTCTTTTTCTATAGGGATAATTTATAATGTCATTATATATTTCAAGAATGGCACTATGGCACATCTATACTAATAGGTCATGTCTAACAAAATTTACACTGACTCAATGAGCTGAATATTTTGAGAGGGGTCCTCTCAAAATAAGCCTCTCATTAATTTGATAAATTTTTTTTCCAAGGTCGAAAGAACAACTTAATGGCTTGTGATCGATGGGTTAGTTAGGTTTTTTAAGGTTGCACACTTCAAAGGTATTATGAATGAGTAGACTCTAGTCATCTCTAGGATTCATTTCATCATTAGACCTTTTTTGGGACAATCAAATATAAGGTATGACACTCTTACTGTGGTGTTTATAGCTCTCACTATGATAACTGTAGCTCTTACAATGGTGACTATAACATTTAGTGTTTGTAGCTCTTGCTATAGTGTATGTAGCTTTTACTATGATGACTATAGCGTTTAATATTGTGATTATAACATTTGTTGTGGTAACTATAGCTCTTATTGTTCTATTTATAGCTCTCATTATACTACTTATAGCTCTAGTTGTAATGCTTGTAGCTTTTGTTGTAGTGCTTGTAACTTTTACTATAGTATCTATCTACTTAAGCTTTTTACATGGATCTAAGCAGGCTAAGCTTTTGGAGCTAGCGCTTGTGTCTCAGCAGGTGCAAATCTTGCCTTTCTTGAGTTTATTTGATGCTCATATATATGCTTGTCCCTTGGCAATGTTTATATGGGTTGATGGCATCTTTTAATGGTCCTTATCTTGATATGGATACCTTAGGACCTTTTTTGGTGTAATTTTTACATCCCTGAGCATTCTAACCTTGGAATGTTTGGGTTTATGGCTTCTTAGTCCATTGCCTTTTCATTATGTTTTTGCATGTTTCTTATGTTTGTGCACACAATGATAATTTCTATGTAAATTCTTATGCTTTGTGTTTCTTATGTTTACTCGAGTAATGATCATTTATATGTAAATGCTCATGATGCATGTTGCTTATGCTTGTGAATACAATGTAATGCCTTTAAATAGGATTGTAGACAACCTTCTTAGTACAATTTGTAGTCATCTTCAATATATTTAGGCACACTCATGACTTCTTTCCCATCACTCAACTCATAATTAAGGGTATGGGGTGCCTTTTTATCATTAGGAATGCTACTCAAGAGGATTATCTCATCCTTAGGGCTTGGGGTCTGATTCAGGATGTTCTTAATTTCAATATGAATAATGGTCTTGACTTTAGCTTGAAGGATGTTAGTGAAGCCACCATCATCTATGAATTTCATCACATGCTCTTTGAGTAGGTTATCTAGACTTTGAATCCTAAGTTGCTTAACCATTTCAAATTCTCACCATTATTGACTCTCCCTTTAAGGGTTATTTTTAAGGTTTCAAGGCTATAGAAATAATGAGATTAGGATGATTATTATGAAGTTCATGTATGATGTGTATGGACAAGTATGATCATTATAAGATGTATGCTTTGGTAGAATTGTTATGGAAAGTATGTATGCAATGTTATGCAAAAAGATGAAAGATTAGTATGAAGATGTAATGGATGCATGTTATGCCATGTACTACATAAGATCTTATTAGAAGTTCACATGAGCATATATGATGCATATGATGTAATTTCTTTATGTTCATGAGAAGGAAACATAGCGAAAGACAAAAGGTTTATAAATAAAAATAGGATAAGCTAAAATAAAGGATTATGAATGCTTGTCATGTTAGAGGTTGAAAAAGTGGTTATTGTGTGTGCATAATGTGCCTATGTAAAGGAACAGGATGAGAATATATGTGTGATGTGTTTATGCAAAGATGTAGGATGGCTGGCAAAGATAAGAAGGATTTTAAGAAAATTAGTTAGTATTTCTTATACATTTATTAATTTTAGATAAGTAAATGATGAGTAATACAAGGTATACGTCTATAAAAGAGAATGGTGAGCATGTATGCATAGGCTGAATGCAAAATCTTATAATGAAAAATGCTTATTATTATAAGAAATAATGGTTAGTATGTGCTATCTACATGTATGTTATGTATGCATGATAGAAAAACATATTGAAGATCAGTTAGTATTTCTTGTATAGTGAACAAACCAATCATAATCAAGCTCTTGCTTCCAACCTTATTTCTCCATAAGGTTATTCAGTTTCTTTCATATGTGGGTTTTAAAACTATAGTCATTATGGGACTATGGTTTCGCTCTCAAAATTAGGCTATTTTGATTTATATTAATTAGAACAAAAATATAAACTAATGAAAAATGCTTAAATGTGTCTGAGGTAATCATATAATGTCAATGTGAGGGTAAATTGTTGGGCTTCAAATGATATCCAGAGCCCGGAATCCCCTATATGCATAGGGCCAAGGTCAATCAAAAGGGGTCTAAGTTCCTACCCTCATATCAATATTGGAAATATTTACATGGAGTCATGAAAGTATCATTTGATAGTTTACAGTTTGATTCAATCCACATAAAGGTCCACAATCTAGTTGAATTCCTTACCCGTTTGTTTGATTTAATAAGAACAAATGGATGATGTCTCAATGGTTCCGTCATTGAGAGATGTTGTTATTTGGTAGTTTACATAGACTATCTAGGCTGAGGTATATGATTCTTATCATTCCTTATTCTTCAAGCTCACACAAAGTAAATAATAATCATGTGGATCCAAGCATGAACATTCTACAAAAACTAACATTATGACTTCATTCAATGATAGACACTAGGAGAGTCATGTCCTTTATGAATATCAAGTTTAACGAATAGCATTAGACAAGGATAGCATGCAAAGCTTGGTGGAATCTTGGTGGAAATTACTGTTGGTTTATCAAGTTGGGCTGAGTCAGAGTGAAAGGCTAAGGGTTCCCTTAGCGAGAATGCTCCCATATGAGTAGCATTACAGACTACAGTCCGTGAGTCTAACATTATTTTGATAACTCGGGTCATCCACCCTTTAGGATTTGGGTTACAGAAGCTAGTTAGATTATCCCATTAATACAACAAGTAAAGGCTAAAGGTGAAAAATATGAATTGATCACCCCATGCTCGAATGGAAGTATGGTGGATCACTTTCTGTCATTATCAGTTGATAAGGACTAGTGGTACATGTGTGATGTGTAGTGCAAATGTAATGGTGAGGGGCTCTATATGATTAAGTATTGTATTATGAGAAATAGTCATTTTCAAGTTAATCTCTCTTACTTAAAAGTCCCTAGTGGAGTTGCAACTATAAGTGACCTTGTTTGTTTATTTTGATATTGTTTTTTCTTTTCAAGGGACATAATAACTTTACCAAATAGGGATAAATTGTTGGTCTTGGGAGGAATGAGATGCTTTTTTATTTAATGGAGTCACCACCCAATTTTTAGAAAATTAGGAAAAGAAAAGGGCATTATCAGGTCACTCAATAAGTATTTCCCCCAATAGAGATTTCTTGAGGGATCACATATACTTTATTATTATTTCTTATAATACAATATTTGACGTATAGCTACCATAACACCTTAGTTTTGGTAATGATAGTTTATATAGCATTCATACAATACATCAAATAATGAAAGATAATAAAATTGAAATATCATTATTACATTGCTTTCTTGACAAAATACAAATAAAAAAAAGGTTATAAAAATGTAAATCTAGCTTCAATATATTGAACCTATAAGATTAGCATAACTATACATGTAGCTTGCTCGATCATGTGAGTAATAGAATAAGCAATGAACACTTAATCACTTGAAAGAGTAAGTGAAATGTACATAATCATGCATATTTAATGTGATTATTATGCTATAAAGGTATACGATGACGATATAAGGAATGCATGATGACATCATTGGACTAAGAACATGATAACCCTAGTTCGAATGTGAACTTATCTCGTTATTGATGCATATTATGTGATTTCACATTTTAAAACTAGAGGATGTAAAATGATGACATAGATTGACTAAAATGAAACATAAATTATTGAAGTAGCATTCCAACGATGCAAACACAATAAAATTCATAAATGCTAGTGGTATTCAAATTAAAATGCAATGTGATAAAATGAACGTGCTAAAATGATTGTTTGGTCCTTATATTCAACTAAGCTTATGTGAGTTTTGAAGCTTTAGCTTCAAGGGATTATGAAGCTTTCCTCATTGAGGAGTTCAAAATAATGTGTAGAATAATGGTAGTCTATATACCTTTGAAGCATGCTTTGGCAAAGATGAGGTTGTGTTTGGTGAAAAAGAGATCTAATACCTTAAAAAAAACTAAATAAGAGAGCTAGGCCTTTGTGAAAATAGGTTTCCAGTGCCTCTAATATGATAGATTTTAGAGAGACTATATGATTTTCTCTATTTTTATTATGTGTGGTTGTTAAAATGTGTTGTAGAGAGCCATATTATAATGCAAAGGTCAAGGAAAGGTTGTGTGAGTACGTGGTCATGCGTGAGTTCCTAGAAAAGAGCATGCAGCCATATGAAGTGTGTGTGGTCACATGCACTTTCATGTGATAAGCATGCTATTTGAGTCTTTTTTGGGGTTTTTCAAGGTTGGTTTTTAGGCCTTCTAAACACATTTTTTATTTTAGTTTATGACACTTAGGGGTGTTCGTGGCTATGTAAGCACTTCTAAGAGATGCACATTAATCCTTAGGTTGTTTTAGACTATTATGAGACCATTTTTCAAGGGTTTTGTAGCCTTCCAAACATGTTTCTAAAGTCCTTTTTTTCAAAATTTTCCATTTTTTCATAAAGTTGGGTCCTAGTCTAATGAAATGAACATTGGCTCAACAATCTACATGTTCTAAGAGAAGATTGCTTAAAATAAGCCTTTTATTGTTCAAATATTTCATATTTCATAAGATTAGAGCACAACTTAATGGCTTATTATTCAATATTGCACATTGGTGGAATTTGTTAGGGTTTTAGGGTTGCACACTTTAATGGTGTTACGAACTAGCAGACTCTAGTCATGTTTGAAGATTTATTTCATCATTAGAACTTTTTTGGGGATAGTGAAATTTCAGGTATGATAAGAAACTGAAGCACTAAGGAATGCAAATCACCACTAAATGCCAAAGCCTAAACTAACAAACATAAATAACTTGTAAGACTCCTTCAAGGATGAATTTAAAATAAAGCAAAATGTCATGGAATACATGACAACTTAGATAGTACATTTGAATGGCACTCATCTAAACACTCATATGAAGCTTGGATATTTAACTAAAACATCAAAATTTCTTCTACAATAAAGGACAATAGAACCCCTATATTATTAGCAAACATTGAGTAAACTCATGAATATAAATATTTGCTAACTTGAAGGGCGGGACAAAAGCATGTTAGAGATAAATTTTCTCTTCTTTCTTAATAATTTATTTTTATTATTTTCAAATATTATAAGAATAAACTATAGTTTGTCACATAAGTGCATTTATACATCTACATATAGATGCTCATCCAAGAATACATGAATATTGCCCATACATAACATGCACCAATCACGCTAACATATTTTTAAAGAATACATTAAGAATTGACAAGTAGACAAGATTAGTTAAACAATCCTGAAATTTTTCTCTTTTTTTTTGAAACAATATAAGAATAGACCATGTTCAATACAATCATCATAAATCATGACAGAGCCTTAACAATGAAAAATTGGAGATAGTTGACTCTTAGCAAATTCACTATTGATGAAACAGGCTGAGCTTCTTAAGATAAAATCTAAATTCCTTAGTACTTGAAACTATGACCATAGGAGCATACCTTTGAAGGCCATGCATATTCATTATACTAAATAAGATCAAGAATTTGTAGAAGTGCAATAACTGAAGAAGATCATTGCCAACTAAAATAAACAAAGAAAATAAAGTAGTATTAGTTGAACATGAATTTGAGGAAAATAAAGGAGATAGAAAAAATTAAACAAATCACTTCAAATTTTAAATAAGAAGAAAAAGTTGAAGATAAACAAAAAATATTTCGATGGATTGATGGCCCAAGAATGTTAAAGACAACAATAAAAGAGAATGGAGGCATTGAAGACTGATACGAGTGAAGATTAAGGTGCAAACACTGTAAGATGTCAGGCCTTTAATAAATAAATAAATTTCTTCAAGAAGCCAATACTATTAAGATACATCTTAGACAGAGTGAGATAAAAAGATTCCATGCTAATTCCAACCCATGCTAATAAATCACTTATGTAAGCATCAATGTGGATAGGGAAGAAGACTAAGACTTTCACCAAAGCTTAGATATTTGAACTGACTAAATGCTAAAAACCCCTACACCAAGATTTGAGAATCTAAAACCCAAGGATAGTTAGACATCAGGGTTTAATCCATTATCAAGTTCTAGGCATATAGGTCTGAATTAAATTCTTAATTTTATTTTAGATAAACACCTAGTATCTGAATAAGCTAATCCTAAACTCGAAGCATTTGATTATACTTGGATGCTAAATTTGTACCAGAGAGGTTGCTCTAGTTAGATGACCATCCCTATAAGTGTAAGTTAAAAATCAACATAACTTAAAGAAGCATTGAACTAATGAATATACAGTGTGTTTAAACTCATGATTTAGAATAAGTAAATGGGAATTGGAAACACTAATAATGACAATAACACTTATAGGAAATGATTGATCATCAATTGCATGTGGAAAAAAGGGGGTCTCTTATAAATTCCACTCTATGAAGTCATGTTAAAGCCAAATAAGAATATCTTAATAATCATATATTGCCTCATTGAGCTTATGAAACCATTGTAGTATGGAAAGTTTGAAAGTGGGGGCATTGAGGCCACTTTAAGATGGCAGAAATTTAAAATCACATTGAGTCCATAATTTCATGTAGCATAATTATTGCAAACAAATAAAAGATAGTGCTAATAAAAAAACATAAATATTCATGAAAAAGTAGAGCAAAAGTACATCAACAACTTTAATAAGGCTCAATACATACAATTATGAACAAGAAACACTCATGTCAGTAGTCTAGAGTCCTTTTAATAACATTGAGGATCTAAGTCCAGTGACTGAAGCTGGCACTTTCAGGTCATTTTAATAACACTAAAGTTGTAAGACTTAGGTCATTTTAATAACATCAAGCAACTAAGTTTAGTGACCGAAGCTAGAGCCTTTAGGTCATTTCATTAACACTAAAGTTTTGAGACTCATGTCATTTCATAACACCTAGCATCAAAACTCCAACAACTAAAGCTAGTCTTCATGTCATTTCATAACAATGAGGCCTAAAACTCATGTCATTTCATAACACCGAGCATGAGGAATCCAATGACTGAGGCTGGCTAGCTTAGTTCATCCCTCAACCCAAAGTATCATCTACACTGAATCATCATCTCAGAGCATCTCAAATTCAATGCAAAAGATTATCAAGTGAAAGAGTATCTCATTCGCATAGATTATTGCTTAGAATAAGCACTTCATTAACAAACATCAAACATAAATATCCTAATAGACTTTCGGGGGGGACTCTTAATACCTCATATTCATAATCCTATTCTAACAAGGACTATAATCCTCTAAATAAAGGATAAGAGGAAGAATACTCTATTAGGAAGAATGCTTAATTAGGAAGTCTATTTCCTTTTTAATAAAGGCAATCCTATAAGACTAAGGAATCATATTCCTCTTAGGTTTATGTATATCTCCCCTTATATATACATCTCATTTCATCTCATATCATTCATTCAACATGATTACATCATTCTACATCAAGCTATGGCCATCATCCTCATCATCTAATCATATAAGCAATCATCTAACATCCTTCTACTTTACTTTTCTTACTTTGCTATTATTTCCTCATACAAATACTAACTTAAGAATCAGAGTGTTTATGGGGGAAACCCTACACCATCACTTGTTCTTCTTGTCAATACAAGTTCCATAGAAAGAGATTCAATTTAGAGTTATCAAACACAAACTAGTCTATAGCACAATATGTATTTTATATAGTACAATTCAATTTGCAACAATCATTTTATGCTAAACAACATATATTTAATAATGCATTTACTTAATAAAACACTATAATGAAATTGATAAATTGAGACGTGTCTAAAATATCTCTAAAATAGTAAAAAAAAATGTCACTAGGTATTGAGACAAAAAAAGAAAATCTCACAATTATTATTGGTGTTATAAGCTAAAATAATTGCAAAAAACTTAAATATTAATAATAAAATATTTATTTTTTCATTGATCAAATAAATTTACATGATTTTAAATTCAAAAAATACTAATAAATAATACAAATTATCCTAAAATGGTTTCAACAATTATTTGAACTATGCTTTCTTGTCATTAAGCAATGTATTTCATCAAATGCCTTGGCCTTATTCGTTGCATCCTAGCCAAAAGTTAAACCTTTTGCCAGTATACTAGAAACCACTTCTTATGCTCTATTGGCATACATTGTTCCATTGTTAAATACACTAGATTTGTCCTATTATCAAAATCCATATTACTCAAAGGCAGTCAGATGTTAAAGGATAACACTATTGAGGTGCAAGTGACATGAAAAATCAACTTACATTAAAGAATGAGACAAGTGTTGTTTTTTCTTATCTTAGGCACCTAATTACTAAATAGGCTTAAAGTGAGATAAATATACATGTATTCAATATCATAATGAAATTTATTAAAACCATAAAAATTGCCCTTGAAAAAGTAGAGAGCAAGAATAATAGACAATGGTAGATTTAGTCAATCTTCAGAAATTATATTGCTAATCCAATGAACATGAATTCAACCTTTGCAACTTTTCTACTTTCAAGAGCTTTATAATAATGAACTTTAGCATTTTTTCCATTTTGACATGTATGTTTATCTCCATATATGCTAAAAGATTACAATTAGTAGTTTTACTTACCTCAACATTTAATAGAAAGCTTTTAATAGGAACAACATATGCACCACCATCTAGACTTATAAGTTCCTGCATAAATATACATTGAGAATAGGATAGTTAACAATCATTTAAACCATACTAAATCTCTTGTTTCTTTTCCACTTACCTTTGTTTATCAACAAATGTCTCAAAATTTTATTAGTGATTAAGTTAATCACCTTCACCACCTGAGGTCATTTTTTAGCAAATGAAAATACAAAATATGAATTAGCCAAATAAGATCTTATTCTACAACCAAAAAGCACATTGCAAAGAGGCATATTTCAGGAAGACAAGAATATACTATATAAGGATTCATCATGTGTTGAAGATTTCTCTTGATGAATAATTGTAGCTCCCACAATTTATATAAGTACAAAATATAAAATTTCTCATGACATATACGATAATGTATTATTAAAATCTCAAGCAAAAGAGTCAGTCTTAGTCCATGAAAATTAGTACAATAATTTTCAATTACCTCAGCAATACCAAATACATGTCCAATGAATAAACAGTTATACATATGAACATTTTTAATAACTTTCATAAATTTTTTATCGTGTTGGTGTATAGAGAAGCCTATAATGTGAACTTTGTGATACTAGAAGAACACATTGGACACTTGCAAGGCTATAAAGAGTTGTTATTCTTCTATGTTTTACTAACTTATTGTCCCTATTCCAATATTAAATATTAATTGAAGATACATTCCCTGTAGTCATGTACATTTTTGAATAGTTGAATTTTTAGTATAGTCAAGTTGCAGAATTAGCATGTTATCTTTTATCTTTTCTATTTCAGCTTTTTATGCTTATATCCATAATTAAAGATTTCTTTTATTTGTGATTTATAAAATTCAATTATTAAACTCTTACAATGAATTGATTTCTTCAAATCAATACATGTACTGATATTTATAAAATTTAATTATCTTTATAAATAATATTAAAATAATAATAGTACATCTACTTTCTTTATAGTACAAATGATTATTTTACATTACAATAAATATATAAGAATAATATTACACAAGTATAAATCATATCATTATCCACCACACATAAATTAAAATGCAAGTATTAAATGCATATGTAGTCACTTGGGCTATAAAGACTTTTGGCTCCTAAATAATTAAACATTTCAAATATCCATGAATTTTAGAAATAACCACTATCATAGATAGGAATATGGTTGTTATGACATGTAGGTCAGAGTGCAAGAAATATAACAACCTACTATGTGAAAATATTATTCCTTTAGGCAAGGAAAAATAATAGAAAAAATATTCACTATAATTGCCTTGAATAAGGATGATGTACCTTAACAAAGTCAATCTCAATAATATATAGATCACATGAGCATATAACAAGTACATGTGAACTTAAATAAGAATGATGCTATTTGAAACTTACTTTTGTGATAAAAATTCCATCATGAAAGTTTTGGGTCTTCCAACTATAATTGATTCTTTCTCAATTAAGCCATAGATGGCAGCAACTGTACATCTTGTAATTGAAGACCAATAATTCCCTAGGTTAGATAGTGAAAAAATTGATTACACACACTGGAATATGAGCAGAAGCATGGTGTCAGCATTAAACTAGTTAGGATAAATTTTAAAAAATTTTCCTGGTGTATAACCCTTGCGTGAAGGCAAGCATTCCAAAACTACCAAGATTACAACACATTGAATTTACATAACTAATTACTTCCATGCTTAAGAGATAATATAAATCAACGATTCATAAAACAACCAAAACCCAAAAGCAAGGGAAGAGACTACATCTAGAGTTTAATAACACTTACAAACTCCAAATATTTGTAAAATGCACGATAGGCTTTAGGAAATGGTTAATAAAAATCTACAAGCTACTAGCTCCCAAAATGTGAAGCCTCTAGCTTGAAACATACAAGTGGCACCAAAATGACTCCAAGCTTTTAAAGAATCTTTATGTATAAGCTCCTTTTTATTGATGACCTAAAATTGTTAAAGCTCCTCTCCTTGCTTAGATGATGTTAGATTTCTTACCTCCTTTAGATGTACACTTGACTTGCAAAACTCTTATACAAAGGATGATGACAATGGACTTATGAAGAAATATAACTCTTTTATTTCTCACTCATACACTCACAGCACTTAAAAGAAAGATAAAGAAGAAGACTCTATTATTATTTTTTCTTTTGGTGTTTTCTCTCCAATATAAGTGGTAAGTAAAGTATTAAGTGTATTGAGAAACTACACTAACTTAGCATAACTAACTTAGCATATGTATATAAGAGACTAATTTGCATGTATACATGTCATATGTCAAATTTGACTATCTCCAAAAAGGTCCAATGATGAAACAAATCCTCGAGATGAAGTTTACTCATTCGTAACACCTTTGAAGTGTACAACCTTGAAAAAAAAAACCTAACCAACCCCACTAGTGTGAAAAATTGATCACTGAGCTATTAAATTATCCACTGACCTTGAGAAATACAAATTATTAGAATAATGAGAGGTTTTGTTTTAAGAAAACTCCTATCGGTTGTTAGGTCGATGCACTTTTCATTAAACTCGGACCCAGTTTTGTGAAAAAATAGAAATTAATTTTGAAAAAATGAACTATGGAAATACATTTGGAAGGATACAAAACATTTCAAAGTGGTCCTGAAATGGTCCAACATGACCTGACTATTAGAGTGTATCACTCAGAAGTGCGCATAAACACCCCTAAGTATCATGTGCTAAAATTATAGTTGAATTTGGCAAAACAGACTCTAGAAACACATCTGAAAGGCCTAAAAACCCTAGGCACCAACCCTAGACCAGCACACATAGAACGTGGGAAGAGCGCATAGAGCATTAAAGTGCACATGGAAATGCACACGTGCACGTATGGCCATGCGCAAAAATCCCCTTATATGTGCATGACCACGTCTACACCATCACATTTTTCACACAAATATACCCCTTTACACCCCATTTTGGAGGTGGGAGCAAGTAGAAACACACACATTGAAAAATTAGTTCGATTAAAGGCTCTAAAAACCTATTTCCATATAGTTTTTGCTCTCCCATAGCATTTCCCTTAGGTTTTTAGATCCCTTTTTCCACCAAACCAAGCCTCATCTTTATCAAAGCATGCTTTAAAGGTATACAATCTAGCATCATTTTGTTGTCGTTTTGAACATCTCGATGAGGAAAGCTTGATAATCTTTCAAAGATAAAGCTTCAAAACTTATGCAAGCTTAGTTTAGTCTGAGGACCATACAATCATTTTAGCATATTTATTTTATTGTACTGCATTTTATATTACTATTTCTAGCATTTAGGAATAATGTTTGCTTGTGTGGTGAGATTGGCAATCTTGCATGTTGCATGAACAATATATGCTTTATTATCCTTATTTCATATCATTATTTTACATATTTTATTTCTAAAATTATGAAATCACATCTTAAATACCAATAATGTGAAAAGTTCATATCTTGAAATATAGTCATTATGCTCTCAGTTTAGCGATGACCTCATGCATCTTTTACATTATCATCAAATAACATTGTAGCATAAATAATCAATGCAAGCATGCATGATCATCCTATCATTCATCAAACAAGCTATGTAAATAATCATATTATTCTTGCATATCAGTCATACTAGATTTATCTTTTTACAGTCCTTTCCTTTTCATATGTATTTTATTAGGGAAGTGATGTAATAAATGAATTTTTAGCTTTATTATCTTATACTTTTGATGTACTGTGTGAATGCTCTAAGAACTATCATTACCGAAAGTAGGGAGTTCTGGTAGTTATACATTGAATATCGTATAATGAGAAATAGTCAAATAGTATATGCAATCCCCTAATCTTAGGAATCTCTACTGGAGAGAATACTCGCTGAGTGACTCGATGTTATCCCTTTCTTTTCGTAATTTTCTAAAAATTAGGTGGTGACTCCACAAATTCAAAAGCATCTCATCCCCTTAAGACCAATCACTTGTCCCTATTTAGTAAAGTTGTCATGTCCCTTGAAAATGGAAAGACCTACTACATTGTCTAACAAAGTACAAAAAGAAAGAACCAAAATGTGGTCTCTCACAGTAGAGATTCTTCACTAACTCAAGCTTGAGTATAAGAGAAGAAATCTTATGCATGTGCTTAATTTTTCACTTTAAGTGTAAATAGTTATCTTATGCATGTAGATATTGACCATTAACTTAAGGTGCATGCTTATGATATCATTATTGGTGCTACTCTTATCTGTGTGACTTACTAAGTTCAAGTCCAAATGGTAATGGAAATAAATAATATTAACTCTTAGTATTATTAGAAACTCTTTATAAGCTAAATATTAAAATCCTAATTAATCAAATTTTTAGTTTCCGTAAGTCGTGAGTGACCCCTAGCATAGATGTCATGACTACCCTATTGAAAATGAATGTTATCCGTACATTCACAAAAACCATAGAACATAATTACCATGCACTTAATGTCCTGTCATTTGAAGATCTTGACATTAGCTAGAGTCATGGTGAGTTCAACTCTAATTGCCTTAATCATATGACCTCATATTTAGTTCAATTCTTAATAAAACATTACTTATACTAGAAACACTTTCTAGCACTGAAAACTCCTTTCAGTTAAGTTATGTTTGACTTGGCCAGGTACTTATTCGTTAGGAACAACTTAGATAGCATAAGATCTTATCCTAGTTCACTATAGGAAATGAATTCCATCTTGGCCAATCACTTATCCCTACATAGAATTAATTAGAGCCACCACATGCTATATACCCAGGCATGGCTATCACAAGTATGTAAAAGGTATGTGAGCGACCTTTTATTTCTTATTTTGGTTTCGAGGTGAATTGGTTCTGTAAAGGTCTTTTCATTTTATTTCTGAGGGACATGGCAACTTTACTAATAAGGGACAAATGATTGGTCTCAGCAGGAACAAGATATTTTTTGTATTTTATGGAGTCACCAAAGGGATAACATTGGGTCACTCAATGAGTATTGCCCCCATTAGAGATTTCTAGGTTCAGGGGATCACATATACTTTTTTTCCTATTTCTCATTATACGACGTTCGATGTATAGCTGCCACAACATCTTAGTTTTGGTAATGATAGATTATATAGCATTGGCATAATTCATCATATAGTGGAATATAATAAAGCTAAAGATATTACTTTTACATCACTTTCTTAATAAAATACTTATAGAAGGAAAAAATATTATGAAAAAATTAATCTAATTTAGATATGATGAATCTACAAGGCAAATATGATTATTCACATAGCTTGCTCAATCACATGAACAATGAGATAAGCAATGTATACTCAATCATTTGAAAGAGTAAGTAAAATATGGATGATCATAAATGTTCGCAGTGATTATTTATGCTATGATGATAATATTAGGGATGCATGATGTCATCATTGGACTAAAAACATGACGACTCTATTTCAGGATTGAACTTTTCACATTATTGATATTTACGATGTGATTTCATGTTTTAGAACTAGAGGATGTAAAATGATGCTATGAAATTAGCATAATAAAGCATAGATTATGAATATAGCATAAAATTGCCAGTCTCATCACACAAGCACAACAATATTCCAAAATATTATGATAATAAAATAAAATGCAATGTAACAAAATAAATGTGCTGTCCTCATATTCGATTGAGCTTATATGGGTTTTGAAGCTTTAGCTTCAAGGGATTATCAAGCTTTCATCGTTAAGAGGTTCAAAATGACAATAGAATGATGCTAGTTTATATACCTTTAATGTGCGCTTTGACGAAGATAAGGCTTAGTTTGGTGGAAAAGCAATCTAATCACTTAAGAAAAATGTAGTGGGAGAGCAAAAACTATCTAGAAAGGGGTTTCAAGTGCCTTCAATCATATAGATTTTTGAGTCTTAGTATGTTTCCATTTGCTCTCCCCTCAAAATGGGCTATGGAAATGTCTGGTTATTATGAAAAATGTGTGAAATAGGAAGGTATAGGCATCGTCACATGCATGTCCCTAGGACATAACATGTGGCCACGCGAACTGTGCATGGTCACGCACATAACGCATGGCCACACATGTACGTGCATGCTTAAGTGCTCTTTTGCACATTACACACTCTAATTAGGCTTATACAAGCTATATTGAGGCTAGTTCTTGGGTTTTTAGGCCTTTTGAACACATTTTTGTTGTCTATTTTGTCTAATTCGACCTTGATTTTACAATATGACACCTAGGGTTGTATACGTGCACTTCTTAGTGATATGCGCTAATCCTCTAGTTATTTCAAACTATTCCAGGACCACTTCTAGAAGTTTTAGAGCCTTTTAGATGTGTTTTCAAAGTTTGTTTTGTCTGGTTTGGCTTCAATTTTAGTGCATGACTCTTGGGGTGTTTATGGCTTTGTGTGCAATTCTAAGTGACAAACGATGATCCTTGGGTTATGTTAGACCATTCTAGGACCACTTTTGGAGGTTTTAGAACCTTATAGGCATGTTTCTAAAGTTTTTTTTTATCAAAATCAATTTCCATTGTTTCAAAAAGTTTGATCACAATCTAACAAAATGAACACTAGGCTAACAAGCTAAGTGTTTTGAGAAAGGAATTCTCAAAATAAGCTTCTCATTGTTTTGAAAATTCATATTTCATAATGTCAAAGCACAACTTAATGGCTTAGTGATTAATTTTGCACACAAGTGTCAATTATTTTTTTAAGATTGCACATTTTAAAGGTGTTACGAATGAGCAAACTCTAGTCATCTTAGAGGTTCATTTCATCATTGGACCTTTTTGGGGAAAATTAAATTTGAGGTATGATAGTTGCCCCCTACTTCACATATGTTGCATAGCCAACTAGCACTAGTGTCCATACATGCGAATCAAATGCAAAGATGGAAAAAATTAATTTTTAAAAGAGAGGTACTTACATGAGTATTTTGTTATTATGATTCGATTATTTGGATATTGCTACTATAATCGTTTCAAGTGTTAGCTGAATAGATAGATACTGGCACTATAACCTCTTCAAGTATTAGGTGAATAGATAAATACTGCCACTCCTCTTTATGTGTTAGGCGAACAAAACCATGCCACTATAACCTCCTTCTATGTTAAGCGAACAAACATATACTGCCACTATAACCTCTTAAGGTGTTAGGCGATCAAAATCATGCCACTACAACCTCCTTTGGTGTTAGGTGAATAGATAGATACTACCACTATAACCACTTCAGGTGTCAAGCGAACAAAATCATGCCACTATAACATCCTCCAATGTCAGGCAAATAGACAAATACTGCCACTATAACCTCTTCATGTGTTAGGTGAACAAAATCATGCCACTATAACCTCCTTCAGTGTTAGGCAAATAGACAAATACCACTACTATAACCTCTTTAGGTGTTAGGTTAAAAAAAATCATGCCACTATAACCTCCTTAGTTGTGAGGCAAACAAATAATTATGATAATTGTGATTGATTAATATGTCCTTCTCTTTTAGTCTTAGTTGGTAATAAATGGTGATGACTTAGTGATTATGATGTCATTACTTATTATGTTCCATATGTTATTTTAATGAGCAGGGTATCCTCCTTACTTTTCTTCTTTTAGGAGGTGCTAAGTTTTTAAAAGTGGTGAGGTCACACGTAGTGTCTTTTGATAGATGTAGTCCTCATCATTGTATTTTTATGTGAGTTTGATGCATGTCTTATGTTCAAATGGAGGTTTAGGACCAAACAAATGAGTGTGCAAAGTCTCAAAGTGCACATGCAACTGTATGGGAGTGTGGGGAGGGGGGAAGTGTGCATGGCTGCATATATATAGCATGTGGTCATGAGCGCATAGCCACACCTCCCCCTCTCTTGTCTACTTAAGACACATATTTTTTAAGTTTGAAGCAGCTTCTTCTAGCCTTATTTGAGTGTTTTTCATCTACTTTTTTTACCTTTTTGAGTTCTAGGCTTTCTTAAAGAGACTCGATTCCTGCGGTTTACAGTCTTGAGACTCACGCTTAGGCTTTTCGTCATCACTAAGTCCTTCTTTTACCTTACTTTTTAGGCTTGCTATTTATTTTGTTGTATGAGGTTGTTGTAAATGTAGCTCTGTAATACTTGTTGTAATTATCTATTAAGTCATAGCTTCATTGTGAATGCTATTGCTTTATTTTCTTATTATGATTGTCTACTAGTGCTTGCCATTATGCTTTTTTTTTTTTTGCTTTTGTTATTGTTCATGTTAATTAAAATAAAGAAAAAGATGTGTTAGTATGTTTTATTTATATGAATGTTTGATAATGTACCTATTATTTGTAGCATCATAGGTTTATTACTATGCTAGCTGGTAGTTTCAATAGGGTCAGCATGTATTATTAAGGTCTTCCATTGTGCATGATTTAGATGATTGCTAAGAAGGGCATTGATGGGGTTATTATTGCATTATTTTATGACTCGTATGTGTCAAGTCAGATTGTGATGTATGCATTAATATATCAATGGATGGACACGATGCGTACTTTCCATCTACCTATTAGGGAGATGACCATCCCTCCTTTGGATTTTAATGCTATTACAGGCTTGAGCTTTTTTAGAGAGCATGTTCCCTTTAGCAAGGAGGAGTGCTCTTCTATGATTACAAGAAGGTGACTTACCATGGAATCGCTTAGGGTGGCCACTCCTATAAAATTTGGTTGCCCATTCATCACTCATTATACTGAGTTTGTTTATTTTGTTCAGATGATATATAATCATAATCTTATTCCAATAGACCATATGGCTCACTACTTTTTATTTTAATTATTGAGTGTCGTTATCTTCCTGAACCCTTCAAGTATAGGTAGTCTAAGATTGTTGCCTATTTTGAGGGATTTTGATGGATTTTAAGGTATTGTTAGGGTACTACCACTTTTCCCACATGTACTTAGGCCTTGATGTAGCATGTAAATGTGGCTCAAGGATCTATGAATGCTTGTTTGTGCTGGATGTGAGTAGTAGTTATCGTGTCTATTCTTTTTACTCTTTTTCTTTAGTTTGTTATTTTTGACTTCCTAGTTCTAACATATATAGGCTTATGAGTTCGGCATTCTCCCTCATCTAATCATCGAGCATTTCTTGGAGGATGGCTTTCCTTATTATTCTTACTGGATCAAGAGGACTACTAAATTGATTGTGGATTGCATAGTGGCTCGGGACTACATGGGCAAGTTATCCCCTCAATAGGTATGTCTGACTCCTACTGTGTTAGTTGTCTCTATTTTAGATATTCTTTGTTCATTCTTGCCTTTTGAGTAAATCTTCCTTCATTAGTGGGTGGTAAGGTCATATTAGATGATAAAAATGGTAACTGCATAGCAATTAATGGAGAGATGAGTATTGCTCTCCGACCTTACTAATAGAGTGTGGTATTTGGGCAAGTGAGTCCATCATTGGTGGGATGGTCCATTTATGAGGAGAGTCCCTATTCCTCCCCCTGGTGACATGTTTTAGGGCCATTAGCTTAGTGGCGATGAGCTTGCTACTACCTTTATGGGATGCTCTTCTAAGAGTGTCTTAGAGGGTGGAGCCTTACTTTATTTTAATGTGTTGATTCCTCAACTGATTGACACTATGGCTAATGGCACTTTTCCTCCAACTCTACCTCCTTTAGCAGATGCTTCTTACCCTTCATATTCAAGGACTAGGCTATCACGTGGATCATCGAGAGTTGCTTCCTCTAATTTGGTAGGCTTTAATTCTTATTTTGTATAACCATGTAATAAACTTTGTTAAGAATAAACTGTAATTGACACGATTTATGAGAGATTATATGTAGTGGTGAGGATTTCATCAAAAGAGATCTAGTTCTCATTTTAAGAAGAATGAGGGTATGTTCTATACTGAGGAAACTGCCTATACTAATGGTATGGCTTCTAGTAGTACTATTCTTGGGGACTTAACAGTTCAGCCATCCTTCACTTTACCTGGGCCGGATATATTTGGTAGAGTATTGCATTTTGATCTACCTTGCCCTAACTTTCCTCCATCGAGTGTTGCCCTCTTGACACTACCCATGTTCATGTCTTATTTCACTTATTTTGCCTTTATTTCATTTATTTTAGTGAGTGGTGATTGACTTCTTTGCTCACTTTTATAGATTCCCATGTCCTCTATTTAGTAGTAGTATACCATTGCAGGGAGTGAGTAGTAGTGCTTTTTGGCGTTTGGGACCACTCAGAGGGTATGCCTTCTTTATTCTACTTATTTATTTTATGCACACATTTTATTTATTCCTATTTTATATGCAGTATGTCATGCAGGCTGGATACTATCATGCTGGCTATAAATGGGAGCAGGAGTGTACAACTTATCATGATCGTATTGGTGAGCTAGAGTCATGGCTCTATCTTTTGCAATGAACAATGATGAGCCTGGAGCATATGAGGGAGATGCTTGAGCAGGATTAGTGCTTGCTTCGAATGGCCGCCATAACCCATGTAGTTGTTTTAGGAGCTAGGTGTAGAACTTTTAGCTTATGGTTTGCATTATTATATCATCTTTTTTAAGTTATGGACTCTCAATGTTGTATATGGGCATTTGTCCTATATGTGTTGAATGATACTTATGTGATGATGACTATATATGCTTCTTGTTGTGTATCATTGATGATGTTTGCCATTGCTCTTGCCTGCCTCTTTTATTTTTCCTTTTTTCACATAAGGCATCTCCTTTCAGAGCTTTTCACACTTAGCTAGGTTTTCTTTTTCTTCCTTTTTTTACCTAGTGTGTCTCCTCTAAAAGCTCTTCACACCTAGCTAGGCTTTTTTTTAAAAAAAGTTTTGATGATAGTAGCTAGTTTTGAAGAGATTGTTAAGAATTGTAGTAATGTAATGAAAGAAAATGCAAAACATGCTTAATGCAATTCATGATGATAAAATGTGCTGTATTTTTCAAAGAAATTTTGTATAAATCGATAATCATTCTTATTTCATTGAGGTCATTTAAGGAAAGCACAATTATATTCATATAAATTTCAAACTCAAGGTTACCTTTGTCCTTAACTAGCCTTCTCAGGTTTTCTCATTAAGTATTTTATCTCTTTCCCTAACTTTTGCCTAGGTTGCCCATGCAGGGTTTTCAACCAAGCAGGAAGTCCTTAAATTTTGCTTGAGCTGTCTTTTCAGGTTTTAAACTCAGTGGGATTTTTTTCTTATGCCTTAGACATAGTACTTTTTTCAAGCAGTCTATATTGCATTTTTAAAGAATTCATTGCCTTCATAGTCCATTAGCTTGACTGCTCCTTTTCATAAGACATGTTTAAACAAGTATGGGCCTTCTTAGTTTGTTCTAAATTTCCTTCTCAGGTCTAAAACACTGTACCTTATTTGCTTTAACACCTAATCTCTTGCTTTCACACTCATGTATTTCACTTTTTTATTAAAGGTTTTGGCTAGTTGAGCTTGATACAATTATGTGTTGTATAGAGCTTTAAGCCTTTAATTGTCTAAGAGGGTGAGATTATCGTACCTTTATTAAGCCCATTGTACTTCTAGTACTTTAGATTTGATCACTACCCAAAGAGACTTGATTTCTATTTCAACTAAAAGTGCTCTTTCTAATCCATATACTAGTGAGAAAGGAGTTGCTCCAGTTGAAATCTTGACTATTCATTGATACCCCCACAAGGCATATGGCAATCCGTCTACCTAATCTTAGTAAGTCTAAGTCATTTTTTATAAAATCTTCATGATGTTCTTGTTTGTAGCTTTAATGGCCCATTTGCTTATGGTTGGTAAAGATAAGGTTTATTATGTTCCACCTTGTAATGCCTTAGCAGCTCTCTAACTTCCACTTAGCCTTAGCAGCTCTCTAACTTCCACTTAGAATTGGACACCATTGTCAGATCTGATGTGATGGGGGATCCCATATTAATAGAACAAATTTCTTTTAATGAATTTGGCCACTTGCTTAGCTTCTATCCTTGTGAATGATTATGTTTTAACCCACTTTATGATGTAATCCACTGCCACTAAGATGAACCTATGTCCGTTCAAGGTTGTCAAGTGGATTTCCTTAATTATATATGGTCCACATGCTGAGAAGGGCCATGGAGAGGAGATGTAATGCAATTCTCTTAGGGGAAGGTGGCTGACATTTCCATGGATTTGACACTTATGGCATTTTTTTACAAATTTGATACAGTCTTCCATCATCATTATTCAAAGGAACCCTTTTCATATTAATTTCTTAGCTAGGATTGCTCTATTCATGTGCAGACCACAAATACCCTCTTATACTTATTCTACTGCTCTTGTAGTCTTGATTTCATTTAGACATCAGAGTTGTAAACCGTTCGAGGTTCTTTTGTATAGCAAACCTTAGTGTGATGTGAATTTTCATGCTAGTCATTGAATGACTACTTTATCTCTTTCATCTGCTTGAATAGTGTAGATGGTAAGGTTTAGTGTGCATCCAAGATTTTAGCAATCGCAACACTGTTTAAGCTAAGGGCTCTATAGAACACACTAACCACTATCACAAAGACATGGTATGGAGATGAGGAGTCTCCACGTAGGGTAATAACTGGGACAAATAAAAAAAGTGGTACTCGATTCCCTAAAAGAAAGCTAGCACCACAACCAAGACATTCTAGGTACGGAATACCAACTTCTTTTAGTCTCTTATTTATTTAGAATTATTTTATAAATTACTAAATTATCCTCTATTAACATGTAATTTCATATAAAACCTTATTCTAGCAATTAACTTTAAGGAAAACTAGTCATGAAAATACAAGTAAATAATGCATTCATATAATCCCTAAGTTAGCCTAATGTACATGGATTTTAATCAAATTAGCTAAATCAACATATTTTAAATAATGAGCCTAAAAGAATAATTCCTAATGAACCTAAGTCTATTTAAAAAATGGGTCTAAATCTATAAATTAGGGAGGTATTTAAGTTAGTGGGTCTATGTCTAATTTACTAGATAGTCCTAAGTCATCTCTAACCTGAAATCTAATTAATTATGGGCCTAAAATGCATTTTAATTAATTAAACCTAAAATCCTAAATTTATCTAAGTGGATTAAAATCTAATATGGGCTTAACGCCCAAAACACATACAAATAAACAAACAAACCCAAAAACAAAGAAAAATAGACAAGCCCAAAAACAAAATAAAAATAAACAAGCCTAAAAATAAATATAACATGCCAAAATAGATAAATAAAAGACCAAACAAATTATTAAATTAATTTCTCCTAAAAGAACCTTAATTTTTATTAATGTGGAACCTAAATTAATCTATTTCCTCCATTAATTTTAATTAATTACCTAATTAAGACCATAATTTTACTAACTAATTAATTATCATAGACATGCAATCACACATATAATTCCACTATTCCCACTATTGGGACTATTACAATAATTTATAGAAAATAATAATAAAATAATTAATACAACCAAAAAATAATAAAATAAAGCAATAATAATAAAAAACCCTATCAACTATATCTCTACAAGGTCCTTATCCATGACATTCCATGGACCTTTTATAGATTTGATTCTTCAAGTATGATCATCATATGTATTTCTTCATAATCTCCATAAAAAAAAGAATAAAAATTATGATTAATGAATAATAAAATACAATAATAAAACAAAATTAAATTTAATGAAATAAAAAAAAAGAAATTAAATCAATTAAATAAAAGAGCACAGAGAGAAGATGATGCTTATGGATAATTTTAATAGAATACTCCTCAGATTTGTTGAGTCACTGTTCTTGATAGGACTTAAAATATTATTCTTCAAATATCCTTTTTTATAAATCAAACAAAAAGAATTGGTTGAGAATAATATTTTCCTCTCTTTTCTCTTTTTTCTTGAACCAGATGATAAAATAGGTTATTGTTAAGTATGAAATGAGTTATATGAGGAATGTGAGTGATTGATAAGAAATTTGTCCCTCATTTAATCTGAGTAAGATATCTATGGCCCATTTATTGAGATAAACTAAGGAAAATGCTTGGCCATGCTAAAGTAAATTGATAAAGAGTTATCATTCTCAGTCTACCTAGAATCAACAAATAATATGATTAAATTCTACAAGGATGACATAATCTGTGCCTTATATTTAATCAAGATATCACGTGACAAAAGGACTAGAATATTCATTGTATATTAGGTTATGTCGGTTTATTGAGTTCATATGACTTGGGTAGTCATCATGGCTTGCTAGAGGCTACTTATGACTTGTAGGCCACAATAGATATTTAAGGCCTTGTAAGCACCTAATTTCACGATACAATTGAGCACAGTGGGACGAAAGCCCCTATGATGAAAAATTAATCAAGAAATTAATCTATAGTGCTGAAATTTGAGATTTCAGGGACTAAGTTATAGTTTTTTTAGACCTAATTGCAAAATCTTGATTCTAGAAAGATTTTTTTAAAAATTTTTTAGGACTACTAAGCAAATTTCTAATAGGCATTTCGCTAATGCCGACTAGTATTGGCCTAATGCCAATTGGCATTATGAGACGTCCACATTTTTTTCATCATTTTTTAGTACTTTCCTATTTTCTAATTGGTCCAAAATTAATTCATTTTAAAAAATATATTATTTTTAATATTTTTGTATAGAGTACGCATCCATTACATGCATTTGCTCTTTTTGAAATCCTTTTATCTTGATTTTTTATTTTGAAAAAAATAGAACTTCTTTATCCTGCCTCTCTTATCATCACGCCATAACTGTGATCATGTGAGAGTTGTTAGCTAAGGATAAAAGGAAAGGAAAGTGACAAAGAGAGGGTGGTGCTAGAGGGGCTAGGGTTTTGAAGAAAAGTTTAAGAGAAAAAATAGAAAAAATTAACATAAAAAAAAAACTTTCTAATGTAGATTTTGAAGAAAACTTTTCAAAAGGAAGAAAAATATGTTCTTTATGTTTTTGAAGTCCAAGAAATCAAGAAGAAAAGCAATAGAGTCAATCTCAAAATGGTGAAAATCCTAATTTGAGGGGCATTCAAATAGCATCTACACATCATTCTTCATATATATTCCCTTGTTTCTTTCTTCATTTATTATTTTCCTTGATTTAATTCTTTCTTTTTTATTTTATTATTTCATTAATACTAATTTGTTTCTTTTTTTTTCATTTTGTTTTTATTTTTGTTTTAGCTTGAGATGGGTATAATTGGAATGACTACATGATACAATGCAAATATGCATAGTTATTTAGTACATTATAAATGTTGTTTTGTTTAATTTTAGTTATGTTTGTGTGTTTATTTAGTTATGAAAATGTTATTTTCAATTCCAAATGCTTTTAATGTTTTTTATATGTTTTATATATGCTTATAGGTTCAATTGATGCATTAAAAGGACTTTGGACTTGTTAGAATGAAGTATGAAGCTCAAGAAGCAAAATAAAGTTGAATTGACACTATGCTAACTTGTTACATCTGGAACGAGTCATGACAATAATGTCTCACCAAAGCGTTGCAACTTTTCAGCTTTTAATAGTTTTTTTTATTTTGACAATGAATTCTTCTACAGATATCCAAATGAAGTGATTCAAGTTGTCCTAGAAAGAAAACTCAAAGGTCTAAAACATTCATGAAGGAACAATTTCAGGAAAAGGTCATTTAGAAGGATAAAAATTCCCTATAATTTACTATATCGACATAAAGTTGTGACCCTTCAATTGAATGGGTACCTTTCCTATTGTAACTTCTTTTAACCACCTCTAAGGTCCATATATATTTCAATTGTAACCTATAATAAAGAGATCTAAGATGAGAGAGAGAAATATCTCAGTTTTATATGAAGAAATTTATGAGAAAAACATATAGTATTAGAATAAAAAATATAGATTTTCATTAGGACTTAGTTTATTATTTTGAATATCAAGTTAGCAAGAAAGAAGAGAAGATTGCTCAACATGAAGCAAGCATTAGAAGGCTTAGTAAAAATGGGTTTTATCAATTATCTTTCTTCTTCTTTTATTATTCTTTAACTATGTTTCTTGACTAAGTCTTGTTTGAGAATTGCAAAGATAAATTAAATAAGAACTATATTTTCTATCTTATCTTGTTTATAATTTAATTTCAATTAGTGCTTAATTAAGTTATTTATGATTGATCACCATATGTAACTTATTTTAATAAAATTATTTACAATGAGAGTTGGAGTAATTTGGTGGATGTATAATTAAGATTACTTAAGAATTAGATTTACTTGGAAATAAGGAATTCATCTTAAGGGAAACAATTAGTAGATTTACTTGTGATTTCCTTGTCTATCTTTATAATACACTAAGAGAGCTTGCAAACTCTAGATGAGAATATCCTTAATTGACAACAAGAGTTACTTTTATGGATTTTTTTGTATGATGTGATTTATGATTTTCTCTTACCTCTACAATACATTGAGAGAGCTTGTAGAATCTAAGAGGAAAAACTTCTAATTGATAACGAGAGTTACTTTTAAGGACTTTACTTTAATCTGACAATGAGAGTTGCATTTAAAGATTGTACGCACTAATTTCCAATCAATATGTTTTATGATAATCCTTTATAAGTTCTTGTTTATATTTTGAATTATGATTTTCATACATATATATATTTGCTTTTTTATTTCTGTTTAGTATTATAGTATATTAGTAGTAATTAGATTTCTTAATTTATTTCAATTATTATCTTTACTTAGTTTTGCCTATCCATCTAAGGAACTAATCGGTTAATATAAAATTCTAATCAGTTAATTCTAAGAGGTTAATGTAAAATTCCCTAATTCTTAGTGTTTGACACCTTACTTACTCTATACTAAATCCTTAGAAACTAGGGCTATACAATTCTACCCGCTTCAGAATTTGGCACCATTACTGGGGATTGGCTAGTCTAATTAGTTTAAAAATTCTTATTAACTTAGGTTAGAGAAAGGTTGTTTTAGGCCTTGTTTTTACTTTTGTTTTGTTTCTATTTTATTATCATTATTATTAATTGTTTAGTTTAATTTATTCAATTGTGAGTTTACATTTTTTATTTTATTCTTACTAGAAGTACTAATGATAATAATTTATACTTTGATCTTGAAATTGATTAACTTATATGAAATTTGCATAGGGAAGAAAGGCAAAAAAGAGAAAATCAACATAATTTTAATAACATGGCTCAACTAAAGAGAAGGCCATGAGAAGGACATTAGGAGATTTTGCAATGCCCGACATCTTAGGTAGTTTTGGTGGAATTGTGGCTCTAGCTATTACCAATAACAATTTTGAGATCAAGCCAAGTATTATCCAAATGGTGCAGAATAATCAGTTTTGAGGCTTATAAGAAGAAGATCCTTATGCTCACATATTGACTTTCCTTAATATTTGTGCAACTTTCAAGATCAATGGTGTGACGGATGATGCAATAAGGCTAAGACTCTTCCCTTTTTCATTCAAGGATAAAGCATAACTTTGGCTTGCTAGTTTGCTAAATGAATCAATTACAACATAGGATCAATTAAAGCAAGCATTTCTACAAAAATACTTTCCACCACATAAGACAACCAAGTTTCAAAATAAGATGACCACTTTTAAGAAAAATGGAAGTGAGACAATCTATTCAGCTTGGGAGAGGTTTAAGGAACTTCAACGGTAGTGTCCACAACATGGTTTGCCAAAATGGATGCTTCCTTAAAATTTCTACAATGGATTGATGGATGAAAACAGAAACATTGTCAATGCAACATCTAGTGGGAAATGGATGGATAAAATGGCTAAAAGGGTTATTACATTGCTAAAGGAACTTGCATCATAAGGATACATGGGTGAAGAGAATACTATGGCTAAAGTAAGAGGAGCTTTGGAACTTGACACAATTAAAATTCTAAATGCAAAGGTAGATACCCTTACCAAATTGGTAAGTAATTCTCAAAGTAAATCATTAGAATGTGCTAATGTGGTTTATGAGACTTGTAGAGGATCTCATTCTTATTCTCAATGCAATGAAATTACAAATGAGGATGTGAATTTTGTTCAAGGAGATTTTAACCAAAGAATGGGGTTGAATTCTAACACTTATAATCCTCAATGGAAGAACCATCCCAAATTCTCATGGTCAAACCCATCCTCTCAATTAAACCCTCCATATAACCCAAACACTAAACCTCAAAACCCACTAGGATTTTCCATGAAACAATAATCCTTTAATATTGCACAACCTAAACCCAACATTGAAACTCTTATGGACCAATAAATAGCCATCAACAAGCAAAATGACGAGTGATTTAAGTAACTCAATTCTAAACTCCAGTAGATTGCTACCCATAACCATATTCTTGAAACCCAAATTGCCCAATAAGCCTTTACCTCAAACACTAAACCTTTGGGAAAGCTTCCTCGCCAACCGGAGTACGTACAAAAAGAGTCTTGTCAAGAAATCACACTATGTAGTGGTAAGGAGGTTGAAAAGGATCTTAATAAGAAAAATAAAAAGGTTAATGATGATGATGAAGTAGAGATTGAGGAAGTCAATGTTAGAAATAAAAATGATGATAAAAGTACAAAGAAATATAATAAGGAAAGTGCCATTCCATTAAAGAATGATGAACTAGAGATAGATGTTAAATCTCTTCGTTTTCCTCAAAGGATCATAAGGTAGAATTTGGACAAGCAATTTGGTAAATTCCTTGATTATCTTAAGGATATCACTATCACTATACCATTTACATATGCTACTAGAGATATGCCAGCATGGGGTAAATTCTTGATAGATATCGTTAGCCACAAGAGTAAGCTTGAAGATTATGGTTTAGCATCTCTTGTTAAAGAATCTAAGGAAGTCTCCACCAAAGATTAAGGATCGTAGTTCATTGATAGTTCCTTATGTAATTAGAGGTATGCATTTTGATAAAGCTTTAAGTGATATTGGTTCTAGTGTTAGTCTTATGCCATATTCAATTTATAAAAACCTTGATTTATAAGAACTTAAACCTACTATTATGTGTCTTTCCATGGCGGATAAATCTATTACATATCCACTTGTCATTTTAGAAAATTTTCCAACAAAAGTGGGTAAGTTTGTGATACTAGCTGACTTTGTTGTATTGGAAATGGAGGAGGATCTTGAGATCCTAATTTTGTTTAGAAGACCATATTTTAGGATAGCAGGAGCAATTATTGATATGAAGAAAGGAAAGATCACATTAAAAGTGAATAATGAATGTATAGAATTTAATGTGCTGAATATAATGAAGTCAACACCCATAGAAGTGGCAAGTAGAATTGATTCTATTGATGTTATTGATGGATGCATTGAAGAAGTAATTCATGAGTGCTTAAGGAATGAATCTATGGAGATATACGAGAAGCAGGAAGCTAATGATCAAATTTTTGAAGTAATCCCATACAAATATTCTTAATGGAAATCAAGATTTGAACCTTTAAGAAGCATGGATGATCCGAAGGACAATACACCTAATAAGGAAGTCAAGGTGGAGCTCAAGTCATTGCCATCAAATCTCAGATAAGCATTTTTTGAATCTGATCTTCAATTTCCTTTTATTGTTAATTCACCCTTGCCTAGTAATGATGTTAAAGCTTTATTTGATGAGTTGAATAATCATAATAGTGCCATTGGTTATTCTATAAATGATTTGAAAGGTATTAGTCCTAATATATGTATGCATAGAATTCTTTTAGAGGATAATGCAAGCCTTCTATTGAAGGTCAAAGGCGGTTGAATCCCACTCTTAATGAAGTGGTAAGAAAAGAAGTGACTAAATTGCTTAATAATGGAATCATTTATTCCATTACTAATATAAATTGGGTAAGCCCCATTTAGGTTGTACGAAAAAAGGGAGGCTTAACCGTTGTTAGAAATGAATCTAATGATTTGATACCTATTAGAAATATCATAGGATGGTGTATGTGTATAGACTGTAGAAAACTTAATAAAGCAACTAGGAAATATCATTCCATTGCCTTTTATTTACCAAGTCCTTGAAAGATTAGCAAACTTTTCTTATTTTTGTTATTTGGATGGACTTAGTGAATTCTATCAAATTCTTATCCATCATGAGGATTAAACTAAAACTACTTTTACATGTTCGTATGGAACTTTTGCTTTTAGATGTATGCCTTTTGGTTTATGTAATGCAATAGCTACTTTTCAAAGATGCATATTTTCCATATTTAGTGATCTACTCGATGAATGTGTAGAAGTTTTTATGGATGATTTTAGTGTCTATGGTTTTGACTTTTCTAATTGTTTAGACAACCTATCTAAAGTACTTGACAAGTGTATTAAGCATGGATTAATCTTAAATTAGGAAAAGTGCCATTTCGTGATGAAATAAGGCATAGTTCTTGGACATATGGTTTCAAAGCAAGGCATTGAAGTCGACAGGGCAGAGATAGAAGTGATTGAAAAATGACCACCTCTAAAGTGTATTAAGGATATAAGAAGTTTTCTTAGACATGCAGGCTTTTATCGAAGATTTATTAAAGACTTTTCAAAGATAGCAAAGCCATTGTGTAGGTTACTTGCTAAGGAAGTTACTTTTGAGTTTGATGATGCATGCTTGGAAGCATTGAAAATTTTAAAAAAGGCTCTTATTTCCATACCTATCTTGCAACCACCTAATTGGGAGCAACCATTTGAGATAATGTGTGATGCTAGCAACTTTGTTGTAGGAGCTATTTTGGGACAAAGAAAAGAAGGCAAGCCATATATGATTTATTATGCTAGTAAGCTACTTAATGAAGCTCAAATCAACTATACCACTACATAAAAGGAGCTGCTTGCTATTGTTTATGCATTTGACAAGTTTAGAGCATACCTCAGAGGGTAGAAGGTGATTGTTTATTCAGATCATACTACTCTTAAGTATCTTCTAAGAAAAAAAGATGAAAAACATGGACTCCTTTGTTGGATCTTGATGCTTCAAGAGTTTGATTAGGAAGTAAGAGAAAAGAAAAGAAGTGAGAACTTTGTAGCAGATCATCTATCAAGGCTAGATAAAGATGGATTAAAGAAGCAGGATGATGGTATGCCAATTAATGAGACATTTTAGGCTGAACATCTTCTAAGTGTCATATCAAAAGAACTTCCATGGTTTGCAAGTATTGAAAATTATCTTGTAAGCAGTATTCTTCCTTATGGTATGGATTATAGACAAAGGAAAAAGTTCTTACATAACTGTAGATTCTACTATTGGGAGGAGTTGTTACTTTACAAAAGGTGTGTAGATGGTTTGATTAGAAGTTGCATTCCTTAAGATGAAATCCAAGATGTTTTGAAGCATTATGATTCTTTCAATGTTGGTGGACATTTTAAAGCATTAAAGACAACATCTAAGGTACTACAATTTGGTTTTTGGTGACCTACTTTGTTTAAGGATGCTAGAGAATATATGATTACATATGATAGATGTCAAAGGATAGGGAATATATCAAAGAACCACGAGATGCCTTTGAAAGGGATTCTTGAAATCAAAATCTTTGATGTATAGGGAATAGACTTCGTAGGTCCATTTCCTAGTTCCTTAGGTTACAAGTATATTTTGGTCATGGTTGATTATGTCTCAAAGTGGATCGAAGAAATGCTGACAGTGACAAATGATGTTAGAGTGTTTAAGAAAATGCTTAAGAAAGTAATTTTTCTAAGATTTGATACCCCTAGAGCATTGATAAGTGATGGAGGTTCACATTTTTGTAACCATGTGATTGAAGCTCTCTTGAATAAGTATAGAGTAACACACAAGGTTGCTACTCCATATCAGCCATAAATAAGTGGGCAAGTTGGGGTGAGTAACCAAGAAGTTAAATGGATTCTTGTGAAAACAGTTTACTTATCAAGGAAAGATTGAGCATTGAAGCATGATGATGTATTATAGGCATATAGGCAACTTTTAAGACTCCAATAGGCCTTACTCCTTATTAATTAATTTATGGGTAGTCATGTCATTTACCTATAGAGCTTGAGCATAAGGCATATTGGGTGAAAAGAGCTTTGAATTTTGACTTGATGAAGGTAGGCAAGAAAAGGTTATTTCAACTTAATGAACTCGATAAGTTGAGAATGAATGCTTATAAGAATGCAAAGTTATATAAAGATCACACTAAGTTATGGCATGATAAGCATTTGATCAAAAAAAATTTCATGAGGGAGAACTTTTTTTGCTTTGTCATTCAAGATTGAAATTATTTTCGGGCAAGTTGAAATCATGTTGGTGAGGCCCTTTTATAGTTGTTAAGGTATATAGGGGAAATCTGCAAGGTAAATGGACATCGTCTCGAGCCTTACTTGATCAGTGAAGTAACTACTCCAAATCAATCTATCTCTCTCTCTACTTCTTGATGAAATAAAGGTAAAACTTTTAACTTTAACAAATTTTTAATTTCATATTATTTCTTTTCTTTAGTTTATTTTACCTATTTTCTTTACTTGCATACTCTTAGTTTTAGTATACATTTGGTATATTATTAATATATACTTAGTGGTTTTTATCTCATTTTCATGCATTTCTTTTATATATATTGTTTAGTTGATAAGTTAGAATTAATTTATGCATAATAGTGACCATCATGAGTCATTATAGCGTAACGAGTCATAACAGAGACATAGTGTGCCGAGTTGTTTCATAAAGGACGACTCAAGTTAATAAGGAAGGCATGTAATGAGTTTTTACAATGTAACGACTCGTTACAGAGACTCAACGTGTTGACTTATTACACTTGGCACTACCTGACCCATCACCTAGGAAGTTATCATAAGTCGTTCCTATAGATCGACTCAAAACATAAACATATTGTGCCAACTCAGTGCACCATGCCAAGTTGTTCCACCTTTACACACATATGCATTTCATAAATTAAATTATAAACGTTTATAATAATCCTAAATTAGCACCTTTTACATCTTTTAATTAATGTTTTTTTTATTTTGTTAATTCAAATTTGGATTGAAAAGTTATCTTATTACTTCAAAAAGGGTCAAACCTTTTCACATTACTTTTACATAACTATTCACCCAACATCTTATACCCCTACATCTTACACCCCTATAACACCTGTTTATACACCCTTTTGACCACCCAATCTCCTATATCTTCAATTCTCAAAAAATCACAACTAATTTCAATATCTAAACACACTTTCACATTTACTCTTCATTCATCTTCTCTATTCTCTCTTCCATAACCACCAACTTTTCATCTCTTCTCTAAACAATAACAAAAACCCTACTCGAATCCCACCCTCCCTCTCATTTCATTTTTCCATTTTAATTTCTCATCCTCTATATATTTTTGAAAAATTCTAAGTTTATTTAAGCAAGACTATCATTATGGGTAAGACTATAAGATCATCATCCAAGAGACCACACATTGAAGAATCACCCCAAGAAGAGGAGGAAAATCTGAGCAGGACTTACAAGGCTAAGTTTGTAATCCTTTCACATGTAGAAGGTGTTATGTTGGCAATAATAAGGTTTAGAGAAATCTTGGGTTATAAGTATATTCCTAACTCTCTCTTGAACAATGTGGGTATGCTTAAAGTGTTTGATCAATTGCTCACTCAATGTGGTCTTAAGCGATTTGTCTTTATGCATGAGGATACTTATGTTGATTTAATTACTAAGTTTTATACTACTTTGGATGTTAATGAGAACAATTCACAAATTTTGGAATTTAGGATGGAAGGAAAGAATCACTAACTAACCTATTCTTTCATGAACCGTGTGTTTCATTTTAAAAAGGAAGGATTATATGATCCCCTATCTAATTTCAAGTTAAATGAATTCTGGACATTTTTTATTGATTTGCAAACCCATTTCAATGTAAAAAAGCAAATGAAATGTTCATTAAAGATATGAAATATTAGTTGTTGCATAAGGTCCTAGCATGTGTTATTTTTCACAAGTTTGAGTTTCATAGGGTTTCTGCACAAGAAATGTTTCTTATGTGATGTATTCATAACAAGAAATCAATTTATTGGACTTCTTGGATATTTAATCAATTATTTTCTTGTGCTCCACATAAATATTCACCCTTAACACATGGGCATGTGATCACAATAGTTGCAAAGGCCGTGAATGCTGATATTGCCGGTTACAGTCACAAGGTTAAATGCTCTTATTTTACTAACCATGCTTTTATGAGAGGAGAAGTTGATGTAGGATTTCAATTTATTCCCTCCCGATCATGTTCATGCTGGCATGGAATTACTGGATCATCTTGAGTTGAAGAACCACCTATTGAATATTAAATAGAAAGTGACCCGGAAGAAGAACTTCCTCAATATCAACTATATGGAGATATTCCATTGCTTACTTACCCTCTCCAAAGTGCACCGAGCTCTTCAAGTGACCACCCTACTATTTGGGATCAAATTTCCATGCAAGGGCAATTGAATGAAATGATGTTTCACCAAAAGCAATTGGCTCATTATAAATGAAAATTGTAGTACAAGTTGACCTAATACTTTGCTCAATCTAGACACTTAATTGAGTCTCTACCTACTTCTCCAACCAATGATTAGGGAAGTACTTCTATCCTTTCCTTTGCTTTTATTTTCCTTACATTGAGGACAATGCATGCTTTTAATTATGGGGGGAATGGATTGATATATAGATATATTAGTATTAGTATATTAGTTACTTATATATTAGGGTATTATATTAGTCTACATTTTTGTGTATTTGCATTAATTTTGATTATTCATTTTGCTCCTATATTTAATAAGTAGTCATCCTTAATAGTCTTTTTAATTTTGATTGAAGTTAATATATTTTGTTAATAATGAATTTTTATTGCTCAATTGGTAGAAGTCTAAGTTTTATGTATTATAAGTAATAAGTTTATGTTTTTATATCTTTTTATTATTTCTAAAATCTAAAGAATGTATTAGTCAACTTGCTAACTATGCTTTAGGCTAAGTAGTAATGATTTAAGTTTTGGTTTTCTTAAGGACTTAGGTAACCTTAGAGAAACTATAGCCATAATACATAAAACATTTGATTTTCAATAATGGATGAGGATAATGAAAAAAATTAAAAAGAAAAAAAATATAATAAGTAAATAATGCTTATGATATGATGCATCTTAAGTAAGTGGTGTGCAAATGAGTATGCTCCTTAGTTGCATTCATTCGGAAAAGGATGTATAATGTCACAAGTAGATGAATCTTGAGCAAGTTGTGTGCATTTGTGTTTGCTCCTTATTTGCATTCATTCGAAAAGAGTACATATAGTAAATATACTTATGAATAAAAAAGTCTAAAAATGCCATAAGAAAAGTAAGTTGTTATATGTGCTTAATATTGTCTCTAGGTTATTTTTGTCTTAAGAATCCCTAAGTTTGAAGCATGACTATTTTGGCTAAGAAGCTTGGTTAGAACTTTGACTTTTCATTTTCTTGATTTTATTCTTAGTAGATTGAGATAAATTGGTGAACTTATTACCTATGTTATGAAACTTGTTTATTTTACCATCGTTGAGCATTGAAAGTTCAATTATTGAATTATTTTTCTTCTATCTTCATTCATGATTAAAGTGACTTGTTAAGGATGCTACATTTATTTTGGGATTAAATGAAAATTTTGTTAATCTTTTTCATATTAGATATTTTATTTTCTTGAGGGCAAGCAAGGTCTAAATGTGGGGGAATTTGATATATTGCAAATATGCATAGTTATTTAGTACATTATAAATGTTATTTTATTTAATTTTAGTTAATTTTGTGTGTTTATTTAGTTATGAAAATGTTATTTTTAATTCTAAAAGCTTTTTATGTGTTTTGTATGTTTTAGATATTTTTTAGGTTTAATTGATGCATTAAAAGGACTTTGGACTTGTTAGAATGAATTATGAACCTCAAGAAGCAAAAGAAAGTTGAACTAATACTGTGTTGACTCATTATAGTTGGAATGAGTTGTGATAGAGGCGTGTCATGCCAAGTCACAACCTGTGCTGAGTCGTCCCAGCAATGTCTCATCAAAGGGTTGCAACTTTTCAACTCTGAGTAGTTTTTTGTATTTTGGCCATAACTTCTTCTACAGAAATCCAAATAAGGTGATTCAAGCTATCCTAGAAAGATAACTCAAAGATATAGAACTTTAATGAAGGAAAAATTTCAAGATAAAGTCATTTAAAAGGAAAAGGATGCCCTAGAATTTACTATATCTATATAAAGTTATGACCCTTCAATTGAAAGGGTACCTTTACAATTGTAACTTCTTTTAACCACCTCTATGGTCCATATATAATTCAACTGTAACCTATAACAAAGAGAGCAAAGATGAGGGAGAGAAATGTCTTAGTTTTATATGAAGAAATTTATGAGAAAAACATATAGTATTAGAATGAGAAATGCATATTTTCATTAGGACTTAGTTTAATATTTTGAAGATCAAGTTAGCAAGCAAGAAGAGAAGATTGCTCTACACCAAGCAAGCACTAGAAGGCTTAGTAAAAAGGGTTTTATCAATTCTCTTTCTTCTTCTTTTGTTGTTCTTTAACTATATTTCTTGGCTAAGTCTTGTTTGAGAATTGCAATGATGAATTAAATAAGAACTATATTTTCTATCTTATATTATTTATGATTTAATTTCAATTAGTGCTTAATTAAGTTATTTATGATTGATCACCATATGTAACTTGTTTTAATCAAATTATTTACAATAAGAGTTAGAGTAATTTGGTGGATGTATAATTGAGATTACTTAAGAATTGGATTTACTTGGAAATAAGGAATTCATCTTAAGGGAAACAATTAGTAGATTTACTTGTGATTTCCTTGTCTATCTCTAAATACACCAAGAGTGTTTATAGACTCTAGACATGAATATCCTTAATTGACAATGAGAGTTGCTTTTATGGAATTATTGGTATAATGTGATTTATGATTTTCTCCTATCTTTGTAATACACCGAGAGAGCTTGTAAACTCTAAGAGGAAATACTTCTAATTGATAATGAGAGTTACTTTTAGGGACTTTACTTTAATCTAACAATAAGAGTTGCTTTTAAAGATCATACGTGCTAATTTCCAATCAATATGTTTTATGATAATCCTTTATAAGTTCTTGTTTATATTCTGAATTTTGATATTCATACATATATATATATATATATTTGCTTTTTTTTTTATTTCTGTTCAGTATTATAGTATATTAGTAGTAATTAGATTTCTTAATTAGTTTTAATTATTATCTTAACTTAGTTTTGCCTATCCATCTGACTAACTAATCAGTTAATATAAAATTCTAATCAGTTAATTCTAAGAGGTTAATGTAAAATTCCCCAATTCCTAGTGTTTGACACCCTACTTACTCTATTCTAAGTCCTTAGAGACTAGGATTATACAATTTTATACGATTCACTATGCGAGGGCAAATGAATAAATAAAACATCCATGGATGCCATGGATTAGAACCTATAACATTTTAATATAGGTTTTTAGGGTTTTGCATTTTATTTTATTTATTTTATTGGGTTTGTATATAATTTCCTATTTGTTTTATTCATGTAAGAATTGTAATAACTAACATAGTGGGAATAGTAATTATTTGCATTTGTGTTCTTAAAATTAATAAGTAATTAGGGTTTCATTTGTTAAAACATGCTAAAATCAATAATGGCAGTAGATTAATTTTAGGATTACATGAAATTGAATTAGATTTTCTTAGAAAGATCATGTAAAAATTATTGTTTTGATTTATTTTTAGTATGTGTGTTGAATTGGGTTTTGTTTTTGGTTTTCATGCCTTTTCGGCCCTAAGCCCACATTAAGCCTAAACCCACTTTTTAATTTAATTAAAATCAATGTAGGCTCATTTTATGTCAATTAGATTTAGGCTCATTTTGATTAATAAAATCAATTTAGATTTAGCCTAGCCCAATAAAGCATTTTTATTTCTTTTAAAATTAATTTAGACTTTAAGCCCATTTTCTAGTTAATTAAAATTTATTTAGACTTAGATCAACCCATTTAATTTCATTACTATCAAAATAAATAAACTAAGGCCCAAATTTCACTTAAAAAAATGATAGATTTAGGCCCACTAATTCAACTTTTCCTTTAAAAGTTTGTAGACTTAAGCCCATTTCCTTGGATAAATTAAAATAAATAGACTTAGGTTCACTAAAATTGATAAAATTATAGGTCCTCTATTAGCCCGCTTCAACTGTAAATAAAATGTAGAATTAGCTAACTACTAAATAAAATTAACTTAGTTCAGACTTAGGGACGTTACACTTTGTATAAATACATTTTTATATGTGATTTTATTATTAGTTGCCTTATGGTTAGATGGATGTTCAAATTAGCATTTAATAAAATTCCATGTAATTAGAGAATGAAGTAATAATTCATAAAGTAATCCTAAATGAACACGAGACTAAGACAAGTTAGTATTCTATTCCTAAAATTTCCTAATTGTGGTGCTAGCTTTCTTTTAGAGAATCGAGTACCACCAAAGCAATTTGTCCTAGTTATTACCTTAGGTGGAAACTCCTCATCTTCACACAATGTATTTATCATATAGTATTGTGTTCCCTAGGGCCTTCAGTCCAAACAGTGTCACGGTTAATAAAATCTTAAGCGCGCACTAAACCCCGCTGTCTACAATGGCTACTCCACTAGGGATAAAAAATACTAATTCTACTTGTGTTCTTTAGGATAATTTTATTCATTATTATTTTATTATTGCATTCATTCTATATATCGTTATTTATCTAATGGCGTTAGTTTATAATTCCATGATTCCACTAGCTTTATGGGATTGTAGATTAGCTAACCATCACTCTTAGCCTTAACTCGATTCAAGAGAGACTGTTAAGATCATTTGACCATAGCCTATAACCCAAGTCCTAAAGGGGGGTGATCTTCTCTCAAGTTGGTAAAGGATGTCTGGCCCCTTTGACCTTAGCCTGTGACTTAAGTCCATAATGGAAGACATCTTGCTGTAGGAACCTTGACTTTTTACTGAACCTTAACCACATATAATGGCCTAGTAATTTTCCCTAGGATTTACCTAAATTGCTTGTATGTTTGTTTGCCATGAGGTATTTCTATTTATAAAAGCCCAAGCCCATACTTTTGAAACCCACTTAGGTGATAAAGGTTAGGCTAGACCTTTATACCTACAAATATTGTTTTTATGCCTTTACTTCTTCAAAAGAGATTTGGCATACACGTTTGTCCCTAATATCCCCTGTTGATATTAAGGCCAAGACAAAAAATCCTAGGAAAAGAAACTAACCATTGAATACATATGTGGGAGGAATAAGGTTGAAAGGTTTATGCTTCCATGTTGCCTATTGATTGTTTCCTTATAATTGTTACATGCTATTTGCTTAGTTGCTACCTCCTACATAGCACGTGCATCATACATACATGCATACATGCACTTTATCCATTGTATTAATGCCTTGTGGTAGACTAAAAAGAGTAAGTTATAGTCCTAAAGCCTTACCAAAAGTAATCTTTCACATACTAGAAAAACTAGAGAAAAGTCAGTCCTATCAGCCTACTCTATTTAGAAGCTGAACTAACCAAAATTGAATCGATAGAAATAGAATAACAATAAGGAGGGAACTAGACCATAAAAGACACAAAAGGAGCTCTAATGGATGACATGAGAGCTACGATGCAAGATGAACTGAGATATGCCACATGTTGCTACTATTATACCACCACTTGCAATTGAACAACCACCTATTGCTACTACGATCTCACCTATCGTAGATGCTCTACCTACTGCCAATAATACTGGGTGGTAACCTATTACCAGAAATCCACTTATCATTGATATGAAGGTGGAAGATTTTGAGAATTACCTGGTAGAGAAAGCCAAAGAGAGAATCATTGGAACTATAACAAGACCTTGAGTCCAAGCAAATGCAAGCACTAACCTAGAAAATTTTTAAAATGGAAGAATTGATTTGGGGACAAGGCATGGGATACTCATTCAACTTCGATGATATGCTGCAAATGGATGGTGACAAGCTGCTTAACAAATTCAAAATGTCTCAGCTACAGAAGTTTAATGGAACTAGAGATCCTAGAATTCATCTGAGTCAATACACTATAACTATATCACTACAAAAGCCTCATTAGCAGTGATCACTAGGCTGTTTATGTTGTCTTTAGAGGCAATGGCTATAAACTGGTATCACATATTAGAGAAATCTATCAGGGCTAATTGGAAGGAGTTATGTACTACTTTTCTAAAATAATATGAGTGAAATACTAGATTGGAAGTGTTCATCAGGGATTTAGAATTGATTAAACATAAATCCAAGGAGTCTTTTTTTCTAATTTCTTAAATCATTTAATGAATGAAGTAAGGTTAATGAAAAATAAGCTAGCTAAGAAGGATCAGGTTAGGATGGTAGTTTAGAATGTGTCGCTTAATATGGTGGAGAGACTATGAATGATGAACCCTAAAACAACCATAAAATTGTATGATGATGGTCTATAAGCAGAAGATATTAGGGATGACAATAAAAGAAGCTGTAGAAGCACCAGAACCAGAAATTACCCAATTAGGGGCACACAACAGGGAAGTACTAATTGAGTGGTTGAAGTACGTATAGTTTAGCAACCTAGGAGATTCTCTAACTTCAACTAGCCACTCTCCAAGGTTCTAGAAAGACTAATCTATAAAGGCCTACTTTGACCCTTAACCTTCTCTAAACCACCTAACCCAAATGTCCCAAGTTATGATCCTAGCAGTTATTGCAAGTTTCACTAAGTACTCAGCCACTCCCTAGATACCTATATCTAGCTCAAACACAAAATCCAAAACCTAACGGACTCCAAAAAAATCACTGACCCAAAAAGTCCAACTTTGCTCTAAACATTAGAAATAACCCTTTCCCAAATTATCAAAATGTCCTACCACTGGCCACTATGATGATCAACTCGGGAGTTAGTGAAGATGAAGTGCTAAACTCTTTTGAAAACCTAAAACCTATAGCCAATGGAGACTCTCTTGATGCCTCCAAGGGAGTTAAAGAATTGTTGGGACAACCCTTTAGCAAGTTTAACTACTAAGTATTCTACTCCAAGCCACCTTATGATGATATCCCTGTTGAGTCAATATTGCCCTTGGGATAGGTAATGATTTTAATAATGAGCTGATGGAAGAAGGAAAGAATCTAAAACCTTGAATAGCCCTCAAGAGGAGTTAAAGATTTATTGGGGCAACCTTCAGGTAAGTATGACTATAGAGTGTTCTACTCTAAGCTAACTTTAAGTAATATATCCTTGGAAGAGATTGTACCTACATGTTGGGGTGATGAATTCAAAGATGATAAAGAATCCTTAGCTCCCGAACAGTCTCAGGAAGAGGTTGAAGAATTGCTAAGCCAACACATGGGCAAGCTTAATCTAGAGAAGTTGAAAGGGAAGGACACATGCACATTGGAAGTATGGAAAGATAGGAAAAGGGATCAAATTATCAGAGTTGTAGACATCTGGTATGACTTTAATGATGAGAATTCACTAGCTTTGACATATGGAGCAATAACCCCAATGTAAACTATGCCACTAGAAGTGAAAAGAACTACAAGGCAGCCAAAAAGAGAATTGAGAGAGTCACAAAAAAAGAAAAAATAGAAGATGTAGAAGTAGAGGAAGAGTAGAAAGAAGACCTAATCCTATAAGAACTAAAAAACACTAAGGCAAACATGATCATTTGGGAACTCTTGATGCATTCAGGTAGCCATAGAAGAGCACTTGTTAAAGCTTTATTGAATATGAGTATTGAAATGACATCTACACCTGAGGCCATTGTAGTAAAGGTTATAGAAAAGAAGCATAGGCTAATAACATTCTCAAATGATGATTTACCTTTAGAGGGAAGAAATCATAATAAGGAGTTATTTATCCTAAGTAAAGTAAAAGGGAAAAGAACCAACTTTGTGATGGTCAATGATGGTTTTGCTATCAATGTGTGTCCATTAAAGATTCTACTTAATTTTGGTTTGAAAGCTGATGACCTGACAGGTTCAAACCTTATAATCAAGGCCTATGATGAGAACACTAGGAATGTAGAGTGAACATTCTAAGCCTTGGTTAAAACAAGACATATGGAATCAATTATGGAGTTTACCATATTAAACATTCATGTCGCCTACGCTTTGCTATTAGGTAGGCTGTGGTTCCATGTTCTTAGAGGAGTACCCTCGACTGTGCACTAGAAGATAAAATTCCCTCATAAAGGAGATGTTGTGACTATAGAAGTTCGAACCAATGTAGTTGTGGCAGCCATACTGGAAAAGTAGAAGAAAGTATGTGTTCTAGCTAGTTTCCAACTTACTGGAATATTTAATGGGACAGAAATGGATCCTAGAGTTATTAAAATGATGGAGAGCATGAATTATCGACTCGGATGAGGGCTGGGAAAGAATGAGCAAGGAAGTTATAAGCTCCTGGATTTCAAGACCTAGGATGACACAAAATGATTGGGATGTATTGAGATAGGACCTACAAGTAGAAGGGTGCAAAATAAGGAGAAGAAAAAAAGAAACAAACCCTTAGGAAGAATTGGGCCCTTGAGCAAGAATTTCATCAAGCCATGGGAGGGTAAACACTATTTGGCCATCAAGGAATACATCAATGTGGCTAGAAAGGATATCCCTAGATTTGAAATCTTCAAAGAACATATTGTAGAGAATCTAGTAGCAAGGAACAAGGAGGAAGTTATTAAGGAAGCAACTAAGAGGATGGGTGATACTACTATTAAGGAGTTATTATGTCTACCACCTGAAGAGAAGCCACCCCAAGATTTAGCCACCATTATTAGTGATAGGTTTACTAATGTTTTATAAAGAAACTGATGTAATAATGTCCAGTATTTATAATGATAAAGATTTTGCTTTTCCCATAATCGATGATATAAATTATGATCATGCTTACTTATATAATGTACATCCTAATGGTACTATGCATTATGATATTGATTACATTTGCATGTTTACTATAAATTCAATTCAATTAGATTCATTCATCATGGGCACAAATGAAAATTCAAAGAACATACATATATCACATGATGTAACTTCTAAAGATAGGAAATTTGAGGAAAAATAAAAAGAATGAAAAAAAAGAAAAATGAATAGTAAGGTACAAATTATGGAGAAAAATTCTTAACTAGCTAATAATAGGAGTTGTAACATGTGATGTAATGAATGTTCTTTTTTTTCCCTAATGAATGATTAAAATTGAATTTTGAATTTTTCTTCAAATATCACAAATTCATCTTTATCATACCACATAAGTATTTGAATGGAAAGACAATACATAAAGAAAAGCTAAATTAGAGCTATGAGATCACTATTTTAGTTATGTTTTATTTTTTACCACCACTTTTGTAATTTTCCAGGTAAGCCTAGCATCCCCCATATACCTTGAGAATTTAGGTGGCTTAATAACTTGCATTGCAAGCCATACCTTATAACGATCATCAATTAATGCATCAGCATCAAGCCTTATATTCTACTCAAGAATTCTTCAAAGTGTAAGTCTAGTTGATTTCATCATCAAGAACTCACTTCAATCAGTTCACCCACTCCTTTGCATCTTCAATACATAAGATTGCAACTAATAGGGTCAGTAAGACAAAGGGTCAGCAACAGTAGTGACCAAATTGAGTCTCTTACACACATGAAAAAAAAGACTGCTATAATGAATTCAAAATGAAGTTGAGGGAAAAATGTAACTCTAGGGTAGCTTGGGGGCAAAACAATAAATACAACACTAGAACTTCAAAGTTAGTGAAAATGATCTCATAGTAGAAAGGAGTAAACTATAAGTATGCAAATACATTAGTTATCATAGAACAAAAGCAGTAACAAAAAGAAATGTTTAATAGTGCATCAATCAATCACGAGCTCCATTGTAAAGCCATGGACCCTACTCACTAGTCTAGTCATCAATCTAATGAATTGTGTCAGAAGCTTTGACATCAGAAGTACTAATAACGAAGCATCTAGTGCTTAAACCTATAAGTTGTTGATGAGGCACCTCATTCTCACACTCCAATATGTAAACATAGCTTTTTTCCAAACATAAGACCTATAAGGATCATGCATGTCATACACAACATACATACATTTGCATACATTTGTTGTGAAATAATTTCTTTGCATAACAAAGTCTTTGAGTCTAGGCAAGATTGTGTAAACACTTTGCTACTAACATTCAAGATTAGTGTTGTAAAAGCACAAAAAGGCAGTTATAATGTTCACATGTGAAGCATCTTAAAGAAAAATGTGATACTATTTAGGTGAACCTGATCAATGGGACTCTATATCGTAGGAGCAAAATAAATTATGGGCCCATCCAGTAAGGGAATATTATCAATGGTGATCTTTGTGAAAGCATTATCCTTGTGACCTCAAAAGGCTGGATAGGATGTTCAGGCTCCTCAAACTCAGTATCCATCTTTATAGTCTCATCGGGAGCATCATTTGGAATATCTCACCATAAAAGTTAGACCAATATAGGGTATGGAATATGGAAATAAGAAGGTCCAACATGTCAGCAAAACATTCGTCAGCCATATAAAAGGGAAGAACACACTCAAAACTTAAAATGAAAGCACTTTGAAAATTTATTTGATCATGAAATAAGTTCTCTAACTCCTGAACCTTTTTTGCAAGAGATGTCAAGAAGAGGAATGAAGCCCTCTACTATAGTATTAATGGAATGGTGGAAAGGCAAATTCAACCCTAGGCCATGACTTCAATAATGGAGTATTATGACCTTGTGATTAGAAACATCATCATCATTATTAAAAGGGAAGAATGTAAAAGAATAACATTGCATTTTAACAAAATCTCTTCACTTACAAATAGTCCATACTAACTTATGGTATTTTTTGGAAGGAAAAAAATGAAGAAGGGGAAAGGAACCAATACATCAATAAGAATGGGCAAGATAGCAAATGCTAAACCATTACTAAGATAATAAAGGGAAGTAACAAAACTCTATTCTATAATAAAGTATCATCTCGATCATAAAATTCATAAATTGAAAGTAAATTCATCCACTTCGTGTATCTTATGACCTTTGATTATAATGGCTCTTTTTTATTAGCCTTATGGAATTCAAATGATGATTAGTGAATGGCTTTGTGTTCAGAGTTTATAAATTATAATCAATCTAATGCTTACTTTGCACTTATACGAAGGGAAGAATATGCAAAGACAAAATCTATGGACTTGTAGTATAAATTAATTGAATTTCAATGTATCATTTTAGTTTTTTAAATAATAAATGTGCATATAATCTACTCCAATGTTTAGAAATTACTATGAGTACAAATCCCTCAGTGGTATCCACATTGAGTAATACGAGAAAGGCAAGGGAACACTAAGAGGAGAATCAAAATAAGAGCAAGCATAATTTACTCTAATGCTAAAAAATGAGCAAGAGTATTAACGTGAACCTTTGGCGGTATCCACTCTGAGTAATATGAGAAAGGCGGGGGAATACTAAAAGAGGACCATGTCAAAAGCTAATCTTTTTACTCCAAGGCTCTAAATGAGTATGAGTATATGAATGACCTATCCAATGATATCCATGTTGAGTAATATTAGAAAGGCGGGGGAATACTCGGACAAGGAAGAAAAACACAAAAATAGTTCAAAACCTATTTTGATACTTATAATTTGATCTGTGTATGCTCAATTTCATTAAGTTTTGTTTAAGTAGATTCTCCATGAACTTAAGTGTGGAAGCAAGCTCTTCACTTGGTTAAAAAAAAATGCTCTCAACATAAGATGGTTAATTATACCTCTGACCTTTGCAAATGGCAAGTAAATAATAGTCATAAAAATCAAAATTAATGAGATTCATTGGGTGCATATTATCTCATCATAAAGTGAGGAATTTTCTTATATTCAAAAAAATATAAAGTACTTTATTGTATAATTATCATACTGAAACTAACTTCAACAAGTTTTCAAGAACAGAAGTCTAAATAAACTAAACCCCACATGTGGAATCAGCACTAGCACCAATAAGTTAATTAAGGTCATCAAGTGATAAGGACAGTTGATCAGAGTCACAGTTCTTCAACATAATAGTATGATAGAAACACAAATGATCAAAGTCACAAATGGTTGTTTTGAGTCCATCTATCCAAGTCAAAAATTAGTTCAACATAGTGCATAGAAATAGTGCAAGATTTATAACACAATAGTATGATAGAAATAGTTTGATACAAATACAAGACAGAAACTAAAATAGTCCAGATTAGTCATCCTGAGCTCCTGAAACAAGCCATGGGTTCCATCCTCTGGTAGAATCATCATGATGAAAGGTATCTGGAGGCCTAATGGATGAAGTCCTAACACCGTAAGGGTCAATGCCCAAACCTACAAACTATCACTAAAGCATCTCATTCCCCTGCTTGTATAGGAAATAACATGTCATAGGCATTTCATGCATAACATGTATACACTTACATCTTTAGTGTATATACTTACCCTCCAACTATCTATGACCTATATAGTAAATAACCTTTGAGACAAGGCAAGGCCATACAAATACTCCGCCTATGTTCGAGGAACCTATTTTGTAAATTGTACTAACATTAGTGCTAAGTATATAGATCATGCAAGGAATAAGTTAGAAAGACTCATATAAGAAGCATTTGCTAGAGAAAAGATAGGAAGTGGAGCATCATTAAAATGCATTTGTTGCTCAACGGGAGTCTGAACATTAGGAGCCTAGTAGAATATGGACCTATCAAGGAGAGAGATATCATTAAGAGTAACACCCATAAAAGCACTATTGCGACTAGTCCCAACATGCTAAGTATGATGTGTAGGGCTAGGTCTAGGCTTAGACCTTTCCATATCATGAGTAGACTTAGCCTCCTAAGCAATCTCAGTCTTTTTCTCTGTTACCTCAACAGCAAGAGAGTGAATCTCCTTAAACTAAGGCAATGAGAAATTACCCCAGCATTATCAATAGGAATATGCTCCAAGAGGCCTCTCACAAATGAACTGTTGATAATGTCAAGATTGCTCAAGAAAATTCAAGGCAGCATATCCCGGTAGCACCTATGTTAACCCTGAACCTATCAAATGAGAACTCCATAACATAAAAGAAGGGACATCAAATGGAATATGATATTGAGAAGGCCTAGAAGACTAGCGATACACTCAGTCTCCTAAATACCACATTTAATAGCCATATTCAGGGACTAAAACCCTCATGGACACAAGCCGTATTGCACCAGCCATAAAGTCATATCTCTAGACATTATCAACTCCTACCAACTAATCAGAATTAATCTATAAAATCATATTAATTAAAATCTATTTTTTAAATAATGAAACACTAATGAATTTACTTTCTTACCATGTACCACTCGACAGTATTTAGCTAATCATGGTAGGTCTTATGAGTGTTCCTGACACTGGCTAAACAGGAGAGCCTCATCTTTGCATTAAAGGGAGACTCCTATCAGAACTTATTACATCAAAGCCCTTGATCAACCTAATCTTTATATTATATATCTAAAAGGAAAAGAAAAATAAATCAACAAGTCATACAAAAAGCAGGGATAATGACAAGTAATGAAAAAAAGACATGCACGCAAGGCATGCCAAAAGCCATACATTGTGACAACACCTCTATAGACAGCATCCAGTCTATAGTAAAGATAGGATAATGTAGCAAATCCTTAGTCAAAGATAGCAACTCAACCTAAGTCATGAAGAGGGCCAAGTAAAGCTATGCTGACCTCATGACCAGTCTCATGGAAAAGGGTTATGCCTAATAGGATCAGGAGAAAATAACTCACATTTTGAGCAATCTGACGAGGAGTAGCAGCAGGAAGATGTCTGAATCCCTTAACTATATATGAAAGAAGAACATTCTTTCAATTCTTCCATGATAGAACAAACCTAATCAAGTCATGCATATTTTGACTCTATGCATCCTCAGGCATACTACAATAGCTAATGTCGAAAGGAACAAGACTACCCCCAAAGGCAATCCCAGTAGCAACAGAAAAGCTCATAGGAGAAATAGCCAACTCACCTACACAGGTATGGAAAGTATGGAAATAAAATAAAAAGATGAAATGTTACTTTATTACCCATATCTCTGCACCGGTGGAGGTGTAAATCATAAAATGGATGGATGGTTGAGCCCTCTTGAAGTTTGAGATCATTTTAACAAAAACAGAGGGACTAAATGACTGGGTCTACTAGAATTTCAGCTCCCTTACACAGTCTCTATCTTAGGTCAGTCATAGGATTTGACAAATCGCAAATCAGATCTTAGATGATTAAGAAATCAAATGAAAAAGAATCAATACAAAGGAATAATGAAAAGGACAAAAATGAAGAAAGAGTAGGAAATGAAAGTGACAAGCAAAAAAGGGGAAGGAATTTATAAAGTGGAAAATATCCACTTTGGTCCATTATCTTTACTTATACTTGAATCCAAGTTCTTTTGTTATAATTTGGTCTATACCTACATTTTGATTAGAAATTTATTCTTAGTTAAATCATGACATATATTCATTAGATTAATAATTCACAAAATTATTAATATGCATAATCAGTCTGTAATTCTAAATTCTTAGTCAAGTATAGAATCATAACAAAATTACATAATTCAATTTTGCATTTTACATGCATCACCTTAATCAAAGGATTTTAAACTCATATGCTGCAAAGTAGTTATGATAAAAATTTCACATAACTATGTTATGTACTATATAGTAGTCATAACCTTCACTATGTTATGTGCTGTATAGTAGTTATGACATAAGTTGCCAAATTCATAATTTGCTAGACACTCTACGAGATCTATAGCATATTTGAAAGTTGCACTTTTGCTAGTAGCTACACTGTAGTTATAAATTTTTTTTTGAAAAATCATGTCGACGTCCTACATGGAATATAGCAAAATTTATTATCACTAAACATCCCAAAGTGAATATAGCAAGCTTTAAAATGTTTCGTTAGATATCCCATAGGGAATGTAATGAAATTCATTTTCACTAGACATCCCATAAGGAATAAAGTGCACATCGTTAGATGTCCTACAAGGAATATAACAAAATTTCATTACCACTAGACGTACTAAAGGGAATATAGTGCAATTTGCAAGACACTACACAATAGCTATGGGATTGTTATTAGACATTTCGCAAGAACTATAGCACTTCTTCATCTCTGCAAATTGTTAAACGTCCCTCATAAAATATAGCAAAATTCATTTGCATAAAGTTCACTAGACGTTCCATAGGGAATATAGTGAAACTTGTTAACCATTACATTCGCTTAAATTTGCACAATAATTTTAAGCATCAATCTATCAATTAGGATATAATTAGGTATCCTTATCCTTTCCTTCAAAATTGTGTGCTTCTATTGCTTTGCCATAATTTGTAAAGCAAACATCACTAAAGGGGGCAACTGTAACCACCCAATTTTATGATGTAATTATGCATAGTGCGATGAAAGCCCCTATGATGAAAAATTAGTCAAGAAGTTAATCTTTAGTACTGTAATTTGAGATTTCAAGAACTAACTTATAGTGTTTTTAGACCTAATTGCAAAATCTTGATTCTAGAAATAATTTTTTTATTTTTAATTTTTCAAGGCTACTGAGCAAATTGCCAATCGGCATTTAGCTAATGCTGACTAGCATTGGCCTAATGCCAATTAGCATTAGGCAAATGTTAATCGACATTTGCCTAATGTTGATTTGCGTTATCCAAATGCCAATTGACATTAGGCAAATGACAACCAGCATTGGTCAAATGTTGATTGGCATTACGAGACATTCATATTTTTTTCAATTTTTTCATCATTTTTCAGTATTTTCTTATTTTCTGATTGGTCCAAAATAAATTTATTTTAATAAAGAAATTATATTTAACATATTCTGTGTATAGTATGTGTCCATTATGTGTATTTTCTCTTTCCAAAATTGTTTTATCCTAATTTTTTATTTTGAAATAAAAGAACTCCTTTATCTTGCCTATCTTGTCATCACGCATGAGGTTAGCAGTGATGTTATCACATGAGAGTTATTAGCTAAGAATAAAAGGAAAGGAAAGTGATAGAGAGAAGGGGGTGCTAGATTGGCTAGGGTTTTCAAGAAAAGTTTGAGAGAAAAAGTGAAGAAAAATTAACACAGAAAAAAACCTTTCTATTGCAGATTTTAAAAAAACCTTTTCAAAAGGAAGAAAAATACGCTCTTTGTGTTTTATAAGTCTAGAAAATCAAGAAGAAAAGCAATAGAGTCAATCTCAAAATGGTGACAATCCCAATCTGAGGGGCATTCAAATAGCATATGCATAGTATTCTTCATCTTTATTCCCTTATTTCTTTCTTTATTTATTGTTTTCTTTAATTTAATTATTTTTTTTTATTTTCTTATTTAATTAGTACTAATCTGTTTGTTATTTCTGCATTTTTTATTTTGCTTTTGGCTTAAGATGGGTATAATTGGAATGACTACGTAAGGGCAAATGAACAGACAGAAGATCCATGGATTAGAACATGTAACATTTTAACATAGGTTTTTAGGGCTCTGCTTTTTATTTTACTTATTCTTATTGGTTTTGTATATGATTTCCTATTTATTTTATTTGTAGGAATTATAATAACTGAAATAGTGGGAATAGTAATTATTTGCTTTTGTGTTCTTAAAATTATTTAGTAACTAGGGTTTCACTTGGTAAAGCCTGATAAAATAAATGATGGCAGTAGATTAATTTTAGGATTACATTAAATTGAATTAGGGTTTCTTAGAAAAATGATGTAAAAATTTAATATTTTAATTTTTTTTTGTATGTCTATTGAATTAGGTTTTATTATTGGTTTTCATGCCTTTTGCTTTAAAATTTTATAGACCTAAGCCCATTTCCTTAGATAAATTAAAACAAATAGACCTAGGTTCACTAAAATTGATAAAAATTGTAGGTTCTTTGTTTAATAAAATTACATGTAATTAGAGAATGAAACAATAATTCATAAAGTAATCCTAATGAACATGAGACTAAGAGAAGTCAATATTTTTTCCCATAATTTTCTACTTGTGGTGCTAGCTTTCTTTTAGAGAATTAAGTACTAGCAAACCAATTTTTCCCAGTTATTACCATGGGTGGCAACTCTTTATTTCCACGCTATATCTTTATGATATAGTAGTGTGTTCCCTAGGGCCTTAAGCCTATATAGTGTTGCAATTGCTAAAATCTTAGGTGCATGCTAAACCCTGCCATCTACAGGCCAACTGCCAACGTGATATGAACCTACAGAGTCACACACTTTGAACAAGCCCAAAACGAATATGGGTTTAATAAGCCCAAATAAGCTATATGTAAATAAATAAATAAAATACTTATTTATTTATTTAAGGCAAAGGTTATCTTAAATAAATATAAAATTATTTCTAATTCAATTTAAATAAAATCATAATAAGTGAGAAATTATTAAAAGGTTGTTTCATAAGTGAAACCCTAATTTAGAAGTCTATAAATATGTTATATTCTCTAAGGTTTCAGTCACTCATTATTCTGCCAGTAAATTCATTTTTCTCTCTTTTAGAAAATAAAACATAGAGTTCTTTTCATTATTGATTTGTGAGAAATCAAGAGAAGGTGCCAGCACACAAACATTCATTTTCAATCAAGGGCTATTTATGTGGAAACTTATGGAGGATAAATTCTTTTGGAGACATCTTAATTTGAACTCCCAAATCAAAAGCTCGAGGTAGGGTGTCATTGGAGTGAACCTCCTCTCTCCCTTCTACAAATCTTTCCCCTTCAATTAATTGAATTACTTAGATCCAAGTTTGGGTTTATGATTAAAATTTAATATTTTCGCTGTGTATAGAATCACAAAACCTAAAAGAAACCACCTTTAGCCATTTCACTAAATGGTCCATAGACATCACTATGTATGATCTCCAATACATCATTAGCTCTTGCCATTTGTCCAACAAATGGTGATCTAGTCATCTTTCCTTGAAGACAAGCCTCACAAGTTGAATCAAATGTAGATTTAAGATTGCTTAATGTGATCACACAGGGAAAACATCAATTTTGTTTATTTTTATTTCTTATTTTATGGTTTTGGTTACTACTTTGGTTGATTTTTGTCGTATTGATGTTATTGGATTATTTTGTTGCTGGATAGGTTGCTTTTATTTATTTATCATTATTTTGAGGTTGTTTTTCTTTATTGTTAGGATCCTTTTAGATTATTTGGTGTATGGGTTGTTTTGAATGTTTTTAGGTGTTTTAAGGTGACTGCATTATTTGTTTTTTTAAGGGTTTTTGTAGGTGATAGGGTTCAACGTGGGCCGAAGTGTTCAGTGACCACTATACAACATGGGCTTTTAGCCTATGTCGGAGATGGAAGTCACCACCCGAATGAGACATGGGACACACTTTATAGCAATTGGATGCCACAGAGGGCTTCTAGTAGTTGTCCTTAGAGATTGGGTTCAGAAATTGGGTATGAGCTTTTAGGAAACCCACCTAACCTTGCGATTGGCCTCTGTTTGTGTTTTGTGATTTATTACTTTTAATTATTTAATTATTTCCTTATTTTTATGCAAGTTTACAATTTCCTTCAAACAATCTTTCTAATTTTATAATTTAGCTCAAGTTTACAATTAGTTCTATTTTCATTCAATGAAGTCCATCATTCATCACATCATGTATTCACAAAATAAACAAAAAAAAAATAAAATATACATGCATAGAAATTGGGAGGAGAAAAAAATTGCATACCTTTAAATACATAAGTAAATAAATAAAATGAAAATAAACTAAACATACAAATAAATAGGGGAGGATAAAGGAATTACAACCCATTGAACATAAAAATAGATAAATAAATTAAGAATTAAAAATAAATCCCCTAAATTTGAATTATAATATGGTGATTATTATAATCACCCTAATGCTTCCTGCAAAAATAACAAAAATTAACTCTCCATAAATATTAATAAAACATACAAAATGGAAACACTCAAATTAATTTCATAAATTAAAAAATAAATATAAATATAAAAAATGAGTTGAGCATCTCAATGTTTAATTAATTAGCAAATAATAAGGCAACTAAAATAAGGTAAGAAAAAACTACTGGAATGTTGAAATGTATGTAAATGCACACATCCTATAATTAAAATGTTAAACTTGAGACAATCACAAGTTTGATAAATATGTAGAAAACCTTAAACATTGATAGTCATCTACTTAAATCTTGGGAAAAATGAAATTAATTCAATAAATTATGATACACGAAAGCAAATTCACTTAAAACATTCATAAATCATGCATAATCAACAATTCAAACAACAATACATAAACAATAAAATGAATCACAAAATAAAATGGTGTGGCTAATGGAATCAGTTATAATATTAGGAAATATGGTGCAGCACAAGCCTTGGATAAGGTAAAATTTTAAAAAATTGACTTGCATAACCCTTCATCACATGAAGATTTCCATTCCTATATATCTAATTTGCTTTTTATAAATAGTAAAATAATACAACAATATGTATAAGTAATAACCTAGAAAATCTAAGTTTAAGAAAACTTACCAACTCCTAAGTTTGATGTAGACCACAAAAATTATCTACAAGCTTTGATGTAGTTAGTTTAACTCTTAAATCAAATGCCCTAGCTTCCTAAGTGTAAGGCCTTAAGCTCAAAATACCAAAGCTAGACCAAATCACCTTATTGGTTAGATCATATTAGTTGTAAGTAGCCTCTCTAATGACCCTTACAAAACTTACACTAATTTAATCAATCAATACTCTTTAAGTATATTTAACCAATCTATAATTTATATGAAAATATAACACATATTTCAATATATTAACTTACAAGTGGAGCGAGAAAGCTAACGTACTCTATAAACAACATATATAAATAATTATCAAATAAATTCCTAATAACTCCCAAAAATTCTAAAAATTTATAAAAATGATGGAAATTAACTTAGGAACACCCTAAATGATTAATTTTTTGGCTTAAAAATTATCTCTAATGATTTAACTAACTTAAATGGAAATTAACTAATTTCTACTACAACCTTCTTGAAAGTTATTTCTTAAAATTTGTAAAGAATTAGACTAAACTCCATTTACAGAAATTGATCACCATAATTTATATTATTTATTAAAAATAGTTTCATACATATCTTCGGTTAGTACAATTCTTTCACTGGAGTTCGGGTGGGACCCACTGGATTCTCAACAGAAAACACAACACCCGACCATATAAATTATACCAAAACATTCCTAATAATTAATAAGACACACATAAAGCCTCAAATAACCCAAAATAGACACTAAATAATGAAATCTAAAAATAAAATGAAATCACCTAAAAAATTAGTAGGAAATAAAATATGGATGAGATTGGATGTACAATTGGTGGCTACGGACTCCTAGTAATGAGAGGAATGCAAAGAAAGCAATCGTTCCACCAAAAAACTGTCAAAACAATGTAGAAATGAGGAAGAATGACCAATTAGGAAATAGAAATTCTATATTATTTAGAGCCACTTCTTGCAAAACAAACAATACTAGAATGAAAAGGAGGATAAGATGATTCTATGGTTTGAATTTGGGGTTAATCAGAGATTGTTTAGGTGTTGAACAAAGGAAAAGAAAAGTACTAGCATTAAAAAATAATTTTACCACTCAAATTGCTTCTCTCCCATTGTTCCTAATCTGCTAGTCATAGGTGTCCATTAACTAATGGTTATATATATATATATATATATATATATATATATATATATATATATATATATATATATATATATATATATATATATATATATATATATATATATATATAATAACAATAATAATAATAATAAATAGAATAGTAAAGACAATAATAATAATAATTAAATAATAATAAAAACTATTATTACAATATTAATACTAATAAAGATATAATATTAATAACCACACAAATTTAGGTTATTATATTCACCCTCACCATTCATCATCTTCTTCTTATACTTTTGTTGCCTTTTCCCTTATTATAGACGACGAGGTTTAGCACACACCCAAGATCTTAGCAACCATGACACTATTTGAGCTTAGGGCTCTAGAGAACACACTAACCATTATCACAAAGACATGGTGTGTAGATGAGGAGTCACCACCCAAAGTAATAACTGGGACACATAAAAAAGATGGTAGCACTCGATTCCCTATACCACAACCAAGAGAATATGGGTACGGAATACTAACTTCTTTTAGTCTCGTGTTCTTTTAGAATTACTTTAGAATTACTATTTTATCCTCAATTTACAAGCAATTCATATAAACCTTTAAAGAAAACAATTAACTCTAGGCAAACTAGCCATAAAAAATACAAGTAAACAACACATTCATCACAATCCCTAGGTTAGTCTAATCTACATTGATTGTAATTAAATGGGCTAAATCTATATGTTTTAATTTAAAAGTGAGCCTAAACACTAATGGGGCCTAATTCATATTTAATTTTAAGTAAGTGATCCTAGGTCTATTTATTTTAATTCTAAAAATAAGCTTAAATCTACAAATTATGAAGTATTTAAATTAGTGGGCCTAAATCTACATGTTTTATTTATAAGGTAATTTTAAATCTACAAATTATGGAAAAGGCTTAAATTTATAAGCTAGGTCTAAGTTAATTAAATTAAATTAGGTGGGCCTATGTCTAATTAACTAAATGGGCCTCAGTTATCTCCACCCTAAATATAATTAATTATGGGCCTAAAATGCATTTTTATTAATTAAACCTAAAAAACCTCAATTTAAATGGTTAAAGCTTAATGTGGGCCTAGTACCCAAAACACAAAAATATAAGAAAACAAGCCCCAAAACAATAAAAACTATAAAAAAAACAAATAAAATATTGAATAATTAACTTAACTTTTCTATAAACCCTAATTTAATTAAAGTGGCCATAAACAAAAAAAATAAAAAAAATTAATAAACAACCCTAATTATAACCACTTAAATCTAATCCAATTTTATTTAAACAACCTAAAAATTTCCAAAACCATTAATTTTAATTAATTACCCAATAAAAACTCTAATTTTAATAACTGATTAATAAAAACAAAACATCCAATCACACACACAATTTCATTATTCCCACTATTGGGGCTATTACAATCAACTGTTGAGAATAATAAAATAAAAGAACAATTAGTACAATCCCAAAAATAAATAAAAATAAGATAATTAAATAAAAAACCTAGAAACTACATCTAGCTATAAGGTTCCATCCATGGCATTCCATGGACCTCTATGGATTTAGTTCTCCAAGTATGATCATTATATAATCTCCACCATAATCACTATCACAAAAAGATAAAACAATGATTAGTGAATTAAATTATACTAAAAATTTAATAAAATTGAAATTCAATAAAATCAAAATAATAATAAAAGAAGAAGAATAAAAGAAGGTAGGGAGAAAATAATGCTTATGGATGCTTGTGAATGAATTGCTCCTCAAATTAGTAAGATCACTATTGTTTCTTTAATAGACCTTCAAAACTTATTCTTCTTCATCTCAAAAATCCCTAAATGAATAAATTACCAAGAGTTTTTTTTTATAGGAAATAATGCTCAACTTTGAGAATTGAGTCCCCCATCTAGGAGCCTAAGTTGTCCTTTTATAGGGAAAAACCAAAAAACCCTAAGTTCTATGTACTAAAAGTTCCAATTTTAAAAAGACTTTATTTCCTAAAGAATTAGATAAATTCCAAAAATAAATTTGAGAAAATTTTTTAACCAGTTAAAACTCAGGAAATAATAATTTTATTTTCTATAAATATACAAAAAAACAGACAACAAACATATTATTTCAACCAGAAAGCATGCAATTCTGATCAAAATTACAAAATTTTGATCAGAATTCTATAATTCTAATTTTTCTTAAACTTCTAATTATAAAAAATCCCTAAAAGAAATTCAAATTTTCAATTAGGTCTTAAAAGGTATTAAAATTAAGTCATTAAAAACCAATGAAACTCTTTCTAAAAATGTATTCAAACTTTTGAGGTTTCAAACTTTAGGTGTTAAAGACCTACTCATAACATTTTCATCATTGGAGTCCTTTGTTGCATCCATATTTTATTATCCTAAAATTGGGTGTTTATAGTGGCCCCCCTTTGTCGTTGTTTGCTTGAAAAATTACGACAAAGCAAATAAACACACAATTTTTTTAGGAACAAAAGCTTGGGTACTTAGTTATGCTCCTTGAGGTTTATGCTTGTAGGCAATCATCAATTCATGATAAATACTTGTGTTGTTGTACAATACTAGGCGTAAACTTAAAATATATGAGGAAACACTATACTTAGATGTATAGCCTTGATTTGGAAGAATACATCAGATTATTCTCAGTTGTATAATGTTGACTATACTCACTTGTATAGCCTGAATTGAAATGACACATTGTATTCGGTCATACAATCTTGACTATACTCGGTTGTATAGTTTGAATTAAAATGACACATTTTACTCAGTCGTACAATGTCAATTACACTCAGTTCTATAGTCTTATTTGAATTACTCATTGCACTCGATCATACAATGTCAAATACACTTAGTCTTATAGTCTAAATTGAATTGATACATTGCACTTGGTCATACAATGTAAACTAAACTTAGTCATATAGGCTAAATTGAAAACATGCATTGTACTCAGTTGTACAATGTCAACTGTACTCAGTTGTATATTCTGAATTCTCTTATACAATTATGCTATAATCCATAATTGATCACAATTAGCTACAACCATTTCATTGCTCACTGATGATGTTGCAATCCATAATTGCTCGTAATTAGCTACAACCCTTTCGTCGCTCACTGATGATGTTGTAGCCTATAACTGCTCACGATTTAGCTACAATCCTTTCATTGCTTGCTTATGATGCTGTAACCCATAATTGATTACAATTAGCTACAACCCTTACATTGCTCACCATTGATGCTAAAGTCCATAATTGTTACCAAATTGACCGTAATCCTTTCATTGCTCGCCTTTGATGCTACAGTCCATATTTGCTCACAAATTGATTGCAATCTTTCTCTCTCAACAACAACAACGGAGGAGGAGGAAAAGAGAGAGATCTCTCTCAACAACAACAACGGAGGAGGAGGAAAAGAGAGAGATCTCTCTCAACAACAACAACGGAGGAGAGGAAAAGAGAGAGATCCTCTCAACAACAACAACCGGAGGAGGAGGAAAAGAGAGAGATTAGCTGCAACCCTTACATTGCTTGCCTTTGATAATGCTACAGTCTATAATTACTTATGAATTGGCTACAATCCTTTCATTGCTCACTTATGATGCTGTAATCCATAATTAGTCATGATTTTTATCTCTGGTTATTTGAGTCAAATGCTTTGAATTCTTTATGCTAGCTGACTTTGAATTTTGATGTTTTGACTAACTCTACAACTTAGGTGCACTTCCTTCTATAATTGCAATTCCTACAAACTTATTGAAGTTAGTTTCAATTATGATGAATATTTAAAAGTTCATTATAATACTGAAAATTGATGAGAAAATTCATCACTTTTTCATGAGATAGCATGCACTCAACAAATCTCAATATTTTTTATTTTTATGACTATCATTTATTTGCCATTTGTAAAGGTCAGAGGGATCATTAACCATCTTATGCTGAGAGCATATCTTTTACCAAGTGAAGAGCTTACTTCCACACCTAATTTTAAGGAGAATTTGCCAAAAAAAACTTTTGGAATTTAAGTATAAACATATTGAATTTTGAGTATTAAAATAATCTTTAAGTTATTTTTATGCTTGTCTTCCTTGTCCATGTATTCCCCTACCTTTTTAATATAACTCAGCATGGATACTGTTGGAAATTCCTTTGGATACTCATACTCTTATAGAGTATTAAAGTAAATATAGCAGTTTTTGGCATGGTTCTCTTTTAGTATTCCCTTGCTTTCTTATATTACTCAACATGAATACTGCTAGAGGTTTCATGTTGATACTCTTACTCATTTTTAAGCATTGGAGTACATTACCCTTGCTTATATTTTAATTCTCCTCTTAGTATTCCCTTGCCTTTCTCGTATTACTCAATGAGGATACCATCAAAGGATTATGTACTCATACTTATTTTTTAGCATTGCAGTAGATTGTATGCACATTTATTATTCAAAAGACTGAAATGATACTTTGAAATCTAAGCAATTTGTACTACAAGTCCATGGATTTTATTTTTTGCATTTTCTTCCCCTCATTTAAGTGCAAATTAGGCATTAGATTGCTTATAAAAGAAACCACTATGATCAAAAGTCATGAGATAAGCTTTTTGCACATGATCTCATGAAGTGGACAAATTTGCTTTTAATTTATTGATTTTATTTTCTATATTGTACTTTATTATAAAATCTAAAGAAGTAGAGTTCTGTTACTTCCCTTGACTATTTTGATGAGTGTTTGGTATTTGCTATCTAGCCCATTCTTATTGATGTATCAGTTCCTTTCCTCTTCTTCATTCTTTTTTATTTTTTCCTGCACAAAATACCATAAGTTAGTATGGTCTATTCGCAAGAGAATAAATTTTTGTTAAAATGCAATGTTATTCTTTTTTTTTTTTTTGCATTCTTCCCTTTTGATTATAGTGATGATGTCTCTGATTGCAGGGTGATGATACTCCACCATTAAAGTTATGGCTTTGGGTTGCATTTGTATGTTTTCCATTCTCATTAATGCTATGGAAAAGAGCTTCATTTCTCTTCTTGATATATCTTACAAAAAAGGTTCAGGACTTAGAGATCTTATTTCATGATCAAATAATTTTTTAGAGTGCATTCTTCCCTTTTATAAGGCCAACAAATGTATTACTGACATGTTGGACCTTCTCATCATCATATTCCATACCCTACATAGGTATAATTATTATGGAGAGATATTCCAGATGATGCTCCATATGAGACTATGGAGATGTATATTGAATCTAAGGAGCTTGAACGTCCTATCTAACCTCTTAAGGTCACAAGGAGGATGCTTTTACAAGTGTCATTATCAGTGATATTCCCTTACTAGATGGGCTAATGATTTAGTGGGCTCCTGAGGTCTAATGTTGTGTTGAGTATCAGGTTCACTTGGATAGTGTTACCCTTTTCCTTCATATATGAACATTCTAACTACCTTTCTACACTTTTACAACACTAATTTTAAATGTTCATAGTAAAGTAATTGCACAATATCAATTAAGCTCAAATACTTTATTATGCAAAGCAAGTATTTCATAATAAATGTATGCATGTTTATGCATGTTATGTATGACATGCATGATCCTAAGGTGTCTCCTGTTTAGAATAGGGCTATGTTTATAGCTTGGAGTGTGAGAACGAGGTGCTTTTATCAATAGCCTATAGGTTTGAGCATTGAATGCTTCGTTGTTATTACTTCTAATGTTAGAGCGTTAGATACAAGTTGTCTAGAAGATAACCAAGTGGTGTTGTATTAATGAATTATTGGTTATTACTTATAGTTTACTTCTTTATGCCCCCATAACTCTTATACTAGCTCTTATAGTTTAGTGTTCCATCTTCACTCTTTGAATATAGACTTACTGTTCGGAAATTTACCGCCAGAGCTACATTTTGCCCCATTTTCATTCTGGATCCATTATCACTATTCTAGCAATCTTTTTTTATTTTATGCTCAAGAGACCCAATTCATTTATTGTTGATGTTGATCCTTTGACTTAGTAACCCTATTAGTTGCAATCTTATCCATTAAATATGTAGAGGAGTGGGCAAACTAACTGAAGTGAGTTCTCAATGATGAAATTACCTAGACTTGCTCTTTAAAGAACTCTTAAGTTGAATATGAGGCTCAATGTTGATGTAATGATTGACGATAGTTATAAGATAAGATTTGCAATGCAAGTTACTGAGCCATCTAATTTCTCATGGTATAAAGGGACACTAGGCTTATAAGTAAAATTACAAAGGGATGATAAAAAAAGAAAGCATAACTAAAATAGTGATCTCATAGCTCTGATTTAACTTTCTTTATGTATTGTCTTTCCATTCAGATACTTATGTTGTATGATATGGACAAATATGCGAGATTTGAATAAAATTTCAAATTCAATTTTAATCATTCATTAGGGTAAAATGAGAACATTCATTACATCACATGATACAACTCCTATTATCAGCCAGTCCTAAATTTTTTCTCTCTAATTTTTTCCTTATTGTTCTTTTTTTTCTCTGTCTCCTTGTTTTATCTCTTTTTTTATTCTTTTTTATTTTTTCCTTAAATTTTCTATGTTAAGAAGTTACATAATGTAATATATGTATATTCTTTAAATTTTTATTTATGCCCATGTTGAATGAATCTAATTGAATTTAATTTATTCCAAACATTGCATATGCAATCAATATCATAATGTATGGTACCATTAGGATGATACTACATAAGTAAGCATGACAAGAATTTATATCATCCATCACTAAAACAAAACAAGTTCTAAAGAAACTAAAATTTTATTCAAAAAAGACAATAACAAAATTTATTTCCTATTCTAGATGCTAGGGATGTTGGGTTTCACAGTGGTTATCCTTTAGGTGGCTGACATAATAGCTATTCTTACATCTTCTTGCCAATTATCTCCATGAATTCATCTTTTTGCACCTCTATTGTGCATGTTTCTTCCTTGTCTAGTAGCTTCTCATCAATAAACTCATCACCCCATCCTGTAGGCACAATCAACTCAAAGGGTATGTTGAAAGAAGGTGATTTAGTATAAAACACCTTATAGTCAAACTTGCCTAAAGGCTTACCTAATAAGTCTTCTATTCTTTCTACATCTTTAGGGCATTAGGAAATTTCTCATTTGTTTTAAGGGCTAGGTCCTCAAAGGAGTTTATCAATTCTTCCTCACTAACTCCTATATTGATCATCATGGTAGTTAAGGGTAGTACATTTCTATAGTTTGGGAAAGGATTATGTCTAGTGCTTAGCTTTTTGAGGTCTATAATCTGTTTGGAGTCTATAAGGTTTTGGATTTCATGTTTGACACAAATGTAGTTATCCGTGGAGTGTTAGAGGTTTTGATGGAATTGGTAGTGCTTATTTAGGTTATAGCCTAGGGTGTCTAGGTTTGGTGGGTTTGAATTAGGTACAAGTTAAAGTAAACCCATTTGCATTAGGCTCTTTAAGACTTTTGACAAAGGTTGCTTAAAATTGGAGAATCTCCTTGGTTGTTGAACAACATTCACTTCCACAATTTGGCTAGTACTTACTTACTTTATGCCCCTAGTTGGGTAGTTTCTTGCTCTGTGGTTTTAGCAATCCTGTTTTTCTCATTCTCAATCTCCTTAGCTTGTAACCCATCATTATAAAAGGACTACAAATGTCTTACGGTTCATCATTTGTAACCTCTCAACCATATTAGGTGACACATTTTGGACTATCATCCTAACTTAATCCTTCTCAGCATGTTTGTTCTTTATTAATCCTACCTTATTCATGAATCTAATCAGAAAATCCAAAAATGGGTCATTAGGCTATTACCTGGTCAATTCTAGATCCCTAATGGACACTTTAAGCCTAGTATTATAGTTATATTGCTTTAGAAAAGAGATACACAATTGCCTCCAATCTACTCAAATATATTTCTCGCACCCATGATACTAATTAACAACCATACCTTCCAAGGATAGTATAAATAACTTGGTAACTATAGACAAAGGAGCCTTAGTGGTACTCATAGTTGTTGTATATTGACTAAAGTGAATCCATGGGTCTCCAGTACCATCAAATTTCTGCAGTTGTGGCAGCTTGAACTTATTAGGCAGTTCTCCACATCCTTATATTTCATTTCCACATCAGGCACATTCCTTACAACATTCAATGGTTTCCCCTTAAGAAGTGGATCTTCCATAACAGTAATAGGTGGAATTGTGGCAACGAGTGTGGGTGCAACTGCAGGTTTGGTGTTAATGCAGCCAAAGCTTATCTTAGTTCATTTTACATCATTGCTCTCATGTCATCCATTAATGCTCCTTTGATGTCCTCTAGGGTCCAATTTCCTTTTTATTATTTCATCTCTTATATTTAAGTTGGTGTAGCTTCTAGGTAAAGTGGGTTGATAGGGCTCTTTTCCAAACTGTGAAGGATCTCTTTAGCTGTTAACTTTGGACTTAAATCAGTTCTCACTAATCTGCCACTACTCCATTTCCAAACATAGGAAGACCTAAATGAATCTATGATGGCTGTAAAAGAAAGTGTTGGTATGATGCATGATACACATGCTATGCAACAAGTAACAATTAAGTATACAATATCATTCTAACCTTTTTCCTCCCAGACACATTATACAATGACGAGTCTCTTTTCCTAGAATTTTTTATCTTGGTCTTAATATAAATGGGGGATGTCAAGAGCTAACATGCATTTCATATCTCTTAAAGCAATAAAGCATAGAAATAGTATTTGTAAGTATAAAAGCATAGCCCAATCTTTAATAGTCCTTATGAGTTTCTAAAGTACGGGCTTGGGACTTTATAAATAGAAATACCTTATAGTAACATTAACAAGTAATTTGGGTAATCCTAATGGAAATAACTAGGCCATTATATATGGTTAAGTCTTGTGGAAAAGGTTAACGTCTCTTTAGCAAGATGCCCTCCTTTAAGACTTGAGTTATAGGCCAAGGTTAGAGGGGCCTGACATCTTTTGCAAACTCAAGAGAAGACTACCCCCCCTTTAGGATTTGGGCTAGGGACTATAGTCAGATGAGCTTGGTAATCTCTTTTTAACTGAGTTAAGGCTAAGAGTGATGGTTAACTAATTTACAATCCCATAAAGCCTATAAAATCATGGAACCATAAACCAATGCCATCGGTGAATAGGGACATGCAGAATGAATGCAAGAATAAAATAATAATTAATAAAATAATTCTAAAGAACATAAGAAGAATTAATATCTCTTATCCCTAAAGGAGTTGTCATTGTAGACGCCGTGGTTAGTGAGAGCCTAAGATCTTAACACCAGTGACACTATTTGAGCTCAAAGCTTTAGAGAACACACTAACTGCTATCACAAAGACATGGTGTGGAGATGAGGAGTCGCTACCCAGGGTAATAATTGAGACACATAAAAAAAAGTGTTGGTACTAGATTCTATAAAAGAAAGCTAGCATCACAATTACGAGATTATGGGTACAAAATACTAACTTCTTTCAATCTTATGTTCTTTTAGAATTACTTTACAAATTATTATTTTATCCTCTATTTACATGCAATTTCATATAAACCCTTAAAGAAAATAATAAACTCTAGGCAAACTAGTCATAAAAAATACAAGTAAATAATGCATTCATCACAATCCCTAGGTTAGTCTAATCTACATTGATTTTAATTAAATGGGCTAAATCTACATATTTTAATTCATAAGTGAGCCTAAAGAGTAATGGGCCTAATTCCTATTTAATTTTAATTAAGTGACCCTAAGTCTATTTATTTTAATTCTAAAAATGGGCTTATATCTACAAATTATGAAGTATTTAAATTTGTGGGCCTAATTCTACATGTTTTATTTATAAGGTGATCTTACATCTACAAATTATGAAAAATTGTTAAATTAATGAGCTTGGTCTAGATTAATTACATTAAATTATGTGGGCCAATGTTTAATTAACTAAATGACCCTAAGTTATCTCTACCCTAAATCTAATTAATTATAGGCCTAAATTGCATTTTTAATAATTAAACCTAAAAAACCTAAATTTAAATAGGTTAACGCCTAATATGGGTCTAGGGCCCAAAATACATAAACTTAAGCAAACAAGCCTAAAAAAGTAAAAAAATATATATAAAAAAAAACAAATAAAAGATTGAACAATTAATTTAACTTTTCTAAAAACCCTAATTTAATTAAAGTGGCCATAAACGAATAAAATAAAATAATTAATAAACAACCCTAATTCTAACCACTTAAATCTAATCCAATTTTAATTAAACAACCCAATGATTTCTATAACCATTCATTTTAATTAATTACCTAATAAAAACCCTAATTTTACTAACCAATTAATTAAAATAAAACATCCAATCACACACACACAAAATTCCATTATTCGCACTATTGGGGCTATTGTAATAAACTATTCAGAATAATAAAAAAGAAGAAGAATTAATACAATCCCTTAAATAAAAAAATTTATTAAATAAAAACCTAGAAACTACATCTAGCTACAAGGTTCCATCCATGGCATTCCGTGGACCTCCGTGGATTTAGTTCTCCAAGTATGATCATCATGTAATCTCCTCCATAATCATAATCACAAAAAGATAAAAACTGATTAGTGAATTAAATTATAATAAAAATTCAATAAAATTCAAATTCAAATAATAATAAAAGAAGAAGAATAAGAGAAGGTAGGGAGATGATAATAATTATGGATGCTTGTGAATGAATTACCCCTCAAACTAGTAAGATCACTGTTGGTTTTTTATTAGGCCTTCAAACTTGTTATTCTTCTTCTAAAAAATATCCAAACAAATAAATCACCAAGAGTTTTTTGTAGAAAAGAATACTCAGAATTGAGAATTGTGTCCCCCTTCTAAGAGCCTAAGCTTTCCTTTTAGAAGGAAAAAACCAAAAAACCCTAAGTTCTACGTACTAAAAGTTTCACTTTTAAAAGGACTTTATTTCCTACGAATTAGATAAATTCCAAAAATAAATTTAAGAAAATTTTTTAACCAATTAAAACTCAGAAAAAAATATTTTTATTTTCTGTAAAAATATAGAAAATATATGGAAAATATTTAATTCAAACTGAAATTGTGTAATTCCGATTAGAATTATGTAATTTTGATTGAAATTACATAATTCCTGAAATTACATAATTTTGATCGGAATTACATAATTCCAATCAAAATTACATAATTCTGATCGAAATTCTATAATTCCAATTATTTTAAACTTTTAATTACAAAAAGACCTCTAAAAGAAATTAAATTTTTCAGTTAGGTCTTAAAAGGTATTACAATTATGTCCTTAAAAAACCAATGAAACTCTTTCTGAAAGTGTATTGAAACTTTTAAGGTTTCAAACTTCAAGTGTTAAAGACCTACTTATAACATTTTCATCATTGGAGTCCTTTGTCTTATCATGAAATTAGGCATTTATAATTTCCTACCTTAATTGTTTTTTACATGAGAAATTACAGCAAAACAAATAAACACGCAATTTTTTTGAGAACAGAAGTTCAAGTACTTATCTATGAACCTTGAGGTTTATGCTTGTAGGTGATCATTAATTCATGATAAATGTTTATGTTATTGTATAACACTAGGCATGAACTTAAAACATATAAGGAAACACTATACTTGGACATATAACGTTGATTTGGAAGAATACATCATATTATACTTAATCATATAATGTTCAGTACGCTTGGTCGTATAGCCTGAATTGAAATGACGCATTATTCTTAGTCATACAATGTCAACTATACTCGATCGTATAGTTTGATTTGAAATGACATAATGTACTCGATTGTACAATGTTGACTACACTCTATCGTATAGTCTGATTTGAAAGGCACATTGTACTTGGTCATATAATGTCAACTACACTATGTCGTATAGTTTCAATTTAATTGATACATTGTACTCAGTCGTATAATATTGATTACACTCAATCATATAGTCTGAATTAAAAAGATGCATTGTACTCGGTCGTACAATGTCGACTATACTTAGTCATATAGTTTGAATTCTCTTATATGATTAGGTCTTAAAAGGTATTACAATTAAGTCCTTAAAAAACCATTGAAACTCTTTTTGAAAACATATTCAAACTTCAAGTGTTAAAGACCTAATTATAAAATTTTCATTATTGGAGTCCTTTGTCGCATCCATATTCTATTATCCTAAAATTGGGAGTTTACACTCAGCTTGGTCTTCCTCTTCCCCTTTATCTCTCTTAAACTCACACTAATCCCAGTCGATATAAGCTCCCTCTCTCTTCCTATTCTATTCCATAATGCTCTCTTTTCTTTAATCAATTTTTTTAGTTACAATCATGCTCTTATATGATGATTTGATTTACCTCAATAATTGGCATTATAAAAAGGAAAGCTTTGATTAAAAGTTAGGTATATTTTGCCACACTTGATGCCTTACTTATTATCAAGATCTCCTTGAATTTCAAAAGAAATGGAAGAGGTTACATTTATTACCCAATTTTCATTTATATTAAAATTTTTATGTTAGATTATATTTAAACTCGTTGTTGATTTATTAAGGAGTTCCAAAGCGGAGAAATTTTTTTTTTTTGTGATCGGTTTGCCCAAAATTATGGTACGAGGTGTTTATACTATTATTTCTAGCAATTCAAGCTTTATATTTTCTAAGACCTTTTGAAAATTGCTTACAACCTTTTATGAATTTAAAAGCCGTTGATGATTTAAAGAAAGAGCTTATGAGTTCTTTTAAGTGTATCAAAAAGACCCGTTAAGCATTTTATAAGATTTTTCTTTTTAATGTTGTACTGTTGTTATAATGAGTTTGATAATGAATAATCATAATTTTGTTTATTTCTATCTATAAAATTTTGGGTAGTGTAGTCCCTTAAGGAGGATAAGAAGCCTATTCCCACAGTTTGCATTTTCATGCGACTGCAAAAAGCTACTAAAAATTTAGTTTTACAAGGACCATTTTATAGGATTGCTGCAATTGGTATTTTTATATGCCTTTATGCCATTTTACAGGACCATTAGGTAGTGCATTACCAACCCATGGTGGTTCTACTGTTGAATCACCTGGTAGTGATGCCTCTACTCTTGAATTCTCTACCATTACAAATTAAAAAAGACCTCTTCCTTTTCTACCACTGTAGCTACTTTTAGACATCTTCAAGATGCTGATTATTTTCAATAAGTGAATTATGTATTGCATAAGTTTGGAAATGTCATGCACACTTTTAATCTCTCTATTTTGTTAAAATTACTTTTTGTTGACCTTATTAGTTCTAACCATTTATCCACTATACATACATTTTGATCTTTGTTTGGTTGACACTTTTTAAAGATTAGGAATTTATCGACATTTTAGATAAAAAATAAACTCAATATTGAATGAAATATACAAGTAATGTTCTATATTCCCGTTGTATTGAAAATACTCATTTTTTTGAGCTATGCTTAAGAAATTTTATAGGGAACTAAATTCTATATGTTCTTTATTATAAATATATTAATTAAAGTTCTAATTGACTCGAGGTATCTTATTAGTTTTGTTTAGCTCAAACACATAAAAGAGATAGCACTTATTGCCAAAATTTTTAATTTAAAAAATGAGAATATAGCCAATTTTATATGATATAATTGTGATCCACCCAAAGCATGATACCAATGAAAATATAAAATCATCTAATATTTGGTGATCCACCTCTAGTCTATTAACATATTTTTATTTCATAGGAAACCTTTGTTAGTTATATGCCTTAGGCCAATTATGTAATGGCAATATTATAATAATAAGAGCCATTTTTATTATTAATAACTAATTCTAGTATTATCCTTGATTAGTTAATTCCACTAAGATTATCAAGTGTATGACTTGATAGTAAAACCATTAAGTAATACATGAATCCCTGGTCGATTATTGTTGTGGGAATAATAATGAATAAAGACTAGTATATGGTTAGCTGATGATTAAGTTTTACTGATCATGTATATGAGATATTAAGTCTAACTCATAGGTACATATTTAAGGAGATAATGTACTTAAGCTACCCACTATAAGAATACCACATGGATTTGTCATAGGTAATTCTCATCACAGTAGTATTATTTGAGGGTCCTCTAACTTGAGATCTGATAAGTTATGTATTTTGACAAATACCTACACCATACTTTAACCAGATAGTAAAATAGGTTGTGATTAGAAATAAAATGAGTTATGTAAGGAATATGAGTGGTTAAGATGGAATTTGTCCCTCAATAATTTTGAGAAGATATCTATTAGGCCCTCGATAAGTTAGGCTGAAGAGAAATGCATGGCAATGCTAGAATGATAAAGAGTTATTAGTGTTAGTCTACTTAGGATTGAGAAACAATATGATTGAATAATATAAGGATGACATAATCCATGCCTAATTTTCAATTAGGATATCATGTCACAAACGGACTATAGTACGTGTTGTGTATTATTTTATGTCAGATTATTGACCTTCACACAACTTGGGTAGTTATAATGTCTTTCTATAGACCAATTATGACTTATGGACTAAAATGGGATTTTAGGCCCATTGCCAACATTGTGTGAACCTACAAGGTCTTACACTTAGAACAAGCCCAAAGCAAACTTGGGTTAATAAGCCTAATAATTATCTCTACAAAAGACTAAATAAATCAGTAAATATATTTATTTATTTCCTAATTTATTTAAGATAAGAGTTATCTAAATAGGAAAGGATTCCAATTTGGAATTAGAATCAAAATAGAAAGAGAAGCTTAAAGTTACCAAAACCTATTTTGCTAAGTGGAGATGTATGAAACCCTAGAAAGGATGGTTGTAAATACATCTCATTCTCAAGGTTTAGTAAGAATGTTAAGCCACATTTTCTCCTTGTTCTTCCTACACTTCTTTTGTGAAAAGAAAAGACATAGGGAGAAAACATGTTCCGAGACAAGAAAGGTTCTATCATACCTATATTTCTTTTTTTTTTTTGATACACCATTAAATTAGCAAATGAACATATGTTGGCTATAAGGGAATAAAGAGATATTTCTAGAATGTACTACCTATGTAATGGCATTTCAAATATTTTATGTCAATGTATATAATGTCTCTTCAAGCATGTTGTTAAGATAAGTAAGTTAATGTTTGGTTTTTTAATTTAGTTATCATTTATTTCTCTTTATCAATGTAGCTCTAATCAATTTAATTTATTGGTATATAAATATTAACTCAATTTACAATGGATAACTTCTCCAATTCACTTGAAGGATATTTAAAGGACACAAGGATTACCTTAGAGTTATAAAGAGCTTCATAAATATTTTATCCATATGAATCACTTTTGGAAAATCAAAATTCATGGACAAGTTATTTATTGCAGAAAAATATATAGTGGTTACAATTATGCTGACAGACTCTAGGAACATATTATGGAAGAGGTGTTTTCTTTTGACTTATTAGTAATTTCATTTATTTTGAATTGTCCTGGTAGAAATCCAAACTTAGCTACCTTTCATCATTTCAGGTGCATTATGCTCTCCTTTTTCCTTACTACAAGAATTTGGATTGCTTAACTAATAAGAGCATTAAGAATTATAGGGTAGATTACTTAAGGATTTTAAAAACATCATACTGATACATGTTATTGTCATTCTTCTTTTTCCATTATTCTTAATTTTCTTCAGTATATTAGTGGTCAACTTCTACTTTTCGTATTTACCATAAATGACAATTCCTTATTTTAGGACATTATGGCAAAAGATGGTGATGATTGGAAGGGAAGAAAGGGCCATTGACTACCATTTCAGAGTAGATTTTAAAAAATAATTATCACTTCAGTAAAGGATATTTATGTATTTAAATTTGGCTCTAATATAATGTTGTTATTTGTTTGACATATTTTGTTTGTTTATTTAAATGTTTCACATGGCCATGCATTTGAGCAATTTTTGTGGAGTACAAGGCACATAACCATACGCATTATGGCACACAGTCGTGCCTGTGAGCAATTTTTGCAAAGTACAAGGCATAAGGTTATGTGCATTAAGGCACACAGCCATCCCTAACTATAAACCTATAAAGTATAGATAAAAAAATTGATGGGGGTTCTTGTTCAAGTGTTGAATAAAATTTATATATTATGAACACATAGATTTAATATAATATGATTACAATGGTTTAAGGTTTCGACAACTACTTAATCAAAGAGTTTTGGTAAATTTTTTACCATAGTGGGACCACCGAATGGATTCACTGCATAAATCATTCTCATCATAATAATTAATTTTAATGAAAATTAATCTATTATGCTCTATGTCTTTAGTGTAATAATGCATTTTGCATGGCATGGCCCTTAAGACGAATGTGATTGGATTTTTGTTATTCATTTTTTCAGGTTATTATTTATTAAATATGGCATGTAAGTCATTTTTTTCATTTGTTGTAATTTTATTTTATTGAGTAGTAATATAATAGCAAAGATTACAACATATACATGACCCAATATAAAGAAACAAAAGAAGGCCAAGGATGAGAATCTACTATGGAAACTCATAGTGGAAATCCAAGGTGAAAGGCTAAGAGTAGAGGAAGTCTTATTACTTAGGATTAACCATTGATCTTCATATTGGCTTATGAAGATCAATTGAGAGTTCGGCAATGCTATGTCATGTTTACTTTATTGCTTTATTATTATGTTATGCATGAGATGTGATGCATGTGATGTATGTCTACAATATAATAATATCCAAATAAGGTAAAACAAATGGGAGCCCTCATTCAATATTAAGTCACCATGATGCCTCCCATATGCTCAAATACTTTTCAAGCCTTAGATTATTAAATATGGATCTACTAGAGTAGGGTGTATAAAATCATCCGAGGAAAGCAAGTTGGAAAAGAGTGATTTCCAAATGTTTGTTATGGTTTGAATTAACTAGGTCATCAAAAGGGTTTTAGACATAGGGCATTAGATGGGAATTTTAGATAAGACATGTGATGTCAAATCCTATACCCTTCCAAGAGTTACATGAGATGTAATTAGTAAGAATTACTTTCCTAAATAACCATGTCTTTAGGTGATGAGGCAAAGCTCACTTAGAGTATGGAGAAATATAAATATGGCCCACTGAAATTTACAAGCTAATTAGAGAGTTATTAATTTGAATAAATTTTTGTGGGATTTATAATTATGCCTCATTAAAATAACTTGCTAAAATACTAAGTACACTACATATATGTTTGTTATAGATAATGGCATCAAACACAATATTTAATTTATCACTATGAACAATCCTTGAGAAGTATAAGCTGAATAAGGTAACTTCCTTAATTAGTACATAAACTTAATAATTATTCTTAAGTAAGAAATGAAGGAATATATCCTTGATCAACCTATCCTATATGAACCAGCTGCTAATGCTTCTAGAGCTCAAAAGGATGCTTATAATAAACATATTAATTAATTTGTTGATGTCACTTGCCTCATGCTTAAATGCATGGAATTATAACTACAAAAGCAATTAATGGAAATGGATGCTTATACCATGATATGCCATCTCAAGGAAATGTTCAAAGAGAAAGCTAGAATTTAAAGGTTTGGCACCATAAAGGCATTACTTTCTTGCAAGTTGACTACTAACAGCTCCATGGGTACTCATGGTCTTAAGATGAAAGGTCATCTTAAAGACCTTGATAGACTTGGTCTTAAGATCGATTAAAAATTGCCATCAATATTATTATCTAGTTTTTGCATGAAACATATAATGGTTTTATTATGAACTATAACATGCATGGAATGAACAAAACTATTTTTAAAGATTGTTTAAGAATGCTGAGAAGAACAATAAGACTACTAAGGATGTTTTAATGGTTAATAAAGGGAAAGGTATGAAAAGGATGGGAAAGGGTAAAGGCAAAATTACAACTTCCAAAGGCTTTCAAAAGCTCAAGCCCAAGTATAAACCTACACCCTAAACAAAACCACCTAAGGAAGGAAGATGTTTTTTCTATAATGAGCCAGGCCATTGGAAAGAAATTGCAAGCTCTTTATGGATGATCCAATGAAGAATAAGGGTAGTGTGACTACCTCTTCAGGTACTCATATTATAAAAGTCAATTTATCTGCTTTTGATTCATGGGTATTAGATATAAGTTCTAGATCTCACATTTGCACTAATGTGTAGGGTCTAAAAGGAGTAGAATCTTAGCTAAAGGTGAAGTTGACCTAGTAGTTGGAAATTAAGCAAGAGTTGTTGCATTAACTATAGGAACTTATGAATTAAGTTTGCCTAGTGGACTTGTTTTGAGTTTTGAAAATGGTTATTATGTACCTACTATGATCATTATTATCATTTCTATTTCTTATTTGGACAAGAATGATTTTGAATTTATTATTAGGAATAATAAATGCTCTATTTATCATGATAACATTTTCTATGCATATGCTCCACAAAATCATGGTCTTTATGTTTTAGACATAGAAGACACTAATAAAAAGTCCATCTATAACATTAATACAAAAAAAATTAAATCTAATGAATTAAATACAATATATCTTTAGCATTATTGTTTAGGCCAGTATAAATGCAAAATGCATTTTGAAACTCCATCAACATGGACTTTTGAAGTCATTTCATTTTGAATCATTTGAAACTTGCAATTCTTGTTTATTAGGAAAAATGATTAAGACACCTTTTACTAGACATAGTGAAAGGGCTAATGACTTATTATGCCTTATACATTATGATGTGTGTGATCCATTAAGTTCTACTACTAGAGGAAGTTATCAATACTTCATTACTTTCACATATGATTTTAGTAAATATGGCTATGTCTATTTAATAAAGCACAAATTTGAATCTTTTAAAGTGTTCAAAATTTTCAAAAATAAAGTACAAAATCAACTGGGTAAGAATATTAAAGCACTAAGATCATATTGAGGTAGTTAATATTTAAGCCAAGAATGTATTAATCCTCTTATAGATTATGGAATAGTTTCACAATTGACTCCACCAGGAACACCATAATGGAATGGTGTATCTGAACTTCGAAATCAAACTTTATTAGATATGGTTAGATCTATGATGAGTCAATTAAATCTTCCAATCTCCTTTTGGGGTTATGCTCTAGAAACTGTTGCATTCCTTTTGAATAGAGTTCCATCAAAGACTATTAAAGAGACACTATATAAGATATGAAAAGACACCTTAATGGAAACCTCATTGAGGATATGCATATGACACAACTAGAGGGTTTTGTTGATCTTGAGAATTCTAGAAAGGTTTACAAACTTCAAAAATCCATTTATGGATTAAAGCAAGCTTCTTAGAGTTGGAATCTTCATTTTGATGAAGCAGTCAAAGAGTTTGGATTCATCAAGAATGAAGATGAATGAAGAAGTGTTTATAAGAATGTTAATAGGAGCACAATAGTTTTTCTAGTGCTATATGTTGATGAAATATTACTTATTAGAAATGATCCTACTCTGTAAAATGTTAAATCATGGTTAGGGAATTGTTTCTCAATGAAAGACTTAGGTGAAGTCGCCTATATTTTAGGCATTAAGATCTACAGAGATAGATCTAAGAGGATTATTAACCTAAGTCTAAGCACTTATATTGATAAGGTACTAAATCAGTTTAGTATGCAAAACTTTAAAAGCAGATTCTTGTCAATGTTCCATAGCATTAGTCTTAGCAAGACTCAGTGTCCAATGACATAAGATAAGTGAGACCGCATGAGTAAAATTTCATATCCTTCTACTATTAGATCCATCATGTATGTCATATTATACACTTGACCAAATGTCTCATATAGCATAATGAATAGATACTAGTCAGAAGGTGAAAGTCACTAGATAATAGTTAAGAATATCCTTAAGTACTTGAGAAGGACTAACGATGCAATTTTTCTATATGGTGGGAAGGAAGATGAGCTAGTTGTAAATGGTTACACAAATGCTAGCTTATAATCTGACAAAGATAACTTTCAATCATAGTCAAGTTATGTGTTTTGTTTAAATGGAGGTGTAGTGAGTTGGAGAAGTTCAAAGCAAGACACTGTTGCTAATTCTATAATAAAATCTAAGTACATAGTTGCCTCAGAGGTAGCCAAGGAAGCTATTTGGATCAAGAAGATCATAAATGGATTAAGACTTGTTCCTAGTATATCAAATCTAATGGACATGTATTGTGGCAACAATTAAGACATAGGATCAACTAAGGAACCCATATCACATAAAAAATCCAAGCATATACTCAGACATTATCATCTCATTAGAGAGATTATTAAGAGAGGAGATGTGAAGAAATGTATAGTACCAACATATGACAATATTGCTGATCCACTAACTAAGCCTCTTCCATAGGCCAAGCCTGAGAGTCATACTAGGTTAATGGACATGAGATATAATGTGGATTGGGCCTAGTGAAAGTGAGAGATTTTTAGTGTTATGCCCTAGGCCAATTATGTGATGGCCATACTTTGACATTATTATATTTCTATTTTTAATAGTAAAGAGGCATTTTTATTATTACTAACTAATTCTAGTATTATCCTTAATTAGTTAATTCTACTATAATCATCAAGTATGTAGCTCAATTGTAAAACTCTTAGGTAATACTTGAATTATAATCTAAATATCCTTAGTGGATTATTGTTATGGGAATAATAATGAATAAAGACTAGTATAAGGTTAACTGATTATTAAATTTTACTGATCATGTATGTGAGACATTAAGTCAAACCCATAGGTACATATTTAGGGAAATGATGTACTGGACTGACCAACTTTGAGAATACCACATGGATTATTGTCATAGGTAATTCTTATTATAGTAGTATTATTTAAGTCCTCTTACTTAATATCACCATCATATATTGCATGATAAGTTCTATATTTTGACACATCCCTACACCATACTTTAACTAGATGGTCAAATAGGTTATAATTAGATATAGAATGATTTATGTGAGAAACATGAGTGGTTAAGATGGAATTTTTCCTTCAGAAATTTTAAGAAGATATCTGTTGGGCCTCTCGATGAGTTAAACTAAAGAGAAATAGATGGTCATGCTAGAATGACAAAGAGTTATTAGTGTCAGTCAACTTAGGATTGGGAAAAATATGATTGAATAATATAAGGATGACATAATCCATGCCTTATGTTTAATCAAGATATCAAGTCACAAAAGGACTATAGTACACATCGTGTAGTAGGTTATGTCAGATTATCGCCCTTCACACAACTTGGGTAGTCATAATATCTTGCTAGAGACTAATTATGACTTGTGGACTAAAATGGGATTTTAGGCCCTCTGCTAATATTGTGTGAACCTATAAAGTCACACACTTAGAACAAGCCTAAAGAAGACTTTGGTTAATTAGCCCAATAATTATATATATATATATATATATATATATATATATATATATATATATATATGGCTATAAATACATCTCATTCTCTAGGGTTTAGTAAGAAGGTTAAGCTACCTTTTCTCCTTCTTCTTCCTACACTTCTTTTGAGAAAAAGGAAGACATGGAGAGAAAATGTGTTTTGAGACAACAAAGGTTCTATGAAACCAACTTTGCTTCGAATTATCTTGTTCATGTAGATTCCAAATAGGACATTATCTTTTGGTGACATCTTAATCCAATAAGAAGACATGAAAAGCTTAAGGTAGGGTGTCACTAAAGTGAACCCTCTCTCTTCCTTCCAACTATCATGCCATTAGATCGTCTTAGTGCGTGTTTGGAAACCCTCTCAATTTAAGTCAAATTACATGGATCTGGGTTATGGGTTTTATGGTTAAAATTTTTATTTTTTGATGCATTATATATCATGAAACTCAACATTCTTATATTTTTTCGATGACACATCATTAAATTAGGAAATGAACATATGATAGCTATAAAGTAATAAAGAGATATTTCTAGATTGTACCACCTATGAAATGGCATTTTCAATATTTTGTGTTAATGGATATGATATCTCTTCAAGCATGCTGTTAAGATAAGTAAGTTGATGTTTGGTCTTTTAATTTAGTTATCATTTGTTTATTTTAATCAAAGCAGCTTTAATCAAGTCAATTTATTGGTACAAAAATGTTAACTCAATTTATAGAGGATCGCTTCTCTAATTCACTTAAAGGATACTTGAAAGACACTAGGAATGCCTTAGAGTTATACAGAGCTTCATAGATGTTTTATCCATATGAATCATATTTGGAAAATAAAAATTCATGGATAAGTCATTTACTAGGGAAAATAAATCCACTGATTATAGTTATGTTGACCGACTCCGTGAACATATTACGGAAGTGGTGTTTTCTTTTGACTTATTAGAAATTTCACTTATTCTAACTCGTCCTGGCAAAAATCCAAACTTAGCTACCTTCCATCATTTCAAGTGCATAATGATCTTCATTTTCCTTACTACATAAATTTGGATCACTTAACTAATAAGAGGAGCATTAAGAATTATAGGGTAGATGATTTAAGGGTTTTAAAAACATCACACCGATATATGTTATTGTGATTCTTCTTTTTCCTTTTTTTTAATTTTCTTTGGTATATTGGTGGTCAACTTCTTCTTTTTGTGTTTACCATAAATGACATTTCATTATTTTAGGACATTATGGCAAAAGATGGTGATGCTTAGAAGGAAAGAAAAGGCCAGTAACTACCATTTTAAAATAGATTTTGAATAATAATTATCACTTCAGTAAAAGATATTTAAGTATTTAAATTTGTCTCTAATATAGTACTATTGTTTGTTTGACATAATAGATGGAAGAGAAGGGAATGTAATGCCTACTAATTATCTAGACTCGCATGAAAAGAATTTAATACATTTTGCTACAATAAGAGGTAATACCTTTTATTTAATTTATATAAGAACAATAATCATATAATGTGTTTCAATTCAATGCAAGTGTTGTTTCTCATACTGATATTATTTTGCATTCTTGGGTTATGCTGTTGATGTTTCAGTGGTCAAGTTATTTAATATTGTAAGTTAATTTCTAAAAACTAATTGTATGTCTTCCTTTTGAAATCTACACTAATTTGACTTTTTTTCTGGTTATTTTGTTCACTCTTTCTTCCACATTTAGACCAGGTTTTCATGTTTGATTGTCTTATATAGGTTAACAAGGCACAAAATGCAAAAGGTAAGCTCGTCAATTTGGAAAATAGTTATTCTACTTCTCTCATTATTAATACTACCATGATTCCTAAATTTTTTATATAAACTAAGAATTACAATTAGTTGTATTCTATTAGATGTAATATTGTCCTCATTGCTAATTCACTAGTTGAATTTAGGTTCTACTTGCTCCTTTTTGCTAGCTTAATTGTTCAGGTGGAATACAACACTGGATATTTTTTGCCCTTTCACTTCATTAAGAACCTTTAATACAATGTGCCTTGAATTGATATTGCATATCATTATGTTCTACTATGGATTTCAATTGTTTTAAATTTTGAAACCATAATAATAGTGTGTTTTGAAGAGTTAAAGGTCAACAACCTTTTTAAGTGACTTCTAGCTTTATTTCCCATCATCATATATGGGAGGTTTTGGCCTCATCCCCAGTTCATATGTTAACACCTAAAAGCAAGCGACTTTGTTATTGTTATAAGAGTTGAGTCATCTTATGCGTTAGAATTCCAATTTAATTTGTACTTATTGTAAAACTGCAAAGTAGTAGTAAAATATCATGCATATTGTTGTCAATATGATCTAATTTTGATAGTACCATATTATTTGGTGAGGAATGCATGTATGATCTTCATTTTGATGTTGTAGTGGCTAATGTTGATTTTACAATTCTAATTTAATGTCTTATGGTTAATACTTCTTATGCATCTCATATATGCTTCTCATTAACATTGCTTTTATCCTTTTTAAATTCTAACTAAATTTTGTCTAAATTTTGTCAGTATTAAATAAAAGGAGGAAAAAAGCCTTGATATATGAATTTCAAGAAAGGATTTAAGGACTTGGTAAGATTTTTTTGGCAAAACCAAGTGATCCATAAAAAACTTGAATATTTTTGTACTCCATGGAGTAAACATTAGGAAATATTAGATTGTTCATTTAGATGGAACTTGTGTACGTTAACAAAGTTACCATTATGTGTATTTTGATTGAATGAATATATGGATGTGATCTTATGTACAAAATACTTTGCTATATATACAAATTCAATATTATATATACAATAATGATGAAAACTTTATTGTTATAAATATATATAATGAGTTAAAATAAATTAATTAAAAAATTTTTAATGAGGAAAATTATTGATTTTATAAGGGACATCATCATTGTTAAAATATTTTTTAGTGAGGACCTAACTTTTATATAATGATGGAAAATTTTGTTAATAAAGTGCCATATAGTGAGGGAAAAATGATGACATAGTGATTTCATTTGTCACTGTTAAAAATACTTTTTAATGACGGTAATTATCCAATTATTATATGTAGTAATGACGAGACTCCATTTTCATCATTATTACCTCTCCTAATGAAGGCAGTAATGATGAGCGATGACGGAACATTTCCCATCATTAAATATTTTTAATGATGATTTTTTAACTTTTAGTCATAGATTTTCCCATCATTATAAGTCAATTTTCTTGTAATGAAAGCTTCATGTACCATTTATCTGAAAATGAAAAAGATGCTATTATGACATGTTACTTTTCATGTGAAAGAGAAGTGCAAAATATAGTAGACATCACTCGTGATGATATAATATAGAAAGATGATTTTTTTTTCAAAGGACAATGATACATGGCATGGGTTACATTGAAAAAAGTTCATTGTGGAGAATATAATATTGAATGTGGGGTCCAATATGTAATAAACAAAATAAAAATATATATACAAAGGTGGATGGTATACGCAACAGTACATGATTATAGGAAGGGCATTATCATGACTCGAACCCCCAAGAGCACATGATCAACACTAAAGAATGGGAAAGCATAAAACTTTTGAAACTTGTAATAAGCCTAAGGAATTTATTAGAGAAATATATATAATTTTAAAATTCTAAGAAAAATTTGCCGGAGTTTCCCCGTTGCTTAGATAAAATCGATACCTATAAAAATGCAAATACACTCCCAATTATATATATCATCATAATCACAACCACAACACAAACCACAATCTCCAATATCTTAATCTCAAAACTATATAAATACAATAACAATAAAGCATCTACATCTACTATGGTATCTAAATTAACTAAATCTATTACACATGAATATCAATAATATTAAATTAGCCTACATAACACAACCAATGAAGAATGACTCCGGCATAGAGAAGATGAACTAACTATACTCCTAAGTTCTTGGAAAAATAGTTGAGGAGAGTTAGACTTCACTGAGCAAGCTAATATAAATAAACATATATTAATTTTAAAACCTTCTTTTATTAAAACATTTATTACAAATATTTATTATGAAATTGTGTATAAAGAAAATCATTACTTTATCAAATACAATATATACCCAAATATAAATGTTTTTTTTTTAAATGTGGATATGTATAAATACACCAAATATTCATTTGGTAACTTTCTTAAAAACATAACTTCCAAATATCAATTACTTAAACAAATATATATAAAAAGATAAAATAATAAAATGATGTTAATAAATAATTTAGGTGAAAATTAGTGGTAGAACCCTAAACCATAAATCTAAAAGCCATTCAACTCTCTTATTTATCCAATGACTATCGGTTCTTGAGAGTTAAGGTTCCATTGAACTACCAACTGTAGTTAATCTCTTATTCTAATATTTATTTGCAGTTCCCTAAAGCTAAGCATCAATTGAGCCACTAGTCCTAGTAAATGTTCAATCAAAATACGCCCAAGAGCTATACATCGATCGAGCCTTTTAAATGCCATACGCCCGAGAGCTATAATCAACCAAGCTTCATAATAAATTTCTTAATAAAGGTCCAACTCAATAATCATTTCCTATATGCACACAATCTTGATGACACCCATTAGGTAACTCATTCTACCTATCTTTTTCTTAACTTACTTTTATGTTTAAAAGCATAATAAATTCTAGGAATATTAATCCTAGAAATAAAATACTTTTTATTTTTAATATTAATAATATCATTAGTATTAATAATCTTATTAACAGTAATTATGCAAGATAGCATTGATAATAATAATAACCAACATATAATCAGCATCTTTATAACATCAAATAAAAATATGGATACTTCAAATATTAACAATATAAATTGTTTAATTAAATTTCTTTTATATATATCCAATAGTAAAATTTCAAGGAAATATAATAGTTGGGAATGAAATACTTTTATTTATTCCCCACACTATCTTTATAATTCGAAGTCATCATAACCAATAATAGCAATAAAGCGTCAACAATAATCATAATGTAAATAGCATATTTAAAATATCAAAATCAATATTATGGGTATTTCAAATGCTAAAATACAATTTCTTTAACTAATTTTTCTTTTTAATTAAAATTGACTAATGTAGGTTCTTATGCATAAATCTAACACACATTTCTAAATATTAACTTACAAGTGGAGCGAACAGGCTGATGTGATCTTGTTTGTCTATTTCTCGATATCTTCGCTCTGGTATACTCTATAAATAATATATATTTAATGAATAATTAATAGTAAAATCTTAATAACTCTTTAAATTCTTAGAAAAGAATTATAAAAATTATGGAATCAATTAAATTGACTTATGAACACCCTAAATGATTAATTTGAGGCATAAAAATTATTTGTGATGATTTAAATAATTTAAATGGAAATTAACTAATTTCCACTATAACCTTTCTAAGATTTATTTTCTTAAAATCTGTAAAGAATTAGAATGAACTCCATTTATGATAATTGATCACTATAATTTATACTATTTATTAAAAATAGTTTCATACATTTACCTAGGGTCAGTACTGTTCATTCACCAGAGTTCAGGTAGGACCCACGGATTCTCACCAAAAAACACAACACCTAACCAAACAAATTATACCAAAACTTTCCTAATAATATATTTAATACATCTACAGCCTTAAATGACCCATAACATACACATAATCTATGTATAAAAAAACCAAATAGAAATTACCTAAAAAAATTCACCAAGTATTATATAGCTGGAGATCGGATATGTTGTTATTGCCTACAGATTCTTGATGTTGAGAGGAGAAAAATGGAAGTAACTACAACACTTGAAATCCACTAGAACAATAGAAATTATGAAATTAGGCTAACTATTCTTCCTTAATTATAGGTTTTTCTGGATATTATTGCAAATTAAAAGTTATAAGAATGTAGAAGAGGGTGAGAAGAAGCCAGGGTTCAAATTTGGGGTCGATTGGAGGTCATATGAGTTTTCAATGAAGGAGAAGAAAAGTTCAAGTACTAAAAAAAAAATTTTCCACACAAGACCAGCACTAGGGAATAGAAAAGCATAAAGCTACGAAAACCCATAGTAAGCCTTAAAAGAAAAACGCAAAAATATTTAAACTTTAAAACCTTATAATAAATAATTAAATCATAATGCACATTATTTAAACCATATTATGGTTTCTCAATATTATTTAAACCATAATATCAATGCATAAAATAAATAAACATCAAATATTCAAATAATATCTTAGTACATAATGTTATGAATACAAAAAATCTCAAATAAAGTATGCAGTTATACAATTTTCTCTACTACAGTACATGAAAGTAAATACAACACAACTAAGTAGACCTACGTATAATAGCTGATGATGAAGCTACACATCGAAGAGAAGTAGGCCTAATAGAAAACTCCCAAACTCCTGAAAAGAGTTAAATTAAGGGGAGTCAAACCTCACTGAGTAAGTTAATAAAGAAATGAATGTGGTTTGAAAACTTCATTAAAAATAAATTTTATGGAAATATAACATAATATAATTTTATTCAAACCATTTGATATACATATAATAAATCAATTTTTAAAAGAGAATAAATAAATATTTAAATATCTTTTTAAAACGTTTCAGTATAAAAATTTGGTAGAACCCAATTTATTAATTTTTAACAGTCATATGACTCACTTATATCTAAGACTGTTGATTCCCAAGAGCAAGGCATCACCAGGATACACAGCTACAGTCATATCACTTAATCTAATATCACTGGCGGTGTCCAAGAGCAAAGCATCACCAGACCATCGGCCCCAGTGATTTAATAAATATTAATTAAAATTATATGGGCGGTGTTTGAGAGCAAAGCATCACCAGACCTTCGGCTCCAGTATTTAATAAATAAACAATTATTATACTACTAGTGGTGTCCGAGAGCAAAGCATCACCAAACCATCAGCCCTAGTAATATAATTAAATAATCACATATTTTACCGGTGACCACACGATCCTGATTAAACCAATTAGGTAGCCCTTTCTACTGTGGTTTATTTAAAAATAAAAGAAAATAAATAAAACAATGAAAATTACTATAAATAAAAAAAATAAATTAAATCAACTATAAATTAAATCATGCAAAATCCTATGAAGAATGTTGACTAGAATCTCATAAAATTAAATTCATAAGAATTTAATATAATTTAAATTAAAAGACTCGACACTCAAATCAATTATTAACTTATAGGATAAAGGTGCTACTCTAGCACGTCGTGTCCAACCTCGATTGGTAGATGTGACTAGAGGGGCGGCTAAAAGACAGAAAAGGAAATGACAATCAAAAAATAGAAACCTAACATCTAGAGTTTCTAAGGAAGACTTGATTTTGACTCAGAATAAAAATTTTAGGATTGACCCGATGTCACGTTTTATGAGAAATCTACCAAAAATTCGGCAGAGATGGACATCGCTCTATCGAAGTAGAGTCAATCCTGTAAATACACACACTTCAAAATTTCATAGTGGCACAACACCCGGGCTGGGACCCCAAACTACACAATTCCCAACCAAAAGGTTCACCAAAAATACACATAAGCAAATACTAAATATTAATTTAGTAAATCACCAAAAATTATAAAAAAAAATTAATAATAAATCATAATATATTTTATTTTATTTTTAAAACACTAAATAAAATTATTTTCCACCATAATTTAATAAAATTTCAAATAATAATATAATATTAATAACAATCCAACTTTCCAAATATTCAACATAATATAGTCAAATTCAAACTATTATTGCCCAAATAGTTTAAATATGCTATAATATTAATTAAAAACTAATTCAAACAACAAAACAATAAATAATTTAATTTTGAAGAAAGTAAAAAAATAGTTAGTATTAATTAACTCAAAATAATAAATAATTTATAAAAATTATTTTAATACCACATTTTATCTCAAAATTAACTAAAACATAGTATTTCATTATAATATCAACAAAACACATCACTTACCTATTATTTCAAAATTTATGTTATAATAATAATTTCTAAAAAAATTAAAAAAATTATCAAAAATTATTTTATCACTACTAAAATTACTAACTTAATATACTAACACTAATTAACTCAAATATTAAACCAAAAATAATTAATTAACCACATTAACAAAATATACATAAAACTTAAAATACCAAAATAAATAGACAAAAATTCCATAAAAATCAATTTAATAAATCTAAATTAATTTTGATATACTCTTAACCAAAATTAACCCCAATTAATTTAGATCCACTAATATAAGTATATATCAACTCAAAAATTAACCACATAATTAAAATAAAATTCTAGGTAATTAGTAAATACAATAAAAATCAACAAAAATATTAAATCAACACAAAATCAACTAAATAAACTAACAACAACCTTAAACAACTAAAAATCAACCTGACAACTAACTAAAATGAACCAGAAAACTACTACCCTTAACCCATCAACTCACCAAAAACAGAGTCAAGGGCAGAAGGAAGGCTGGTGGTGTTGATGTGTACGACTTTAACAGCTCCAAATGGCCTCCTTCAGTAGCTGCCAACACCCAGACGAAGAGGGAGGTGCTGGTGGTTATTTGGTGGTGAGGTTTGGTGGTATGGTGGTGGGGTGTGGTGTTGCCTAGCGTGAGGAAGGAGCAAGAATAGTGACAGGAAGAAGAAGAAGATGGTAGGGAGAGAGAAAAGAAGAAAAAAATTTGTAGGGGAAGGGAAAAATTGATGACCCGTTGGAGGTTTTTCTTTGACCAACTCTTTTGTCTAAAACATATATATATATATATATATATATATATATATATATATATATACATACATACATGTATGTATGTATGTATATATGTATGTATGTATGTATATATGTATGTATGTATGTATGTATGTATACAACAATATATATATATATATATATATATATATATATATACAACAATAATAATGATACTAGCACTAGTTACAATAACTCTACAAATAATAATAATAATAATAATAATAATAATACTAATGCCATGTATAAAACATTAGGAAAATTAAATTAATAAAGTATATGCATAAATTAAAATGATGTAAAAATAATAATATCATTAGTTCTCGAATAAAATTTTAAATTTTGTACTTAAACACAATAATTTTAATCTCACAATTATAACAATATAAAATAAAGATAATTAATATCATTAAAACCTCAATATTTATATAAATAATATATATATATATATATATATATATATATATATATATAGTTTAAAAATATTCAGGTTGTTATAGTCTTCCTCCCATTACAGAAATTCATCCTCAAATTTCAAAGAAAAGTAAGGAATTACAATGTCTATAGATGAAAAAAGATAGGGATAGAGGGCTTGCATCTCAGATTCTGTCTTCCACGTACAGTCTTCTACTGTATGGTTACTCCAAAGAACTTTAACCATCGAAATCTCCCGAGAGTGAACCTGGAAATCCATAAACGCTACTAGATACTCCTTATAAGACAGATCTTCATTGGGCTCCACTACTTGAGGCTGAAGTATGTGACAAGGATCATGAATATACTTCCTCAACATAGACACATGGAACACTGGGTGGATTTGAGATAACTCATGTAGCAATACTAGTCTATAGGCCACTTCCTTAACTCGTGACCATATCTCGAAAGGTCCAATGTATCTCGAAGACAACTTACCCTTCTTACCAAACCTCATAACTCCCTTCATTGGAGATACCTTTAGAAACACCATATCTCTAACTAGAAAGGAAACATCCTTCCTTTTAGGATAAGCATAACTCTTCTGCCTGCTGAATGTTGTCATCCACCTCTATTGAATGATAGGAACCTTCTCAAAAGTAATCTACACCAATTATGGACCTATCATCTGTCTCTCACCAATTTCCCAATATAAAGGTGATATGCATTTCCTACCATATAGAGCTTCATACGGAGCCATCTCAATACTTGCATGATAACTATTGTTATATACAAATTCAATCAGTGGAAAATGATTATCCCATTGACCTCTAAAATCCATCACGCACATTCGGAGCATATCCTCTAAAGCCTGAAGACCATCAGTTTGAGGATGGAATGTTGTGTTGAAGTCAAGTCTGGTAACTAATGCCTTATGCAACTCTTGCCAGAAAACTGATATGAAAGTGGCTCCTCTATCAAATATTATGCTCATTGGAACTCAATGAAGACAAACAATTCTACTGACATACAACCGTGCCAACCTGTCAGTGGAGTATATCTTCTTAATTGGCAAAAAGTGAGCTAACTTAGTTAACCTGTCAATGATCACCCAAATAGCATCAAACCCACCTGTTGTCTGAGGCAAACTAGTCACAAAATCCATAGCAATCATATCCCATTTCCACTCTCGGATAGGCATGGGCTGTAACAATCCTGAGGGCCTATGATGTTCTAGTTTCACCTACTGACATGTGAGACACTTGGATACAAATTTTGCAACTTCTTTCTTCATTCCATTCCACTAGTATGTATCTTTCAAATTATGATACATCTTGGTAGAACTTGGATGAATACTGTAAGCAAAAAAATGTGCCTCTTCTAAGATCTCTTTCCTTAGATCATCAACATATGGCACACACAACTGAGTACCCAAGTGTAGAACTCCTTCACTGTCAATCATAAACTCTATGGATTGACCCTGTTGCACCTCAATCATAATTCTCTATAACTATGGGTCCCTTCTTTGAGCTACCTTAACTTTATCCCAGTATACAGACCGTACTCTAAATTGAGCTAAAAAGCACTTCTTAGTCACTTTCCACTACAAACCATGATCAATCAGCTTATGCAACTCCTGAATAACCGGTCTCCTCTCAATACTAATATGGGCAAGACTACCTACTGATTTTTTGCTCAATGCATCAGCTACTACATTCACTTTGCTTGGATGGTAAAGAATTCAACAATCGTATTCTTTCAGAAGTTCCATCCATCTTCTTTTCCTTAAGTTCAAATCCCTCTACTAGAAGATATACTTTAAGCTCTTATGGTTGGTGTAGATCTCACAAGTGACACAGTACAGATAATGCCTCCAGATCTTCAGTGCGAATACAACTACTACCATCTCTAGATTATGAGTGGGATAATTCTACTCATGCTTCTTTAACTAACTTGAAGCATAAGCAACCACTCTGCCATTCTACATTAGCACATATCCCAAACCTACACGGGAAGAGTTATAATACACCATTTATCTATCATAACCAGAAGGTAATGTCAGTATTAGAGCTAAAGTTAATAAATCCTTAAGCAACTAGAAATGCTCCTTACATATATCAGTCCACACAAATCTAACATTCTTCTGGGTTAGTATAGTCAAAGGCATGGAAATCTTAGAGAAATCCTTCACAAATCTCCTGTAATAGCCTGCTAAACCCAGAAAACTTCTCACTTCAATAACCGTTGTAGGTCTTGGCCATTCAGTGATCACCTCTATCTTCTTAGGATCTACCTGAATGCCATCTTTAGACACCATATGGCCTAAGAATGCCACTTGGTCTAACCAGAACTCACATTTTGAAAATTTAGCATACAACTAGTGCTCTCTCAAAGCTTATTACACCAATCTCATATGCATCGCATTCTCCGCCTTATTCTTAGAAAAAACCAGAATACCATCAATAAACACAATCATAAATTGTTCTATGTATGGCCTAAACACCCTATTCATCAAGTCCATAAAGGTTGTTGGGGCATTAGTCCACCCAAAGGACATCACTAAGAACTCATAGTGGCCATATCTAGTCTGAAATGTTGACTTGGGTACATCCTCACTTCTAATCCTCAGCTAATGATACCCCAATCTCAAGTCAATCTTAGAGAAATGTCGAGTTATTTATACTGATCGAATAAATCATCAATCCTGGGGAGTGGATACTTATTCTTGATGGTAACCTTATTCAGTTGTTTATAGTCAATACAAAATCGAAGACTACCATCCTTCTTTTTTACAAAGAGAACCAGAGCACCCCAAGGAGATGTACTAGGCTGAATGAACCCCTTATCTAATAATTCCTATAATTGCTCTTTTAACTCCTTCTGCTCTGCAGGTGCCATCCTATAAAGTGGCATAGAGATAGGATATGTACCTGGTACAACATCAATACAAAATTCTATCTCTTTATCCAGCAGCAATCCAAGTAACTCCTCAAGAAAAACATCTACAAATTCACGTACTACTGGTACCCTCTCCATTGATCCCATTTCTGCTTGAACATCTCTGACTACAACTAGATAGCCCTGACATCCTCTACTAAGCATCTTCCTAGCTATAATGGTAGAAATAAAATATGGGACATGGAACTCTCAGTACCTCTAAATCTGAATTCTTCATCACCAGGTATCCTGAAAATTACTTCCTTTGCTCGACAATCCATATAAGCATAATACTGGGAAAACTAATTCATTCTTATAATCACATCAAACTTGATCACATCGAATAGGACTAAATCTGCTAATAATTTTTTGCCCTCTACTAACACGGGACAAGATGGAAAGAAAATGTCTATCTCCAACTCATCACTAAGCAGAGTCAAAATAGACAAAGGAAAGCTCATCATGGAAGGAAGACGAGCCACTTTTAAATCAAACAAAAGAGATACAAATGAACATGTAGCACTAGGATCAAATAAGACTCTAGCCTCAGAGAAATAGACTGGAATAATACCTACTACCATAGCATTGGATGCCTGTGCATCTTAAGGAGTCAAAGTGAAAACCTTAGCCTGACCATGTCCTAGCTACTATAAGGTGAATGGTTGAGTCTATCCACTACCTCAGCCCTGCTAACTCGCATACTACATCGGTCGTTGTTGAGGGTATATAGGTGCTTGATACTATTAAGGCACCTACTATAATGGCTGAATAACAGTAGGTGAAGATCCCTGAGCAAAAGATTTCTAGAATCCATAGTTTGGACAAGCTCTAGCGAAATGTCCAAACTATCCATATCTAAAACATTCTCCTGGCATCAAGTGACAAGGACTCTAATGCACTCATCCATAAATGGCAGACACACTAGCTCCAAACCCAGAACTACCATGCCCAGAGCTCTGTCCACTATAACTGTTGGCACTAACATTAAATCTAGCGGCCTTACTGATCCTACGATCTTGAGTAAGGTGATGTTTACTAATCTGATGTGCCTTAAACTGTCCACTCTGCTGAGAATGGCTTACTGACTGAGAACTCAAGCTACATATCTGAAACATTGGCTGCTACACCCTTTAGACAGGTCTAATAATGCCGCTATCAAATGGGTCAGGTATGGTGTCATGCCGGATGTGTCTGTGCTCCAGCTATCTTGCCTCCTCTAACACACTTTCGAGACTATAACCCTCTGGTCAAATACCGATATAGCCTGGGCCTAATCCAGTCATATACAGCTCACTTCCCTGGCAACATCCTGTCTCATATCCTCAGTATGCCTCATCAGTCTATAGAACTCCCGAGTATAGTCCTCCACTGATTGATCTCTCTTATTAATATTAAGCAGCTGCCATCTTTAGTTCTCTCACGTAGACGAAGGATATAAGAATCTCATAAACTGCTCCTTAAATCCCAACCATGTCATTATCATCATGAAAGGCTGAATAAACTGCATAAACCAATGATGAGCTACTGCTGAGACTGATAGCTCCACAATTATAATCCTCTAGTAGTCAAAACACCTATATCTGATCCTGGACTCAATGGTATTAATGAAATCCAATACGTCCCTAGTACCATCAAAGTGAACTCGCCCCACTCTAGAGTATAATAAGGCTGCATCAGCATTAGACATCTCCTGAGTCTATCATTGAAGCATCTACTACATAATGGGCATCGCCTGATTAAGAGCTGCCAAGCCCTGGTTAATACCCACCATACTAGCTACAAAAGCTGAAGGATCCTCTGCTGGAATCTGAGGCTCTATTAAAGGTTGATCCTGCCTCTAAGCTACTGCCACTCTAGCTCTACCTTTACCTTTAGGTCAAAAGGCAAGAGGGAGAATCTCATCCTAAAATGATTGCTAACCGTCATCAGGTTCAGGACCTACAGCAGGGGCATTCCGAGCATGCCTCATTATGAAAAGACAAGAAAAATCAAAATTCAAAACACGACAGGAATATAGACTCAGATGCTGAAACCAAAAGACAAGATATCAACAAATGACATTTAACAACCTAAGTACCGCAGTATTATGAGAAAAAGATAGATATCGACATTCAAAAGCATGAAAATAAGCCAAAACTCTGATACTAACTTTGTCATGTCCCGAACCCAAGGGCACGTGACCGACACTAAGGAATGGAAAAGCATAAAGCTACCAAAACCCATAGTAAGCCTTAAAAGAAAAATGCAAAAATATTTAAAATTTAAAACCTTATAATAAATAATTAAATCACAATGTCAATTATCAAACTGATTTTTCTCAATATTATTTAAACCATAATAACAATGCATAAAATAAATAAACATCGGATATACAAATAATATCTCAGTACATAATGTTATAAATACATGAAATCCCAAATAAATTATGCAGTTATACAATTTTCTCCACTGCGGTACGTGAAAGTAAATACAACACAACTAAGTAGACCTACGTAGAATAGCCGGTGATGAAGCTACACAGTGAAGAGAAGTAGGCCTAACAGAAAACTCTTAAACTCCTAAAAAAAATTAAATTGAGGGGAGTCAGATATCACTGAGCAAGTTAATAAAGAAATGAATGCGGTTTGAAAACCTCATTAAAAATAAATTTTATGGAAATATAATATAATATAATTTTATTCAAACCATTTGATATATATATATAATAAATCAATTTTTAAAAGAGAAGAAATAAATGTTTAAATATCTTTTAAAAACATTTCAGTATAAAAATTTGGTAGAACCTGATTTATAAAATTTTAACAGTCATATGACTCACTTATATCCAAGACTGCTGGATCTCGAGAGCAAGGCATCACCAGGATACACAGCCGCAGTCATATCACTTAATCCAATATCACTGGCAATGCCCGAGAGCAAAGCATTACCAAACCTTCAGTCCTAGTATTTATTAAATAAACAAATATTATGCTACTAGCGGTGTCTGAGAGCAAAGCATCACCAGACCATCGACCCTAGTAATATAATTAAATAATCACATATTTTACCAATGCACACATGGTTCTAATGAAACCCATCAGGTAGCCCATTCTACCATTATTTATTTAAAAATAAAAGAAAATAAATAAAATAATGAAAATTACAATAAATAAAAAAATAAATCAATTATAAATTAATTCATACAAAATCCTATGAAGAATGCCAACTAGAATCTCATAAAATTAAATTCATAAGAATTTTTAAATTAAAAGACTCGACACTCAAATCAAATATTAACTTACAGGATAAAGGTGCTGCTCTGGCACGTCATGTCTGACCTTGACTGGTAGACGTGACTAGAGGAGCACCTAAAAGACAAAAAAGGAAATGACAATCAGAAAATAGAAACCTAACTTCTAGAGTTTCTGAGGAAGACTTGATTCGAACTCATAATAAAAATTTTAGGATTGACCCAGTGTCACATTTTACTAAAAATCTGCTAAATTTTCGGTAGAGTTTTCTATGAAAAATAGACATCCCTCTATCGAAGTAGAGTCAATCCTACAAATAAACACACTTCAAAATTTCACAGTGGCACAACACCTCGGGTTAGGACCCCAAACTACACAATTCCCAACCGAGGTTCACCAAAAAAACAATTAAGCAAATACTAAATATTAATTTAGTAAATCACCAAAAATTATAAAAATTAATAATAAATCATAGTATAATTTATTTATTTTTTAAAGCACTAAATAAAATTATTTTCCACCATAATTTAATAAAATTTCAAATAATAATATAATATTAATAACAATCTAGCTTTCCAAATATTCAACATGATATAGTGAAATTTAAACTATTATTGCCCAAATAGTTTAAATATGCTATAATATTAATTAAAAACTCATTCAAACCACACAAAAAAAATTAATTTTGAATAAATTTTCTAAAATAGTTAGTATTAATTAACTAAATAATAAATAATTTATAAAAATTATTTTAATACCACATTTTATCTCAAAATTAACTAAAACATAGTATTTAATTATAATATCAACAAAAACACACCATTTACCTATTATTTCAAAATTTACATAGTAAAAATAATAATAATTTCTAAAAAAATTAAATAAATTACCAAAAATTATTTTATCACTACTAAAATTACTAACATAATATACTAACACCTTTTAACTCAAATATTCAACCAAAAATAATTAATTCACCACATTAACAAAATATACATAAAACTTAAAATACATAAATAAATATATAAAAATTCCATAAAAATCAATTTAATAAATCTAAATTAATTTTGATATACTCTTAACCAAAATTAACCCCAATTAATTTAGATCCACTAATATAAGTATAGATCAACTCAAAAATTAACCACATAATTAAAATAAAATTCTGGGTAATTAGTAAATATAATGAAAATCAACAAAAATATTAAATCAACACAAAATCAACTAAATCAACTAACAACATCCTTAAACAACTAAAAATCAACTTGACAACTAACTAAAATCAACCAGAAACTAACTAAAATCAACCAAAAAACTACTACCCTTAACCCATCAACTCACTAAAAACAGAGTCAAGGGCAAAAGGAAGGCTGCTGTTGTTGCTGTTTACGATTTCAATAGCTCAAGATGGCCTCCTTCAGTAGCTACTAATGTCTAGACGAAGAGGGAGGCGCTGGTGGTCATCCGGTGGTGAGGTATGGTGGTCTGGTGGTGGGGTTTGGTGATGTCTGGCGTGAGGAAGGAGCAGGAACAGTGACAAGAAGAAGAAGAAGATAGCGAGGAGAGAGAGAAAAGAAGAAAAAAATTTATAGGGGAAGGGAAAAATTGATGACCCGTTTGAGGTTTTTCTTTAACCAACTCTTTTTGGTCTAAAACATATATATATATACACACACACACACACACGCAACAATAATAATAATACTAGCACTAGTTAAAATAACTCTACAAATAATAACAATAATAATAAATAGAATAGTAATAATATTATTAATATTAATAACTACACAAATTCGAGTTATTACATTCTTCCCCCCTTAAGAAAATTTTTCCTTGAATTTTAAATTAATATTAAAATAAATTGGGGCATCGGTTCTTTATATTAACCTCCGTCTCCTAAGTGCAATCTTCCACTACATGGTTGCTCCACAACACCTTCATTATATGTATTTCTTTGGTATGTAGTTAGTGAACTTATTGATCCACATTGTCATTAGGTACTCTTCTTATGTCAAATCTTCACTGAGGTCCACAGTCTATGGCTAAAGAACATGTGAAGGATCGAAGACGAAGTTCCTCAACTTTAAGACATGGAATACATGATGAATTCATGACAATTCTTATGGCAACACTAGTCTGTAAGCCATATCGCCAACTCTTGAACAAATTTCAAAATATACCTTGGGGCTAACTTACCGTTTTTATTAAATTTCATTACTCCCTTCATTGGAGATACCTTGAGAAACACCATGTCTCTAATAACAAATTATACATCTTTTCTCTTTAGATTAGCATAGCTTTTCTATCAGCTAAAAGTTATCCTTAATCTCTATTGAATAATAGGGATCTTCTTATAACTCGCTTACACCAACTTTGGGCCTGTTAGCGATCTCTCTACAACTTCCCAATATATAAGTGATATACACTTTCTACCATATAAGGCTTCATATGAAGCCATTTCAATACTTGCATGATAATTGATATTATATAAAAATTCAATTAATAGCAAGTGTAAATTCCATTGCCGACTAAAATCCATCACACACATTCTTAACATATCTTTTAATGTTTGAATGATCCTTTCTAACTGACCATCCATTTGAGGATGAAATACCATATTGAAGCCAAGTCTCATACCAAAGGCCTTATGCAACTCTTGTCAAAAGAATGAAGTAAAAGTGGCTCCTCTATCAGATACTATACTTTTTGGTACTCCATGGAGGTAAACAAAGTGATTAATATATAATCTTGCTAACATGTCAGTAGAGTATGTCTTCTTAATTAGAAAAATGTAAGTTGACTTGGTTAGCTTATCAATTATCAACCAAATGGCATCATAACCTCCAATTGTTTGAGGTAATCCAGTTATAAAATCCATAGCAATCATATCCCACTTCCATTCTAGGATAGACAACTATTGTAACAATCCTGAGGGCCTCTGATGTTCCAATTTCATATGCTAAAAAGTGAGACATTTAGATACAAACTCTGCAATGTCTTTTTTTATCCCATTCCACCTATAATTATTTCAAATCATGGTACATCTTAGTAGAACCTAGATGAACACAGTAAGTAGAAACATGAGCTTCTTCCTTAATCTCCTTCCTCAACTCATCCACATCCAATACACATAATCTAGTGTCTAATCGTAATGCATCCTCATTATTAATAACAAACTCTCTAGAGTGACCTTATTACACTTCAAACATTATCTTCTGTAACTAATGGTCCTTTTTTATATTGTTTTGACTTTGTCCAAGTACAATGATTGTACTTTGAATTAGGCCAATAGACGTGACTTGGTTACTTTCTATTGTAACCTTTGATTGATCAATTCATGCAACTCATTAATGATTGGCCTCCTTCCTAAGCCAATGTGAGCAAGGCTCCTTACTAACTTCATGCTCAAAGAATCAGCTACCATATTAGCTTTACCCTAATGGTATAGGGTAGAGCAATCATAGTCTTTTAAAAGTTCCATCCATCTCCTATATCTTAAGTTCAAATCTCTCAATTGAAAAATATACTTTAAGCTCTTATGGTTAGTGTATATCTCATAAGTGACACCATACAAGTAGTGCCTCTAAATTTTCAATGCAAACACTACTACTGCCATTTCCAAATCATGAGTAGCATAGTTCTACTCATTCTTATTTAACTAACATACAACATAAGCAACTAATCTCCCATTTTATATCAATACACACCCCAATCCTACTCAAAAAGCATCATAATACATTGTCTACCTTTTATTTCCTAAAGGTGAAGTCAACACTAGAGCTGAAGTCAACATGTCCTTGAGAAACTGAAAGTGCTCCTCATATTTGTCTATCTAAACAAACTTAGCATTTTCTAGTCACCCTTGTTAAAGGTGTAGTTATCTTGGAGAAATCCTTTACAAATCTCCTATAATAGCAAGCTAAACCCAGAAAACTCCTTATTTTCATGACCATTGTAAGTCTCAGCCACGCTATAATGGCTTCAATGTTTTAGTATCCATTTGTATGCCATATTTGGATACTAACAATGCCACTTGATCTAAGTAAATCTCATACTTAGAGAATTTTACATATAATTAATGCTCTCTCAAAGTCTAAATCACCACCCTTAAATGCATGGCATATTCCTCTTCACTCCTTAAATAGATCGAGATATCATAACCAAATACTATCATAAATTGGTATAAAAATCACCTAAATACCTTATTCATCAAATCCATAAAAGCTAATGGGGCATTAGTCAACCTAAAAGATATCACCAAAAATTCATAATGGCTATACGTTATCCAAAATGCAGTCTTGTGTATATCTCCATTTTTTATTCTTAACTGATGATATATAGACCTTAAGTCAATCTTGGAGAAACATTGAGCTCCTTAAAGTTAGTCAAATAGATTATCAATCCTTACAAGAGGATAGTTGTTCTTAATGGTGACTTTGTTCAACTATTTATTATCAATACAAAGTTAAAGAGTATTTCTTCTTTACAAACAATAATGGTGCACCCTAAGGAGATGTACTAGGTCTAATGAAACCTTATCAAGCAACTCTTATAACTACTCTTTAAGCTCCTTTGAACTCTCTAAGTGCCATTTTATAAGGTGGCATAGAGATAGGATCTATACCCTGTATAATATCAATATAGAATTCTATTTCCCTTTCTATAGGTGATCCCGGTAGCTCTTTAGGAAAAACATCTCAAAATTCATGCATAACTGGCACATTCTCAACTGTTCTCTTATCTAATTCCACATCTTTTACCACATTGAAATTACATTTACATCCTCTTTGATGCATCTTTCTTGCTATGATTACATATATAAGATTATGAGGCATTAAACTCTTATCTCCTCTAAATCAAAATTCCACATCATTTGGAATTCTAAAAATTTCTTCTTTCTCTCAATAATCCAATATAGCATAGTCTTGAGCTAAGCAATCCATCTTCAAAATCACATCAAAATCAATTACATCCAAAAGGACTAAATCTATAAACAACTCTTTTTAAACTTTAGTCCTCAATTCAGATGCCAATATATACTAGATCCAATCCTGTAACATATAGCTCTACCACTCTCTTCTTATCCTGCATCACATCAATGGCATACCATGATAGTTTGAAGAACTCATGGGTGTGCTCCTCCACTAACCTCTCTTATCTAGCTATGTACAATAGCTACCATATGAAATTATCCATCATTAAAGGTAAAGAGAAGTATCTTAAAAATTGCTCTATAAATTCCAACCATGTTATGGTAATCATATAATATATGACTGGATCGACTGCACAAATTAGTCTTTTGTAGCTACTTGAATTGATAGTTTAACAATCAAAATCCTCTAATAGTTAATGTACCTTGTTCTTATCTATAACATAATTTTATTAATGAAATCCAAAGAATCTCACATATAATCAAAGGAAAGTCTGCCAATTCTAAAGTATAGGAGTGCAACAACAACATTTGACATTTTCTAATTGCTCTGCTGAAGCATGTGCTAAATTAATGGCATAGCCTAATTAAGTGCAGCTAGGCCTTTATTACTTCATATCATTCTAGCTACAAATGCCATAGGATCTATTTCTAGAGCTTTTTGTTCAACTTATTGCTACTGCTCTTATCTTCGACCTGTCGTTACTCTAGGTCTACCCGCTCTTCTACTTAATGGGATAGGAGGAGGAACTTCATCTTAAAAAGATTGTTCATCATCATCATATGCTACCTCAATTGTAGGACCAGTTCACATTCACATCATTTTGAAAAGACACATAAATCAACAAGATTCAAAACACAATAAAGGAGCTAACATATACACAAAATTATAGAAATACTGATAACAAGTGACAATTATCAACCTAATCACCACATAAGTTTCAATAAAAGACAGACACCAACAACAAAAAGAATAGGAAATGAACCATTTCTCTGATACCAACTTTGTCACAATTTGAACCCCTAAGGGTACATGACTAGCATTAGGGAATGGGACAACATAAAGCTTCCAAAACACATAGTAAGCCTAAGGAACTTTAAAATTCTAAGAAAAAATAAGCAGAGTTTCCATTATATCGAGATAAAGCCAAAACATGTAAAAGTGCAAATACACTCCTAAATATATTTATCATGATTACCATAACCACAATATTCAAAATCGCAATCTAAAAACTACATAAATATCATAACAACAAACCATCCATATCTACTATAGTGTCTATATTAACTAAATATATTACACATGAATATTTAACATTTAATTAACCTATATAACACAACTAGTGAAGAATGTGTTCTACGTAAAGAAGACAAACTAATTGTACTCCTAACTTCTTGGAAAGATAGTTAAGAGAAGTCAGACTTCACTGAATAAGCTAATATAAACAAACATATCTTAGCCTAAAAACCTTATTTTATTAAATAATTAATTATAAATATTTATTATGAAATTGTATGTTGATAAAATCATTAATTTATCAAATACTATATGTATCCAAATATAAATCGTTTTAAAAAGTTATGGATATATATAAATGCAATAAATATTCATTTGGTAACTTTCTTAAGAACATAACTTCCAAATACCAATTACTTAAACAAATATATAATAAAATGATAAAATAATTAAATGATGTTAATAAATAATTTAGGTGGAAATCAGTGGTAGAACCTTAAACCACAAATCTAAAAGCCATTTGGCTCTCTTATATATCCAATGATTGTCTATTCCTGAGAGCTAAGCTTCCACTAAGCTACCAATTACAGTCAATCTCTTATTCCAATATTTACTAGTAATTCGAAGAGCTAAGCATCAAATGAGATATCAATCCTAATAAATATTCAATAAAAATACGCTTAAGAGCTATACATCAGCTAAGCCTTCTAAATACCACACACCTGAGAGCTATGCATCAACCGAGCTTCATAATTAAATTTCTCAATTAGGGCCTAACTCAATAATCATTTCCTGTGTTCACATAATTTTGACGACACCCATCAGGTAGTCCGTTCTACCCATCTTTTCCTTAAGATACTTTTACATAAAAAAGCATAATAAATTCTAAGGAATATTAATCCTAGAAATAAAATACTTTTCATTTTTATTATAAAAAATATCATTAGCATTAATAATCTTATTAACAATAATTATGCAATATAGTATTGATAATAATAATCAAAGTATAATTAACATCTTTAAAATATCAAATCAACAATAAGGATACTTTAAATATTAAAATTATAAATTATTTAATTAAATTTCTTTTATATATACCAGGCAATAAAATTTCAAGGAAATATAATAGTTGGAAAATGAAATCCTTTTATTTTATTCCCCATAATATCTTTATAATTAGAAATCATAATAACCAATAATAGCCATAAAGCATAAAAAATAATCATAACGTAAATAGCATATTTAAAATATCAAAATCAATATTACAGGCATTTTAAATGGTAAAATACAATTTTTTTAACTAAATTTTCTTTTTAATTATAATCAACTAATCTAGGTTCTTATGCATAAACCTAACACAAATTTCCAAATATTAATTTACAAGTGGAGCGAGTGACGCAATCTTATCCGCCTCTTTCCCAATATCTCACTCTGGTACACTCTATAAATAATATATATTTAATGAAAATTAATAATAAAATCCTTATAACTCTCTAAAATCCTAGAAAAAATTATAAAAAGGATGGAATTAACAGATTTGACTTATGGACACCCTAAATGATTAATTTGAGCCTTAAGAATTATATTCGATGATTTAACTAGTTTAAATGGAAATTAACTAATTTCCACCTTAAACTTTGCGAGATTTATTTCTCAAAATCTATAAAGAATTAAACTAAACTCCATTTATGGAAAATTTATCATATAATTTATACTATTTCTTCAATGTAGTTTCATAAATTTATCTTGGATCAATACTATTCATTCGCCAGAGTTCAGGTGACACATAATAGATTCTCCCCATAAAATACAACACCCAACCAAAAAAATTATACCATAATGGTCCGAATAATATATAGAACACGTCTAAAGCCTCAAACAACCCAAAACATACATCAAATTTATAGATAAAAAATCAAAGAGAAATTACCTAAAAAAATTCAATAAATATTCTAGAGATAGAGAACAAAAGTGTGGTTAGTGCCTACAAATTCCTAATGTCAAAAGGAACAAAATTGAAGCAATTGTGATGCTTAAAACCTACAAGAATAGTGACAAATGATGAAATTAGACTGACTATTCTTCCTCAATTTTAGATGTTGCTAGACATATTTAGTAAAATAAAAGCTCTAGAAATGTAGAAAAGGGTGAGAAGAAGCTAGGGTTCAAATTTGGAGTCAATCATACATCGTTTGGGTGTTTAACAAAGGAGAAGAAAAGTTCAAGTACTAAACAAAAATTTTCCATATAAGGCTATTTCTTTCTAACTGTTTTCTGCCCCTTTCCTTGATCTGTAGACCTTACTCCCCTTTTTATCGATACACTCCCACGTGTGTTGTGAGATGTATGATTAGCCACTTGATTGCCCTCACGATAAATGTGAGAGACATGAATCTACATGAAGTGAAGCAAGGAGAGACATACCTCATAATCTCGACACACAAGCCATGGGACTATAGGAGAACGCTTCTACAATAAATCAATGATAAGCATTAATTCGCTTTCTATCCATACTAGATAATAACGAAAAGAAGAAACCTCTTTAACATTAATAACAACAATAAGGATTTCAGCTTCAAAGGCACGATGAATTCCTACAGGAGTAGAGAATAAAGCCAAAGCATGATCAAAAAAATCTATGATGACTCTACCAGTAACAAAAGATATAGGAGACCCTCAAGTAGTACCATTACAGTTGATCTTCAACCATCCTCGTTGAGGACGAAGCCAATAAATAAGGAAGATAACATGTGCAAGACATGGGATGGCTGCAATTCTAAAATGCTGAAGGATAAGCAAATCTGAAACTGTATAAGACAAATGACCTAAACAAAATAGTTCAACCTCCTTGATAGCTAGACATATACTCTAAATAGTTGAGGAAATAGGAGGAAAAGAATTATAAAATGTAATCTAATTTTGGATGCACTAAATGAGCCATACTATGGTAACAACACCAATATGCCAAAGCACTTGATTCTGTGAGGAGAATTTAACTTTCTAAATAGAATTGAAAGGATTAAGAAAGCCATTAGAAATATTCAACTTCACATTAAAAAGGTTAAATAAAAAAGACCAAATAGCAATTAAAATTTGACAATGCAAAAAGATGTGGTCCAAAGATTCATTATGATGAGCATAAAATCGGCATCAAGAGGCCAATTGAAACCCATTATCTCACAGAATCTGATCAGTGGGAAGCTTATTAAAAATAACTCTCCAAAACATAAATGATCAAGAAAGTGGTAAATAATGCCTATAAACCACCTTATCCTAAGCAATCTTAGGAGAAACAACATGATATAAATTATAGGCATCTTTGGCAAAAGAGAATGAGAAGTGCTTAAAATGAATCATTCAAGAAATAAGCATGAGAAATGCTTAAAATGTCAATATAAACTTGTGGGAAAGAATTTTAAAAATTTTAGGAAAGATTCCAAACTCCATTAATGAAGACGTCTGAGACTGTGGAATGTAAATAAGGATGCAACCATAAAGGAATATGAACTTCATCAGCAATAACATAGCCTAACCAATTATCATTCCAAAATTGAAGACTATAAGTAAAGCCAATAATCCATTGGTAGTTATGGTGAATATCAAAATAACATTGTTTGATAGAGGTCAAAATAGATGAGAAATATGAGATTATCTCACTGCCTTTAAGAGAGTAAGATATCTAGTGCAAAGAAAAGAGTAGACAAAATCCTCATATAAGTGCACATTCCAAGCTAATTTGCATAGCATGGTCGAATTTAGGCAATGGAGTTATTTAAGACCTAACCCACCCTCTTTTTTAGGATGGCAATAATCATCCCATTTGATAGTGATAAGCTTTTATTACAAGTTGAACCCATCCAAACAAAATTTCTAATTATATTTTCCATGAAATGAGGGAAAGCCATAAGCCACTTATAAATCATAAATGAATGAGTGAATGCACCATAAGTTACAAAATTAATAAGAGCAACACTTCCCACCATAGAAAGAGATTTACCTTTCCTATCCTTACATTTTGAAAGAACCTTATTTGTAATAGGTTATAACCATCTAAAAGTCCCTTTAAACAATGGAACACTAAGATAGTTAAAAGGAAGCATGCCATGCTTCATACTTGACATGGAAGAGAGCACAACCATCAGAGAGTAAGAAACACGCTTACCAAAAAAATTACTAATTTACTCCAATTTACACATTGTCTAGACATCTCCCTATAAGTTTCAAAAAGAGAAGTTAAAGTGTAGATGCTTGATTTGGTTACTCCACCAAAAAGAAGAATGTTATCTGCATAAAGTAAATGAGGAGGATAGTGGACTATACTACCACCATACATAGGAATAAAAATATATTGATTCACCAACTGAAAAATTTTCCTATTCAAATAATCCTCACCTAAAAAAAATAAAAGAGGAGATAATGGGTCACCTTGACGCACTCCTCTTGAGCAAGAAAAATAACCTGACAAGTTGCCATTAATCGAAATAGAAATTCTAGCCGAATGAAGCACAATAGAAATCTAAGAGTAAAATTTTTCAGAAAAACTAAAGCAATGAAGAACCTTTAATGAAAAGGCCACTTAATAGAATTAAATGCTTTCTTAATATCAATCTTAAGGACCATATTACCACCAAAACATCTAGAATCCAAAAAGATTGATATTTTTAAAGGCTACAGTCGTACAGGGTTTAATATGTCTGTCTTTAATAAAACCAAATTTAGATGGAGCAATAATGCTCATGGCAATTGAAGATTGTAGGTTAGCAAGGATCTTAGTAATAATTTTATAAATAAAATTACTAGGAACAATGAGACAAAAATTTTCAACTGTAAAAATATCATGAGATTTTGGGATTAAAGGCATAATGCTTGCATTCATACCACTAATTAAATTCCTTGTTTGAAAAAAATGTCACACAACATAACAAACCTCTTGACCCACCAAAGACCAGCTCTATTTAAAAAAATTTCATTAAATCCATCAGGTCCAAGAGAACTATGACAATCTATATCAAAAAACTACACAATGAATTTTATCAAAAGAAGGAACCTTGCAAAGCATAAAATTATCTACCTCAGTCACCATCTTAGGAATAACCTACTCAACATCTAAGAGATCAACATTTGAAGAAGAATGAGAAGAAAGTATATGTGAAAAATAATTCATTATGTGCTCCTCAATAACCAAATTGTTAGTAGTAAAAACATTATCAATGATAAGCCCATGAATACCCATTTAAGAACATTAACAAAGCAAGAAATTATGGAAATTTTAGAATTTTTGTCCCCCTTAAATAACCATCAAATTTGACTATTTTCCTCTGAAAGAGTTTCTTGATTTTTCAAGTGATGAGAATGGACTTGTTGGGAAGCCATCTCTCTAGAGTGAAGAGTATTAAAAAATCCAAAGGCTTAAATATCCTATTGAACTAAAATCAATTCTTGATTAACATTAGAGATTGCCAATTCCACATTACCATAGACTTCTCTATTCTAAGAACGAAGAAAACCATGAAGAAGCTTCAATTTTCTTTAGAGAACAAACTTAGGATTACCTAAGATATTAATAGAATGCCAAAAAGTAGTCATTGCTGGAATGAAATCATTATATGTTAACCATATAGATAAAAATCTAAATGGAAGATGAAAGAATGAAGCAACATGGTTATAACATAAAATTATAGGATTGTTATATATTGATGTCTCACAATATCATGACACTTTATAAATAACCAGTTATTAAGAGAAATAGTATTGCAAAATACCCTCTGAAGTCTTATATCAACTCAGTTGTCACCTTTTTTATTATTAATGTAAGTGAATTGAAGACCCTTATTATATAAGCATGTCAATCCATAAGAGTTCATGGCTATAAGAAATTCATAACAAGAGCAGTTGGAAGGAGGTCTACTAGTTCTTTCATAAGCACCAAAATAAGTATTAAAATCTCCTAAAATAAACAAATTAGGAAGAGTTAAAGTAGAGATATACTGTAATTCTGCCTATAAAGCCCTAAGGCTTATAGACAAGACATTGACATAGATATAAGAAATTGTGATCATCATATAGGAGAAAGAAAATTGCACTATAACTTGCTAATTAGAGCTTGCAAGAAGAGATACATTACCAGCCCTAAATTGATTAGAAGCTAAAAATAGGGTGGGAAGGGCATTCCAAGCTACCAAAGACATATTCAATCTTTACTAAAAAGATTGACTAATGGAGTGAAAATGCACCTTCGGCTATGAAATGCAAATGAAATCCGGACAATGAGACTTATAAATATTGTACATAGAGCATTCGGTAGCCTCATTACCCAAGCCTCTACAATTCCAAAATAAGATCTTCATTGAAAAGATTTACAGGAAGCCCAAGTGACGAACATTAATGCAATCAAAATAACACATAAGGATTTGTTTTTTTATTTCTTCTTCTGAGTAACTCGGTGCCATTCTTCATCTTCTTGATTTGCCCATGGCTTTTTGACAACCATGTCTCATTCTGTAATTGTCAGACATCTAGCAAAAGAAGAAGAAGCTAACTCAGCATTAGGAGAAGTAAGTGGTGCCTCAACATCTTGAACCTACGGTGCAACATCAACATTCTAAGGAAGAGTAAGTGCCTAAATCTGCATGTCATTACCACCATCTAAATTGTTCGGAACAACCTCAATAGCTTAAGGATGTGAAATAGCATAGGGTTGCATGGTATCCTAAGTACGTTTAATATCGTTATTATGCTTAGCTTAATTATCATATGAAGTCGCATCTTGCTAGAGTCTATGGAGAGCTTTATCCAATGGCACTATTATGGCTATTAAATTTTTTCATCGCTAAACTTGACGGACCCAAGACCTGCAACATGAAGTTGGGTGAGACCTTCCATATGAGTCTGAATGAACCAAACTAGCCTCCTTATCATTCTTGTGCAAATTATCAAAATTTTGAAATTATTCATATGACAAGATGCACTCTCATGTCCAATAGAATGACAGGTGTTGCAATATAGGGGGAGGTTCTCATATGAGATCTCAACATCAAAGAGAGAGCCATCACAATATGGACTACCGTATACCTTAAGGTAGAGGACAAATCAACATCAATAAGCACATGAGCAAAGTGGCCAAAATCCCTATCGTGAGTTGTTCTATCAATTTTAAAGGGAATACCAATATTTTTTGCAATATCTACTAAGATTTGTAGATCCCATAATTCCCATGGTAATTTTTAAAATGTCACCTAGAGTTGAGTGCTAGAAGTTTTTTCCTTAAAGGGATCAAATCCTGGATACGAACACTGTAATTTAAGAATACCAGGCTTAATAAGCAAAGATTCTCGACCCCAAACATGGTCTTTATCTTGAGCCATCGAAAGGAGGACATGGAAAAATCCTTGACCAAGGGAGATTAATCTTCATTGAAAGTTGAGGCCCTAAATAGATGATAATTTATCCTTTAACTTGGGAGAGGTCTAAGGAGAGTACCCCTTATTTAAAATAACCTTAGCAATTAAATTATACTGACATAAATCCAGTCTGTTCTGATAAACATTAGGGTTAACTTTCACTACATGAGTACAACCATGTTTTAGAATAGGCAATTCAATAAAAGAATCAATATCAGGTTGGACAACATTATTCAAAAAATTGGCATATATGTCTTCGGTTCTACAGAGGAAGATGCAATAATTGGTAAAAAAGAAATCATTGTTCATTTAAAAAGGTATGCATGGCTTAGGTAGTCATTAATAATCCTTGTAAGGATGAGCTTTTGTCCATCAAGTATGTCTGGCAGTGGCAGCATTAGTGAAAATACATTAAACAATAAAGATATTTTAGTTTTAGTTTTCACATTAATATCAATATTTTTAATTTTTAATTGAATAATATAATAATGACAAATATGATAATAGTAATAATAATAAAATAATAACATTAATAACCACTTAAATTTGAGTTATTACAAGCATTAAAAACTAGCATATGGAAGTGTGGAAAGGACAGTAAAGTAAACTCAAGAAATTATTCTCATTTTCTTATCCATTGATTGGTTTTAAAGTGAAAAATAAAAAAAACAACCAAAAACAACTAGAAAATAATCAAAGGCAACCCAAATATTACCAATAGTTTATCTTTTAATGTTAATTTATTTACTATCTTAAAAACAAATGAAAGCAACCTAAATATTTACAATTATTACCTTAATTATTTTTTAACATTTAATTTTTTTTATCGAATATATGGTTAAACAACCAAAAACATCTAAAAATAATCTAAAAATTCACAATTATACCCCATTTATTTTTTTTAATGTTTATGTTTTTAGTTTTTAAAAATGACAAAAAACAACCTAAATAAGGTTTTTCCTTTTTCATTTCTACTATTTGTTTAGGCAATGCGTCATCAGGTTTTTTCAAATCTAGGGTTTCATTTTCCTAGTGGCACGTTCAATACCCTTGTATTCATTTTGCTAGGGTCTTATTTCTATAGTTATAGTAGCATATAAAAGCAACCTAAATATTTACAATTATTACCTCGGTTATTTTTTAACATTTTTTTTGTTTACAAATATACGGTTAAACAACTAAAAACTTCTAAAAATAATTTAAATATTCATAATTATACCTCATTTATTCTTTTATTGTTTATTTTTTTTACTTTTCAAAAATGACCAAAAACAACCTAAATAAGGTTTTTCCATTTTCATTTCTACTATTTGTCTAGGTGGTGTGTCATCTCATTTTTTTTAAGTCTAGGGTTTCATTTTACTAGTGGCATGTTTAATACCCTCATATTCATTTTGCTAGGGTTTCATTTCTATAGTTGTAGTAGCATCCTCTTCATCTTCAACATTGGACCCTACTACTTTGGACCACTATAGAGTAGCAATGACATCATCCTCTAATTCACCTATCTTTTTTTCTTCTATTTCTTTGTACAAAGTAGCCTCACGGAGTAGAGAAGGTGCAGTGGATGGGTACTAAACTGAATGGAAGAATTGAATTTTAAGGAGATGGAAGATGATAAGGGCTACACATTCAAAAAATAGGATATTTCGGAGCATGCTTATAGGTAATGTGGGGTTTCAAATCCTACTTGTATTGTTAGGTGTAATGTTCCTTCTTGCAGGAAGTGGTTTTTAAATTCTAGAGGGAATATAACTGACTTGCAAATTATTAATTACCTTGTCAGTACTGTGTTGATGGTGCATATATTTTATTGTGTTTTTTATTAGGGGATTAATTGGTAATTATATTTGAGATGTGTTAATACATGTAAAGGATGGAATGAAAGAGGTGCTAAACTGTGTTACTGTAATTTCAGGAGCAAAAATATATGAAAATGGTGATTCACTTTGTGTAAGTTTATTTGTCTCACTATGATTCACTAATTTGATAAAGGTGGATTTGCCCCATGTGATTGAATTGAAAGAGGAAAAAAAGTGCAATTAGTTTTGATGGGCAATATCAAACAAAGGAATTCCATGATGTTACATTCTGCTAATGGATGAAAGTAGTTGTCATGTTCCAATTTTATAAAATCTAAATCTAAATACTTACTAAAAGATGAAAAAAAATAAAGCAAACTTTTTTCATCATTGTAAAATGGGCATTACATTAGTACCTCACCTTAGAGGTGTAGAACTATTTCTATGCCTAATTAGATGATTTCCATTTTAGTGCTCATCTTTTTATTGAGAGAGACATACATATGTGTGTGTGTATGTGTGTGTGTGTGTGTTGTACAATTTAATAGCAATCAAGAGAAAAATAAATAAGAAAAAACACAAGAATATAGAGATTTATGTGGTTAGACTAATATGACCCACATCTACAGATATGGAGAGTATTTGATTGATTTTGGCTTATCAAAGTACACAACAAAGTCACCAAACACCCATATATAAAAATTTATATATAACCCTACATTAAACCATGTCACTCTATTTGGGTCAAGTCCATGCCACGAGGGGTGTTGCCCTCTGTACCCTCTATAAGACCAGTGTTGGGCCTTCAAGCTCAGGCTTATCAACCCTCGCCCTCCGTTTCCAATATAGATATCCATAAAAACTCCCTTTTGGGTCAAGTCATAATTTGAGACATACACAAAATCCTAGTCATTCAATAATTCAACACCTTAACTTGAATTTTCCAAAGCCATTAATATCAAGAACAACTCTATGTCATCCATGCTATAAAGGGCCTCATGCTATATGAACATTCACCAAGTCCAAGCTATGCTTGAACTTTTATGTAGGCAATGACTTAGTTAACATACTAGATTATCTAATATGGTTATCTTTTATATAAATAAAATATCTCTAATGAAGTTCAACCTAACATTAGTATGCTTCAACTTTTCATGATAAACTAGATTTCTAGCCAAGCTCAATGCACTTTATCTTTCATAATAAATGATAGGTTTCTATGCATCTAAAGCCAGACTATCAATAAGACCATGCAACCAAATACCTTCTTTGACTCCTTCTGCTAATGACATATATTCAGCTTTAATTGTATACAAAGCAACTATGGACTAGAATGTTGCTTTCCAACTAGTAGTATAACTAAAAAGGGTAAAGAAATAACATGGCAATGATTTTCTCCTTATGAGATCTCCACTATAATCAAAATTTGTATAGCCAACAATACCACTAGAAGAACCACTAGAACCATAAAATAGACAAAAGTTACTCATACCTCTCAAGTATGGCATAATCCATTCATAAATCTGCTTACCATACTAACCATATGTGCTTAATATAGCCTAGTGCACACCATGGTGTACATTAAACTCCCAACTGCACTCGAGCAAAGGACTTGACTCATGTAATATTTTTCTTCATTTGTACTTGGAATAGCACTAACATCAAATTCAAAGTGTGATGCCAAAGGAGTGGTAATAGTGTTTGACTTCTCCATTTGAAAATATTGCAATAACGTTTCAATGTATTTATACTATGATAAATTTAATAGGCCTGCACTTTGGTCTCTTCAAATCTCCATGCCTTGAATTTTCTTAGCTGCATTTAAATCCTTTATCTCAAACTCACTTTTCAATAAAGTCTTTAGATTGCCAATTTCATATTTATTGCTAGCTACAATTAACATATCATTAACATATAGCAACAAATATTAAAGGAACCATCTAATAATTTTTATTAGTAAACACAGTTATCATACTGATTGTGAACAAAGTCATGAGCAATCATAAATGCATCAAACTTCTTATACCATTGCCTTAGTGATTGTTTCAAGCCATATAAAGATTTCTTCATCAAACATACATAATCTTCATTTCCATAATCAAGAAAATCCTTTGTTTAGGACATATAAATCTACTCCTCTAGATTTCCATACAAGAATGTAGTTTTTATATCAAGTTGCTCCAACTCAAGGTCAAATTCACTTACCATGGCTAACAAAACTCGAATGGTCTTATGTTTCATAGTTGGAGAAAAAACATCATGATAGTCAATTCGTTCCTTTTGTGAGAATACCTATACCATAAGCCATGCCTTGAATATAGAAGATTTAACCCTAAAAATACCTTTTTTCTTCTTAAAGACCTAATTGCATTCCACTGGCTTCACACCCTTTGGTAATGGTACAAGCTCCTAAGCCTTATTCTTAAAAGGGATAACATCTCCTCATTCATGGCAATTATCCATTCTCCTACTTCATTACTCATAACTGCCTCCTTATATGATCAAGGTTCATCAAATCTATACTTTCAGCCACTACCAATGCATAAGAAAATTGGATTAAAACTAGTAACTCCCAAATAATTTTCATACCAGGTAGGGTTTATGGTTTCCCTACTTTTTCTTTTTGCTACTATAAACTATGAATCATCATCTTGAACATTTATGGGTGGATTTTCATATTTTCCAATATTTTATTTGAATTTTCAATTTCAAACTCCACCTTCTGGTTAGCACTATGATCAATTTTACTTGCATATTCATCAAGCTCCTTTCTCTAGCAAAATATAGCAAACTCATCAAAAGTAATATCTCTACTAATAATAAATTTTAGGGTTCTATCCTTTTAAGTACACCTTAATCTATACTCTTTAACCCTAGCAACATACCCTAGAAATATGCATTTTATTGCCCTAGGCTATAGTTTAGCATCATTAACATGAGCATAAGCAAGATAACCAAATATACGCAAGCCAAAATAATTAGAGGGAGTACCATACCATACCTCTTAAGGAGTCTTAAAATCAACTGTAGTTTATGGAGATCAATTCACCAGATAACTAGCAGTATTAACTGCCTCAACCAAAAACTCGTTAAAGACCAGCATATAATCACATTCATCATGAATGCTATAACTATGTTTAGTTCATGTGTTCTTCAATTCCATTATAATGTGGTGTATATTGTATACTATGTTGCCTCACTATACATTCTTTCTTCCAAGAAACATCAAATGGTGCATTATAAAACTTTAACCTATTATCTATTCTTAGTGTCTTGACATATTTCCTAGTACATTTTCAACCATGGTCTTCCACTTTTTTCATAGACTAGGAATATATTAGGAATTTAATGTTTTGATAATTCCATCATATATTTTAATCTCTAATGAACCACTACCCATGACAGATTTTGACCCATCATCATCCAACATAACAATGTCATATAATTAGAAGCACTAGTGTCCATCACCTATATATCTAGAGAACTAGAAGTACTAACATTTAAAATATCACTACTTACAAATTATCCCTCATTAGAGCTCTCATGCATTATTCTAATGATGGGTTTACTATCTTATTGCTTTTTCTCTTTACCATTATTTCACTGTGGACAATCACATTCTCTTTACCATTATCATCTTTATAGTGATAACATCGAGGATCTTTAGACTTTGATTTCAAACATGACTTAATTTTATTACAGCCATTCCTTTCCTAGCTCCTACCCTTAATGACAACTAGACTCGAATTTCAACTGCTTTTATTAGGACCTGAGACCATCCTCTTTAATTCAATGGGCTACAACGCATCTTTTATGTCACCAACAGAGAGCATATCTCTTCTATACATTATAGTTTTACTAAATTTATCATATGAATTTGGCAAGGAACATAAGAGAATAATGGCTTGATCCTCCTCCTCAATTTTAACCTTAACACCTTATAAATCAAGGATAATTTGATTACAATTATTAACATAGTCTTTAACATGTGCAGTTTTTGTCATCCTCAAAGTATACAAATGTTATTTTTAAAATAAATGATTCATTAGGGATTTCTTTTGGTATTTACCTTCAAGGTTTTTCCATAACAAAGTAGCATTGATTTCATTAATCACCTCACTTAAAAATTTATTACTCAGACTAAGCTGAATTGTACTATGTGCTTTAGCCATCAATGTAGCATTTTCTGCTACCTCCATTATCTCTGGTAATTTTTTTCTCCTTCCAATGCTACTACACATCCTTACTGAACCAAAAGAGCCTCCATCTTCCCCTTCCACAATATAAAATCATTCAACCCATTGAATTTCTCAATTTTCAATTTATAAAGTGACATCTTCAATAATAGTGCCCAAAATTTGAGTAACCAAGGCTCTTATACCACTTATTGCAAAATTAAATAGTAATTGAAAAAAAATAAGCAAGAGAAATCATAAAAACACAGAGATTTATATGGTTCAGCCAATGTGGCCTATGTCCACAAATAGGGAGAGTATTTTATTAATTTTGGCTTATCAACGTACACATTATAGTTACCAAACACCCACATATAAAATATATATATATAACCCTACATCAAACTAGGTTGCTCTAATTGGGTCAAGTCCAGACCATGAGGGGCGTTGCCCCTTGTACCCCCCAAGAGATCAATGTTAGGCCTTTGAGCTTAGGCCTATCAGCCCTCCATCTTTGCCATCTATCTCTATAAAAAATCCTTTTTGGGTCAAGCTCCGAAAATATTTCAGGTCAAGTCATCATTTGGGTCACACACAAAATTCTAGTCATTTAAGAATACATACACATATATATATATACACAAACAAAAGAAAAAGAGGAAATGTTATTCTTAATCAAAACAAGAATAGGGTTTGATTTAAATTTAAATACGTCTTCTTCTTTTACTTCTAATCTAATTCTTGTTCTTGAAATTCTATTATTGTTTTATTTGGTTCTTATGTTTAATTTTTTATTTTTTGTCAAGCTGAGAAATTTAATAAGGAAATTTGAAGAATTTGAAAGAGAATGAAGAGCAGTGAGATGATAATGAATGGTGCGAGGATGAAGAACAGTGCTATATGACTTTTTAAGGACTAAAAATTACTCTGCTTAACTAGTGGACAATAAAGGAAACTTAAGTAAACATCCTTGTTTCTCATTTATAACAACTAAAATCAACCTTAAGTAACTCATACAAGTAGAGGTAACCTAAATATTATTGATAGTTATTTTTTTAATATTAATTTAATAACTATCTCAAAATAAATAAAAGCAACCTAAATATTCACAATTATACTTTAGTTATTTTTTTAACATTTATCAAATTAAGGTTAAACAAACCAATTCTACCAAAAATAACTATAAACAATCTAGATATTCAAAATTATATATCTCAAAAAAATTCATAATTATACCTCATTTATTTTTTAACGTACAACTGAAATCAACCTAAAACAACCTAACTAATTACAATTTAAGGTTTTTTTTGTGTCTCATTTCTACTATTAGTTTATGCATTTTTTCTTCGAGTTTTTTTTTCAAGTTTAGCGTTTCCTCTTCACTTTGTGTTCTTGTTGTTTACTTTTTTCATTAATGTATAATGAATTGGTGATTATTTATAAGGTTTTAAACAAATTGAAAGAAGGTGAGAACATTTTCTCAAAATAAAAAAATAAAGAAGGTGACAATACAAAATTTAAAATGGACGCTGATCAATATTAGAATACTCCATCTCAAGTTGTTACTGCAGTTGATAATTATGAATGTCCTTCTCATTTGTGGGGGAGAATAAATCTAATAAGGTTAGTATAAAAAAGCCAATTGTTGGAAGTAGTCATGTAAATGAGCTATGTTTTTCTATTGTTTCTATTGTCTTATTTTATGCTAAAAGTTGCTACTTTGGTTTTTTTTTTTTTAATATGGTGTTAGTGTTATTTCTTTTAGTCAGATATTGTCATTTTTTTCTTTAGTAATTTTTGTTTGTTTTCATTTTTTTATTTTATGGTTTAGTTGCTCCTTTGGTTGATTTTTGTCTTATTGATGTTATTGGTTCATTTTGTTGCTAGATGGGCTGCTTCTATTTGTTTTTCATTATTTTGAGGCTATAGTTCTTTAATGTTAAGATCCTTTTGGTTTGTTTGGTGGATGGGTTGTTTTGATTATTTTTGGGTGTTTTTAAAGTTACTGCATTATTTGTTGTTTTTGGTTATTTTAAGGGTATTATTATTTTTAGTTATTTTGAGGTTCTTAGTAGATGTGTTATTTTTGGTTGATGGATTGTTTTTAGTTATTTTATATTTCTATTCTTTAGGTTTAGAGTGTGGTTAGTGTATGGTGATTTGTTGGTTGTTTCTATATTATTATAGTGTTATTATGTTGCTATGTTTTTACTTTTGCAAAGTTTAGAAAAAAAAAATTTATATATTACTCAACTTGTATGTTGATTTTTTTTTCCATAACCAGGAATGGGATTATTTGATCAACAATATGGATTATTTTAAGAGTAATATTGGTACTAATATGAATGATAATTTTATAGTGAAGTTGAAAGAGAATTTTAGTGAGAATGAGCTTGAAATATTTAAGGCGAGTTATTTCAATTTTTTTTTAGATATGCTAAATTTGAAGTTTCAACCTTAGGTTATTCATTGTTTGCTTCTCTGGGAGGTAAACTAGAAAGTAGATAATAAGATGTGGTTTCTTATTATGGTCATTTTTAAAAATTTTCTTTCGCTTAGTTTGCTATGGAGTTGATTATGATAAAGATGATTTTAAGATTAGTTTACTTTACTTTGTATAATGTTTTTTGTTTTCTTCTACAAAGCATAACTATATTAATATGGATCACTTGGTATGGATTGATAGTGATCTTTATAATGATTATCCATAGGGAATATAAGTATTCAACTTTACTGTTGAATCTGTGAAAAAGAATTTGGTTAGACTCCTTAATAACTCTATTAAGAAGAGGTATTACCGATTAGTTGGGTTGCCTCTAGTTCTCCAATGGTAGTTTTATGAAGTTTATGGATTATATGTAGGAAAATTTGCCCAATTGGCTCATTATGAGGGACTTGTTATGCCGCGTATACTAAGGTCAACATCTTGATACTTGCCTAAGTTTAATTATATAGAGAATGAGCTTTTTTATTTTTCTTGTTCTGTCGTAAGTACTGGAAGTTTATGTTGCAGGAAGTTATGTTGTACTTTTTATATACTTCATCATTTTTTACTTTTTTATTTCATTGATTTGGTTTTTTTTAATTAATTCAGTTAAAGTTTAAAGATATTTGTCCTTCTACTTAAGAAGTTGAAAAATTCAATCTGGGTGAGCTAGATTTTAGTAATAATCAATATGGGACATCAGAGTCTAGCAAAGCATTGACCTATATATTAAGCATATGAGTTATGATGATATTCAAAAACCTCTTAACTCCCAAAAAAACACAAGTGCATGAAAAGGTAGTTGACAATACTAAAACTTTCACAGAACATCAACTTGAAGTTAATAAACTAGTTAATGTTATTGGTTATGATATCAGTAACAAGATGCTTTTTGAGTTAATTGAAAATCATTTAAAAATGATAGAGGACAAGTTTCATTTTGAGATTTCTTTATTGAAATGTCATTATGACAATAAGTGCAATATTTTGGAAGAGATATTAATGAGAGAAATCTCATTTTTCAAGTCTCATGATGACAGGTTTCATTTTATTATTTCTTCATGGAAGTCTTATTATAAAAAAAAAAGTTCAAGGAAGCTGTGGTTAAAATAATAGATAGAGAAATATTATGTTTGAAGGAACATTATGATAAGTTACATATTAAGATTTTTTTTATTGAAGTCTTATCATGACAAAAAGTTCCAAGGAGCTGTGGTTTAGGAAATTTAACTTTTTATTTGTTGTTATTTTTACTTTAATGAAATTTACTATTTGAACTTGATTAGTTTGATGTTATAGTTGTATTTTTATTTTTTATTTTTAAATGTTTTTAGTTAGGATGTTCTAAATACAAATGGTTAGCCAATGCCTTGTTCATCATTAATAGATAAAGAATGTGATTCTAGATGCAATGAGGATACTATTGTCAACCCTTTTGATGATATGGTTGACATGGCACCATATTCTGCATTGTTTGATCATTTTATAAAATGAATTAACAGTAGGGTTATTGAGAATAATATGTCAGTGATGTCCTATTTATGATTTATTATCTTTTTTTAGTTATTTTGTAGGGGAGATTTGAAGTATTCTGAAATGAATGACAGGATTTATCTATCCTTTAGATTTGAGGTTACTAACATAAGCTCTAAAACCTATTTTTATGGTTTTTATTATCCCTAAGAGCTTTTATCAAATGAAGATTTCTTCATTTAGATATTGATTAGGTTATAGTTGGTTGTTTGGTTGCACTATTAATACTTTATGTTTTGGATTCATAGTCGTTTTTAACTAGTTTGTTGTAGTTGTTTTGAGGTTTTTGTTCATGTAGTTTTGTTTTTTTTATATTTTCAGAATTTGGATGTGGTTTTTTTATCATTTTAGGAAGAAGGGGATACAAAGTGATTCATGTAAAGTTATGTTCACAACAATAGATAAACACTATTGATCAAGCCATTCAAGCATTATACCTATGTGTGAAAAAAGGGGAATCAATATTTTTTTTTATTGATTGCCCTTTAGCATTGTCTATTATTGGTAAATTTGGTGTGCTTGGTAGACATTGGTCTGAGATGGATGATGTTCTTTTCCAATTTATATTGGTCGCCAGACACATTGGGTCCTTAGGAGGCTAAACTTTGAAGGACAAGTGTACATATGTGTACAATTCTTTAAGGAGTGATCACAGTGATGCTATTATGTGTGACATTTAAGAAAGTTACACTATTTTTATTCCCCTATTTTTGGATTAGGTTTTTTTATTCTAGATCTTCTACATTACTAAAGCATGTTAATTGTCTTCATGTTGTTATGGATGATAGTCTACCTAGGCAATCGAAGAAGTAATATTTGTTTCTATTATTTTTATGCCATTTTTTATGATTTATTCAAATTTTTAGTGTCTACGGTGTTTATGTTGCTACTTTTTTTGAATATTATATCCTTAGGAAGGAGGTTAGTAGTGTTGCTATTTAGCTATGGGATAGAAAAAATCAAAGGGGAAGTGATAAGTGACACTATGCATATTGTGATAAAAAAAAAAGAAAGGAGTTGAATGACAAGAGTGAATATTAATTAGTTTTTGTATTTTCAACGTTAAAATATGTGCTATTATTATTGTCAATAAGTTTTTTTTGGAAAAACTTATATATTATAAAGTCAATTATATGATAGATATTGAATGTTGTTGCTTTGTACATAAAATTCAAGGAATGAATTTTTTTTATTTTTTTGAAAAAAATAGCTAATGGTGCTCTTTGGTTTGACGGTTTGTCATTGTTTTACAATTGGTGCTCTTTGGATTGAAGGTATGGTTGCCTGATGACTTTTGCATAAGTGTGCTACTAAAATATACGTTATGATTGCAATACAGTACAAAAGTGAATATAGTTGGTATATTTTTATGCATATATAGTTTTTTAATTTCTTACTATATTTTATTTTATTTTTTAAAAGTTATACTCTTTGCAACGAAAAACAACCAAAGCAACCATATACTATTAGCAATCAAAACAACCAAAGCAATCAAATACTCTTAGCAACCAAAACAACCCAGCCGCCATGCAACTCAAAACAACTCTTCTCAACATCAACCTATATATAAATAAAGGAATTATGCATGTTTTGTCTAATTTTTTTATTTTATTTTTATTTTATTGTAGTAAAAATTTGGTTTCTTGAATTTTGATTAGTTAAATAATATTTATCTGATTTTTCAAGAAACTAATGCCCTTTTAAAATCAAAACTCTATGAAAAACAAGTCAAAGTAGGATGCATTTTTTAGCTAGGTTTTTCCTATAAAAGATCAGGTTGAGCTCTCATAAAAAGGGGGGGAACAATACACAAAGAAACAAATACACACACATATGGGAGGGAGAGAGAGCAACAATGGGACTTTCTTTTGAGGACCTTTCCTTTTCCTACACTTTTTTTTTTGATAGTATGCAAAAAATATATATTTTTTGTGATTTATTGGTTTTCTTTTAAAATAAGGAGCAATAGACTTTTGAGAAGAATAACAAGTTTTTATAGACCTACTTAACAAACAACCATGATTTATCATAGTCTAAGGGGCAACTCATATTGAATCCATAATCATCATCTTCTTTTCTCACTTCTTTTATTTTAGTTTTATTTTATTATTTTGATTTTATTAAGTTTCAATTTTATTTAAATTTTATTGTTATTTTATTCACTAATCATTGTATATTCTTTTGTAAGTGATTATAGAGGAGATTACATGATGATCTTACTTGGAGAACAAAATCCATGAAGGTTCATAGAATGCCAATGGTTGAACTTTGTAGCTATATATAGTTTTTAGATCTTTTATTTAGTTGTTTATTTTTTATTTTATTTATTTTATTATTTTTAGGATTGTGTTAATTTTTCTTTTTCTTATTATATTCAATAACTCATTGTAATAGCCCCAATAGTGGGAATAATGAAATCATGTGTGTGTGATTATGTGTTTTATTTTAATTAATTGGTTAGTAAAATTAGGGTTTTAATTAGTTAATTAATTAAAATTAATGGCTATAGAATTCATTAGGTTGTTAATTAAAATTGAATTAGATTTAAGTGGATAGAATTAGGGTTACTTGTTGATTATTTGTTTGTTTAGAGTCACTTTAATTAAATTAGCATTTTTAGAATAGATTTAATTGATTTTTTAATCCTATCACAACCCAAAACAGGGGGCCATGATCAGAATTAGAGAACGAGAATTCTTTCAAATCTGGAACCCGCAGCAAGCCTTGAAAGAAAAGCATGCAATAAAATAATATAAATAAAAGATTTATACAGTGAAAATTAAATCTCAATTAATAAAATATATTGCTCAACTTCCTTTAATAAAATAATATCTCAACTTATATCATAAATAAAAATTCTTAATACAACACTTCAGAGAAACACTCTGAATTAAAATCTTATGCATGTATAAAATTCAAATACAACTCTCGACAAAATCAAATACAACTACTATTGTAGTGTCTAGAGTACAAAATAAAACTCAAGTAAATGATTTACATAATAGGACCAGAGCGGAAGAAATCTGGCAGATAGGTCTATTGCTAAGGTCTGAAGAAGAGGACTCTCCTGAAAAAAAAATAAACGATGGGAAGTTAGACCTCACTGAGTGAATTGTTATAATATATATACACGCATTACTAAATGTCAAATGCAGACACTCAAAAGTATATAATATATATATATATATACAGGCAAGCACACACAGATGCAAAGAAAATCATTTTATAATAATACTAAAAAATATAAATAAAACCCTAAATGATCGCAACCTCAAATAACAATAGGCATCACTCTAGTCATACAGGCTCACTTGTTTCCAAATAAATTCACTTAATCCTTATTGACAGTAGACTGGCCCTGAGACACTAAGTCGACCAAACTCTAGTAGTCGGACTATCAATGTGATTAGCCCTGAGACACTAGGTCAACCTAGTTCCAACAATCACACTCTCATTCACCTCATACAGCAATCAAATCAATCAAGTCATGATCCACAAATAGGTTAGTAATTTAACGTACAATCTATCATTGTACCGGTACATACTCGGTCCTAGTGCTGCCCACTAGGAAGCACGTTCTATTGATATCCTTCATTAAAAATAACTCATTTCATTCATAAAATAATGATGCATGATATCATTATAAATAACATTATAAACCATATATATACTAGAAATATACCTAAAATAAACTAAGTATATTTCAAGTATATATACGTAAAATCAATTCAAATAAATCGTGGAATATATTAAATTAAACCAATAATATATTTTAAAAGTAATCTAGATTTAATTAAAAAGAAAAACATGCATTTATTTCAGAATATACCGAAAATATATTGAAAATATACCTAGAATATACTTAAGTATTTATTAAGTCATTTATGCATAAATCATACAATTAAAACATATATTTCTAAAACATGCAACCTAAATGCATGCATATATAAAATAACAACTCACAATTGTGGGCTCCTCAAGACGGGTCTGATGGGCCTGGTCTGCTAGGCCTTGGTCTCGTTGTAACTAATAATAAAATAATAACACGAAAATCAGAACAAATCTAACTTTATTTCTAGAGACTCGATTTAGGATTACTAACACAGACATAGAATAAGAATTAGACCTGATGTCACATTTTATGAGAATCCTATCAAAAATTCAATAGAACCTCTTCTGTAAAATTGACATCTCTCTACTTAAAAAGTAGAACCAGTACTGCAAGAAAAATACACTTCAAATTGAATTCTCACAACTCCTCGGTCGGGACCCCAAACTACAAATTCCCCTGGCCGAGGTCCATAATTCACAAAAAAATATAATAAAATATATTAAAATTCAATAAATACCAAAAATACCCTTTAAATACCAAAATATAGCAATTTAAGTATTAAAACACTGAAAGTAATTATTTTACCAATAATTACTTAAAAACCCTAATTAATAATATAATATTATTAAAATTGATATTTTTTGATAATTCCACAAATATTAATAAAAATTCATTTTATAAATCCAAATTACTTAATTAGTCCAAAAACATATTAAAAATTACTAAAAATCCATTTATTTGCAAAAATAGTATTTTATATATAATTTGAAAATAATTTTCAAAAAATAGTATTAATTAGTTAAAATTAGTAAATAAATTGTAAAAATCATTTTTATACCTCAAATAATTATTAAAACCAATTAAATTTAATATTTAACTAAAATTATCACCAAATTACCAAAATACCCCTAATATATAAAAATACACATAAAATACTAATAATATTCAAAAAATCAATAAAAATTATATAAATATTCAAAAATTATTTTCTCAACATATTATTCATGAAAATCAACAAATACACCTAATTAACCAATAATTAATAACAAAATGTATATTTAACCTAAATTTTCTAAATTGACATAAACTAAAAATAATTATAAAAATCAAACAAAATACACAAAAATTATAAATTAAATTCTAAAATTAATATTGATCACCAATAACACAAAAAATCATGATTTCATAATTTATTTAATTAATTTATGAAAATAATTAAAAAATAATTAAATAATTAAAATTCATAAAAATCAAAATAATTCCCAAAAATCACACAAAAATTCTAAGATGTATATTAAGCTAAGGGGAACAACATTTATTAAGGAATTTCTCAAAAATCAAGCAAAATAATAAAAATAAATAAAACTCAAGAATGGCTAAAAATGAATTCAAGTTAGAAACCCTACCAAATCACGTTTTCAAGTTGAAAGAAGCTTGGAATCCTCCTCTATGAAGTTCCAAGAGTCCAACGGCACTAGAATAATCCAATTTGGTGGTCAGAATCGCCTTGAACGGAGGAGAAGAAGATTTCGGGTTTCTGGCTTCACAAAGAGCAAACGACGCCGGAGAAGATGAAAGAAAATGGTGGAGCTAGTTGACTGGTGGTGGAAGGCACGAAGGCACACTGATGGAGGAAGAAACAGATGGCAGACATGAGGGAAGGGGGTGGTGATCGGGAAAAATGGGAGTGAGGGAGAGTGGTTGTGTTTTGTAAATATATATATTATATATTATATATTATATGTGTGTGTATATATATATATATATATATATACTATAGTTTAGTAATTTATATTAATATAATAATGTGTGTGTATTTAAACCACACATTTAAATATACACATGCACAAATATATATATATATATATATATATATACACACACACACACACACATTTATATATTACACATAATAAAATAATAATGTATGAAATAATGTGATTTAATAAGGTAAACTGACATTAAAATAAAATATACTAAGTTAAATATTATTTAAAATAAGATATATATATATATATATATTACATAAATAAATTATCCAAATACTAATCTTAAATAAATATATATATCAAAACCCTAATTAACAAAAAATAATGATAATAAAACTCATTAATCAATAAATAATCAAATATTGTTTTAAATTATTAACACTGCATATTCTATTTTAAAATAAAATAGTTTAAAAACTAGGGTTATTACATATCCTTTATTTGATTGTTTTGATATTTGTTTCTTATTGTTTTATTTTTTTTAGGCTTGTTTGTTCATGTTTATGTGTTTCAGGCCCTAAGCACCTGTTAGGATTTAACCCATTTAAATGAATTTATGTTCTTTTATGTATAATTAATAAAAATGCATATTAGGCCCATAATTAATTAGATTTAGGGTATAGGATAACGTAGGTCCATTTAGTTAATTTAGACATAGGCTCACCTAGTTTAAATTAATTTAATAGACTTATGTAATACCTTATATTTTTAATTTAAATAAAGAAATTTTTGAATTTGTGTTATTAATAATTAATTTTAATTTATATTATACAATTGTTAATTATTTTGTTATTTAATTGAGATAGATATTATTATCATTATTTTAGGGTTTATTATTATATGTAAGTATTATTTTGGGTATATATATATACGTGTATATACATGCATGTGTGTGAAAATGCATGTATATTATGTAATTTGGGATTTTATATGTATATATATATATATATATATATATATATATATATATATATATATATATATATATATATATATATATATATATATATATATATATGTGTGTGTGTGTGTGTGTGTGTGTGTGTGTGTGTGTGTGTATGTGTGTATAGGAAGAAACTCACCCAAAAAGTCGAACCTCACCCAAGCAGCAACCCCCCTCCCCATCCGCCACCATCACTGTCACTCCCTCACCCTCTGGCGCGCTATGGCCTTCTCAGAGTAGCCATCACCACTATTACAACCACCAGCACCACCTCCTTCTCTTTCGTTTCTCCTCCGGTCTTCTTCTCCCTCTTAGTTTGAAGCTTCCTTATCGTTGCCAAAGCTAGATCGGCACCACTGTTGCTCCCTTAACCTTCCTCACCTTCTCAGACATTGGTCAACACCAAGCCTCAACACAGCAACTCATCTCCAGTGTCGGTATTGAAAGTTGAAGGTAAGTTGCTGCAAGTTGATTTTAGGTTGTTTTAGGGTTATTTTCTAGTTGTCTGAGTTGATTTATGTGTTAATCTTCATTTATTCTAAGCTAGATGATTAACTACGCTAAGTTAGATGTTTAAATCTAATTTTTCTAAATTATTTTGATTTTTCCTGATTTTTTAGAATTTTATTTGATTTTTATTTGATTTTATTTGATTTTTATTTGAGTTTAATTAGTAATTAGGGTAATTATTGTTAATTATTTTTACTATATTGATTTTATTTAAGATTATAGAAAATTGTTGTGTTAATTGTGAATTTTGGATATTTTATTAATATTTTTTTAATTTCCAAAACTTAATTGTTAAAAATTATGAAATTTTGATAATTCATATTATTATTAAATGTTATTAATTTTAGAACTTAATTTATGGTTTTTGTGATTTTCATACTATTTTTATAATTATTTTAATTCTATGTCAAATGTGGATAATTAGGTTAAATTTATATTTTTGGAAGAAATTATTAGTTAATTTTATGTTTTTATTAATATTAAGAAATTTGATGTTGAGAAAATAATTTTTAGGCATTTTTATAATTTTTAGGGAATTTTTAAGTAATAATAGTATATTATGTAAGTTTATGTATTACAGGGGTAAAAATGTAATTTTGTGTTAATTATAGCCAAATAATGGATTGTGGTTGGATTTAATAATATTTAAGGAATTTAAAAGGATTTTTACAAATTATTTACTATTTTAGACTAATTACCACTAATTTTCAAAAATTAATTTTAAATACTGTATTAGGTATTATTTTGAGTATTATGTGTATTTTTTTTCTATTATATGGGTAAATATGTAATTTTATGCTAATTATAGTTAAATATATATTTTAGTTAGTTTTATTTAATATTTAAGAGGTTTAGAAGATTTTTATAAATTAATTGGTATTTTTAATTAAATAACGTTAATTTTGAATATTTTTTCCAAATATTATATATATATATGTTTGTGAAATTTTGTTTTTGTTTAGCTTTAATGAGAGATGATTTTCTAAGTTATGGATATGTATATGTAATATATATTTTTGGGAAATAAATTATTTAATTTTTGTGTAATGGTTGAGTTTGTGATCTCGATCGGGGCTAAGTGTAGTTCTGGAAGCCCGACTCAAGTGTGAATGTCTGTGAATACTAAAAGTGTATTTTCTATGCAGGAATGACTCTACCTATGGTAGAGAGATGTTCATTTTACAGAGGAGACTCAGCCAAAATTTTGATAGATTTTCTCGTAAAACGTGACATCTTTCGTAAATTTCTAGCGTTAATTAGGATTTTTCCTATATATTGAGTCTTATCTGGTCTTCCCTGAGTCAATCTAAAATTTTGCTATTTCTATCAATTTTTTATTTTTATTCCATCGATGTTTTTTTAAAATAGGCATGTTACTTTTTTTTCTAGAGAATACTGAAGCAGAAGTTATTGGATCGAGGCAGATGAGCAGCCGTCAGCCTTCTCGCTCGTCCTATAAGTTGATAAATTGATATGTGCATGTTTTTTATTTAAAGAAGTGTGCGCTCATATTTTTAGTATTTATTATATGATTTATTTAATTTAAATGCTGCTATTTAAGATTTAAGTGTATTTTATTTATTTAAAATTAGTTATGAGAAATTTTAGTAGAACGGGCTACCTGATGGGTTTCATTAGGACCATATGCATATGGTAGAGATTGAGAGATGGTCCGATGTATGTATGACTTGTGGATATAAATTGGGATGGGTGCCTCGGTGAAAGCCTTTGTTCTCGGGGACCGCTAATAATTGGAAAGTTAATAATGGACTGGGATGAGTGCCTCAGTGGATGCCTTATCTCTCGGGGATTGCTAATGCCATCTATTTAGATTAAGAGGATGGCTGCGGCTTAGTGCATCAGTTGATGCCTTTGCTCTTGGGGACCGGCAATCTATGTAGATTAAATGGACCCAGTTGGCCAATTAGAAATTTGGGTTTAGGGTTGTACCGAGATTTTTCAAAAGCTATATATATACATTATAAATTATTTTCACTATAATTATATGGTTTTCAAAAAGGTTTTCAAACCATACAGCTCTTTTTATTAACTTACTTAGTCAGGTCTGATTCCCCTCAATCTATTTTTTTTCAGGAGCTTGGGAGTTCGACCTAAAATAGCCTTTACGCCGAATTTCTTCATCATCGGCTATATTATGTAGGTCACTATGAGCTGTACTGTAGTGATAACTCTAGAATACTATAGTAGTATTTGTATTATGAGATTGTGTAACTTAAGTATACTTATGTATTGCATTTTAATGAACCATGCTTATGTATAATATTTTAAGATTGAAGTATGATATTTGATGATGGAGAATATTTTATAATGCACACGAGTATGATTATTTTAGAAAAATCAATGTGATAATGTGTTCTTTCATGAAATAAATTTTTAAATTTGAAGATTTTATTTTTCTTTTCTTTAAAGCTTACAATAGGTTTCGGGGGCCTTATGCCTACCCATTCCCTAATGCTGGTCACATGCCCTCGGGTCTGGGTCATGACAAAGCCTATTAAATTTAAGCCTTTTCCATAATTTGTAGATTTAAGATCACTTGAGAAATAAAATATGTAGAACTAGGCTCACTAATTTAAATACTTCATAATTTGTAGATTTAGGCACATTTTAGAATTAAAAGAAATAGACTTAGGTTCATTTAATTAAAATTGAATAGGAATTAGGCCTCTTAGCCTTTAGGTGCACTTATAAATTAAAATATGTAGTTTAGCCTATTTAATTAAAATCAATGTAGATTAGACTAAGTTAGAGATTATGAACTTAAATGAGTGCATTGTTTACATATATTTTTCATAACTAGTTTGTCTGAAGTTTATTGTCTTAATAAGGATTTATATGAAATTGCATGTAAATAGAGAATAAGATAGTGATTCATAAAGTATTCTAAATGAATATAAGACTGAAAGAAGCTAGTATTCTGTACCCAAAATCTCTTAGTTGTGGTGATGGCTTTCTTTTAGGGAATCGAGTACCATCAATTTTCAATTTATCCTAGTTATTACCTTGGGTGGCGACTGCTCATCTCCACTCCATGTTTTTGTAATAGTGGTTAGTGTGTTCTCTAGAGCTCTGAGTTCAAATAGTGCCGTTGTTGCTAAGATCTTGCGTGCGTACTAAACTCTGTCGTCTATAATATACACCTTATCTTTTCCCGACTTTTTCAAATATTTTTTTTATTAATATATATATATATATATATATATATATATATATATATATATATATTATTTTTTCAGTTATAACAACAATAATTCTCATTGAGTGGTGATAGACATAAAATGAAAACAAAGTAAATAAAAAATAAAGTCCCCTTAACATTTTTCCATATTGAATTATATAATAGTAACATTTTTCCATATTGAATTATATAATTATATAATCTTCAATTTAAATATCCATTACTTTTTTTGCTTTTCGAACAACATTTTGCCTTTATATTTAACATATTGTTTGTGTTATCAAAAATATTTTCAATAGTCCCAATCTAGTACATGTGCTACTTAACTATGTAAAAATTGACATATAAGAAAAGAACTCTTTTCCTAATTAATAAGCAGTAAGTAGTCCTTTTGGAAGTGGCAAGGAAATTAAATAAAACCTAAGCAAAAATTAAAAGAAAATAAAAAAAAAATAAAGGAAAAAATATTCAATTCATCCAAAACCATACACTTCATAGTGTAAAATGAGTTAATTTCTTTATAAATTTTAAGCACAAACCATTAATATTGTTAAAGTTATAATTTTTTTTTTCTTACTATTAGAAATTAAAAATTAAAAAATTTAAATTCAAATTTCTCAAGAAATATAATAAAAAAAATTGTTTACTACAAACTAAAACTGGAAACATTTAAATTCGCATTTCTCGAGATTATATATATATATATATATATATATATATATATATATATATATATCTTGTTGATATCTCTAATATTTAGTAATTAAATAAATTTTAATAAACATATACTTCTTTATATATATAGAAAAAATTTAAATTAAAAAAAATACATAAAATTTTGTGTATGTTATGAATTTTTTGTTGTAAACAATCATCAATTTAATTATCCTTGTACACTTTTTTCATTTTGCACAACATTTTCCCTTTATATTTAGCATAATGTTTGTGTTATCAAAAATATTTTAGATGGTCTAAATCTAGTATATATGGTACTTGCACATTGTTCAAATGTAAAAATTGTCGAATAACAAAAGAACTATTTTTCTAATTAATGAGTAGTAAGTGGTGCATTTGGAAGTGCCAAGGAAATTAAATAAACCAAAACAAAAAATAAAAGAAATTAATGAAAATAAAGGCAGAAATGTACAATTCATCCAAAACCAAACATTTCAAGGTGCAAAATGAGTTAATATTCTTCATAAATTTTAAGCACTAGCCATGAATATTGTTAAAGTTATAATTTTTTTCTAACTATTGGGAATTAAAATTGAAAAAATTTAAACGCAAATTTTTCGACAAATATAATGAAAAAATTGTCCACTACAAACAAAGTTCGAAATATTTAAATTCAAATTTCTTGATAAATATCATAAATTACTAGATTGAGTATTATTGACGATAATTTTTTTATATGCTAAAAAAATGCACATGTATTTTTTTTTTATAGTTGATATCTCCAATTTTCAGTTATTAAATGAATTTTAATTATTTTAAGGATAAAATATATATTAAAGGTTAAAATCTTTAATGTCACAATTCGAATCTAGGGGCACATGACCAGCACTAGGGAATGGGAAAACACAAAACTATCAAAATTTATAGTAAGCCTTAAAAGAAAATCGCATAATATTTAACTTTGAAACCTTACAATAAATAATAAAATCACAATACACATTATCAAACTGATTTTTCTCAATATAATTTAAACCATAATATCAGTGCATAGAATAAAATAAATAAACATCGGTTATACAAATAGTATCTCAGTATATAAATTATAAATACATGAAATTTCAAATAAAGTATGCAGTTATACAATTTTCTCTACTGCGGTACACGAAAAAATATACAACATAACTAAATAAACCTACGTAGAATAGCCGGTGACGAAGCTACACGGCAAAGAGAAGTAGGCCTAACAGAAAATTCCCAAACTCCTAAAAAAAAAAAGTTGAGAGGAGTCATGCCTCACTGAGTAAGTTAATAAAAAAATGAATACAATTTGAAAACCTGATTAAAATAAATTTTATGGAAATATAATATAATATAATTTTATTTCTACCATTTGGTATACATATAATAAATCCATTTTTAAAAGAGAAGAAATAAATATTTAAATGTCTTTTTAAATCATTTCAGTATAAAAATTTGGTAGAACCCGATTTATAAATTTTACGATAAATAATAATAAAATAAAGTAAAATAACATAAATCAACTATAAATTAAATCATGCAAAATCCTATGAATAATGCTGACTAGAATCTCATAAAATTAAATTTATAAGAATTTAATATGATTTAAATTAAAAATCTAACACTCAAATCAAATATTAACTTACAAGGTAAATGTGCTCCTCTAGCATGTTGTGTCCGACCTCGACTGGTAGACTTGACTAGAGGGACAACTAAAAGACAAAAAAGGAAATGACAATCAGAAAATAGAAACCTAACTTCTAGAGTTTCTATGGAAGACTCAATTTGAACTCAGAATAAAAATGTTAGGATTGACCTGGTGTCACGTTTTACGAGAAATTTATCAAAAATTCGGAAGAGTTTTCTCTGTAAAATGGACATCCCTCTACCGAAGTAGAGTCAATATTGCAAATAAACACACTTCAAAATTCATAATGGTACAACACCTCGTGTTGGGACCCCAAACTACATAATTCCCAATCGAGGTTCACCAAAAATACAAATAAGCAAATGTTAAATATTAATTTAGTAAGTCACCAAAAAAAATTTAACAATAAATCATAATATAATTTATTTAATTTATTTAATTTTAAAACACTAAATAAAATTATTTTCCACCATAATTTAAATAAAATTTCAAATAATAATATAATATTAATAACAATCCAACTTTCCAAATATTTAACATAATATAGTCAAATTCAAACTATAATTGCCCAAATAGTTTAAATATAGTATAATATTAATAAAAAAAACTCATTTAAACCACAAAACAATAAATAATTTAATTTTAAATAAATTTTCAAAAATAGTTAGTATTAATTAACTAAGAATAATTAATAATTTATAAAAATTATTTTGATACCACATTTTATCTCAAAATTAACTAAAACATAGTATTTAATTATAATATCAACAAAAACACACCATTTACCTATTATTTCAAAATTTACATAATGATAATAATTTCTAAAAAAATTAGATAAATTATCAAAAATTATTTTATCACTACTAAAATTACTAACATAGTATACTAACACTAATTAACTCCAATAATCAACCAAAAATACTTAATTAATCACATTAACAATATATACATAAAAATTAAAATACCTAAATAAATATACAAAAATTTCTATAATCTCAAATAAAATTAATATACCCAAAATTAACCCCAATTAATTTAGTTTAACTAATATATGTATAGATCAACCAAAAATTACCCAAATAATTAAAATAAAATTTCTGCATAATTTAAACAAACAATTAAACATTAACAAAATAAAAAATTAACCCAAAAACTAACTAAAATCAACTAACAAACAACTAAATCAGCTAACTGTAATACCCTATATATATTTATTTAAATAAAAAGGGATATTTTTCTCAAATAGTATTAGTAATAGTTACTTTTGCATTATATTATATTTTATTTATGTTAATATTATATTTAGGGTTAAATATTGTTTTAGATGTGTATATTAAAGTAATTTGTGTACATATGTATGTATATGTAGTATATGTATATATATATATATACATATGTACTAATATTTATCTATATACATACATGCATAACTATATATATATATTATATTAATATTTTATTGTACATATATGTGTGTCTAGGTACACTAATACTTACCTAGACACACATATATGTACAATAAAATATTAATATATATATATTAGTAGTTTATAATATATATATATATATATATATATATATTTGGGAAGAGGAGGACCAACCGAAGCTCAATCCCCCATTCTCACCACGCGACATCCCCGACCGCCACGGTCACTACGCCTCCCCCATCTCCGACCACCACATGCTGCCTCCTCCTCCTTCTCCCTCACCTCCGGTCACTTGCAGAGCTGTCAGAATCTCTGAAACGGGGAGAAGCCGAGAGTAGCTCCTAGAATCGGCCAAGCTCCGTCCGGCCACCGTTTCACTCCATTCCTGTGTCAATTCCCTCCTCTTGCATCAGTGAGACTCATTCCAAGCTTAATTTAAGCTTTGGTCATGAATTGGTTGAGTTTTGGTTGATTGTTGGTTTTGAGCTCTAGGGTTTTGGAATTTTTTTTAGCTCGATCTAGCTTGATTCATGCAAACTCCCTTTACAAATGTGATTCCTAGTAGCTCAATCTACTTCTATGAATTTTTGTATAACTTTTGGAATTTATTTGATTTTTGGTGAATTTTTGAATATTTTAATATTATTTTAGGAATTTTTCGTAAATTAATTATAAAAATAATAAATAATAATAATTTTTGGTATTTTTGGTGTTATTATGAGTTGATATTAATTTTAGAGTAAAGAAAATAATTTTTTTGAATATTATTCAAATTTTAGGAATTTTTATAGTTTATGTCAAAAAATTTAATATTAGGTTAAATTATATTTTAGAAGAAATTAGAAGTCATTTATATGTTTTAATTATATTAAGAATTTAACATTGAGAAAATAAGTTTTAGATGATTAAATAATTTTAAGGAATTTTTTTAGTATTAATAGCACATTATGTAATTTATATATTTTAGGGGTAAATGTTTATATGTATATATATGGAAAGGTAAATGTTTAAAGATTTTACCCTTTCATACAAATTTTATCCTTAAAATAATTAAAATTAATTTAATTGCTGAATTTTGGTGTTATGAACTCTCTCTCTATATATATATGTATTTGTGTCTGTATTATTAATTTTTTGTTGTAAACAATCATCAATTTAATTTTCCCTTTACATTTTTTTTCTTTTGAACATCATTTTCCCCTTATATTCAACATGGTGTTTGTGTTATCAAAAACATTTTAAATGGTCCAAATCTAGTACATGTGCTATGTGCATATTGTTCCAACGAAAAATTGTGATATAAGAAAAGAATTCTTTTTTTTTTTTTTTTAATTAATGAGCAATAAGTGGTCCTTCTAGAAAATTAAATAAAAACTAAGAAAAATATAAAAAAAATAAAGAGAATAAAGGTAAAAATTTGAAAGTTTTTCCAAAACCAAACACTTCATAGTGCAAAAATGAGTTAATTGTTTTTATAAGTTTTAAGCACTAACCATTAATATTATTTTTTTTCTTACTATTACAAATTAATTGAGAAAATTTAAATTCAAATTTCTGGACAAAAATGTAATAAAAAATTGTTTACTACATTCAAAAATTGTAAAAATTTAAATTTGAATTTAAAAAAAAAAATCATAAATTACTAGATTGAGTATTTGTGATGATAACTTTTTTATATGATATATATATATATATATATATATATATATTATGAGTGACCTCTTCTTTTCGCTTTTGGATAGCGGTCTATTTTCATGTGACATTGTGTGGGTCTTTCAGTTTTCGAAGGATATGACAATTTTACCAAATAGGGACAAATAATTGGTCTTAGGGCGATGAGACGCTTTTGATTTTGCGGAATCGCCACCCAATTTTTAGAAAATCGGGAAAGGAAAGGGACAACATCGGGTCATTTAACGAGTATTGTCTCTGGCAGAGATTTCTGGGTTCGTGGGATCGCGTTTACTTTTTAACTATTTCTCATTATACAATATTCGATGTATAGCTACCGTAACTCACTAGTTTCGCTAATGATAGTTTGCATATCATTCACACAGTACATGAGATAGTGAAAGATAATAAAGCTGAAAATTTAATTATCACATCGCTTTCCTGATAAAATACATATGAAAAGGAAATAGATTGCAGAAAAGTAACTATAATTTGGATATGATTGATCTGCAGGATTAACATGACCATTCACACAGCTTACTCGATTTCATGAATAATAGCATGATCATGCATGCTTGCAGTGATTATTTATGCTATGATGATGTATGACAATAATATAAAGGATGCATGAGGTCATCAGTGGATCGAGAGCATGAGTTCATTAGTGGATCAAGAGCATGAGTTCATCATTGAATCGAGAGCATGATGACTCTATTCTAGGATATGAAATTTTCACATTATTCGTATTTATGAAATGATTTTATGATTTCAGAAATAAAGGATGCAGAATGATGATATGAAATGAGCATAATAAAGCATATATTATTCACATAGCATGGAAGATTGTAAGTCTCATCACACAAACACAATAGTATTCCCAAATGTCGGTGATAGTAAAATAAAATGCAATGTGATAAACTAAGTGTGCTAAAATAATTATGTGGTCCTCAAACTTGATTGAGTTTGTGTGTGTTTTAAAGCTTTAGCTTTGAGAGATTATCAAGCTATTTTTTATCGAAAGGTTCAAAATGATAGTAGAATGATACTAGATTATATACTTTTGAAGCGTGCTTTAATAAAGATGAGGCTTGGTTTGGTGGAAAAGGGATCTAATAACCTAAAAGAAAGGTTGTGGGAGAGCAAAAACTATTTGGAATAGGGTTTTCAATACCTTCAATCAGACCAATTTTTAAGTGTGTATGTGTTTCCACTTGCTCCCCCCTTAAAATGGGGTGTGAGGGGGAAATTGGGTAGAATAGGTTGGTGCGAGTGTGGTCATATATGCATATAAAGAATTTCGTGCGTGGCCACACCAAGTGCACTTGGTCACACATAGCATACCTATGGTCATACACCTGGTGCGTGGTCATATGCTTGGAGCATGGCCATGCTCATATGCATGTGCTTCACATGCACCTGGTGCGTGGTCACATGCTTGGAGCATGGCCATGCTCGTATGCGTGTGCTTCACATGCACTTTGGCCTTCCATGCACTTTTCTCGATTTTTTGCACATTATTTTGAGGTTGGTTCCTAAGTTTTTTAGGCCTTTTGGATGCATTTCCAAAGTTTATTTTCCCAAATTCAGCCTTAATTTTAGCACATGACACCTAGGGGCATTTACGCACACTTCTGAATGATACATGCTGATCCTCAGGTTATGTTAAACCATTCTAAGACCACTTTAGAAGGTTCTAGAGCCTTCCAAATGTGTTTTCAAAGTCCATTTTATCAAAATCAATTTCCATTTTTTCATGAAGCTAGGTCCTAGTCTGATAAAATTCACACTAGTGCAACAAGCTGAGTATTCTAATAGGAGTTCTCTCAAAATAAACCTCTCATTATTCTAATATTTCATATTTCACAAGGTTAGAGCATAACTTAATGGCTCGGTGATCAATTTTGCACACTAGGTTAGGTTCTTTTAAGGTTTTACACTTTAGAGGTGTTAAGAACAAACATACTTAGTCATCTCAGAGATTCATTTCATTATTGGACCTTTTGGTGATATTAAAATTTAACGTGTGATAGTTTCTCCCTACATCATGTGTTTTACATAGCCACCTAGCGCTAGTGTTTATGAAGCAAATATAAAGATGCAGAAAACATTTTAATAAGGAGAGAGGAACTTACCTGTAGGTTGTTTTTAGACATCATATCATGATTTGACTATTGTTGTTGTGTTTTATTTGTTGCTATTGTTTTGTGACTTGGTTGTCACACAAGGTGCTATTTGGGACATATGCAAGCTTATGATTCATGCAAAGTGCATTAGGATTTATGTGACTATAACCTTCTTAGGTGTCACGTAAAATAGGGCACTACTAAGCAAAAAAAGATGTAACTATAACCAGTTTAGGTGTTATGAAAATGAACATGTGACTATAACCTTTTTAGATTTCATACGAATGAACATGTGATTATAACCTTATTAGGTGTCACACGAAATGAGGATGCTACTAAGAAATAAAAATGAAACTATAACCTTCTTAAGTGTCTTGTAAATGAACATGCGACTATAACCCTTTTGGGTGTCACACAAATGAACATGTGATTATAACCTTCTTAGGTGTCACACAAAATGAGGATGCTTTTCAGTAATGAAAATGTGACTATAACCTTCTTAGGTGTCATACAAATGAACACGCGATTATAACCTTTTTAGGTGTCATGCAAAATGAACATAAGACTATAACCTTTTTATGTGTCATGCAAATGAACATTTGACTATAACCTTTTTAAGTGTCATGCTAAATGAAGATGCTACTAAGCAAAATACGGATGTGACTATAACCTTGTTAGGTGTCACGCAAATGAACATGCAACTATAACCTTTTTTAAGTGTCACGCAAAATGAACATATGATTATAACCTTCTTAGGTGTCATGCAAATGAAGATGCTACTAAGCAAATGAGAATGCCCTTAAGCAGTGCAGATTCTCTTAAGCAATGTGATGATGCTTTTAAGTAATAAAAGTTCTTTTATTTAATGAGAAGATGCTTCTAAGTAGTGAAAGTGTTTTTAAGCAACATGAGAGTGCTTCTAAGCAGTGAAAGTACTTCTAAGTAATGTGAGAGTGCTTTTAAGCAATGAAAGTGCTCCTTAGCAGTGTGAGTGCTTTTAAGCAATAAAAGTGCTCCTAAGTAGTGTGAGTGGTTTTAAGCAATGAGAGAGTGCTTATAAGCAGTGAAAGTGCTCCTAAGTAGTGTGTGTGCTTTTAAGCAATGAGAGAGTGCTTCTAAGTAGTGAAAGTGCTTCTAAGTAATATGAGAGTGCTTCTAAGCAATGAAAGTACTCCTAAGTAGTATGAGTGCTTTTAAGCAATGAAAGTGCTCCTAAGTAGTGTGAGTGCTTTTAAGCAATGAGAGAGTGCTTCTGAGCAGTGAAAGTGCTTCTAAGCAATGTGAGAGTGCTTCTAAGAAATGAAGGTGCCATTAAGCAATGTGAGTGCTTTTAAGCAATCAAAAGATGCTTATAAGCAATAAAAGTGCTTCTAAGTAATGTGAGAGTGCTTTTAAGCAGTAAAAATGCTTCTAAGCAATGTGATAATGCTTTTAAGCAATGAAAGTGCTCCTAAGCAGTGTGAGTGCTTTTAAGTAATTAGAAGACCATTCTAAGATGTGAAAGTGCTTTTAAGCAATGTGAGAGTGCTTCTAAGAACTGGAAGTGCTCCTAAGCAGTGTAAGTGCTTTTAAGAAATATGAATGAGGTAGTAGTGATGCAATAATAATGCAAAGATTATATAGTGATGATGTAGTGATGGTGCAGTAATGATGCAGTGATGATATAGTAATGATGCAGTAATGATGCCATTATTTGTCATGTTGACGATCTTAGTTTGATGATTTGGAGTAAGATATCCTTATAGTGAGTTTTCCTTGCTCTTATTTTTATAGGATGTTGATTTTTCTTAAAAAGGCAATTCATGAAAATTATCTTTAGATAGATGAAGTCCACATTAGTGTACTTTTTTTTTAGTTTGGTGCATGTCTTATGCTCAAATGGAAGTTTATGGCTATAGAAATGAGTGTGCAAAGTCTTGAAGTGTGAGTAAAACCACAAAAGAGCACGTGGAAAGGGGAAGTGTACATGTCTACGTGTCACGCGTTTGGCATATGGTCATGTGCTTCCTTCCCTCTAAGCCTATTTACATTGCTATTTCAGAGGTCTTAGGAGCTTTGTCTGGACTTCTTTGAGTGTTTTCTAACTTTTCTTCACCATCTTTGTGTTTTGGGTGCTATCTGCTATGTTTTTCTTATATACTTCCATTTTCTTCTATATAAAATGGTGTTCCCTAACATTCTTGAGGGTCTGGAGGATATTTTTATTGATGTTGATGTTAAGGGTGACTTTATAGAGGCCACTGGAGTTGGGATGTCCACTGCAAGGACTAGCACATCTAGTGCCTAGAGTTCTCAACCATCTAGGCTTTCTTTGGGAGATCCAATCCCTATTGTTTATAGCTTAGAGACTCATGCTTAGGTGCATCAATGTCATGAGGTAGGTCCTTCTTTTCCTTTATTTTCTAAAGCTTATTCATTAACTACTTTGTTGCTTATTTTACTATATGAGGTTATTATAATTGTAGCTCTTACTATAATTATCTATTAAGTCATAGCATTATTATGAATGCTGATGGCTGATATCTCTTACTTTTTTTTCTTTTCATGATTGTCTGCTACTACTTGTGGTGATGCTTTACTTTTCTACTTTTATTATTATTTTAATCATGTTAAATGATAGAAAGAGATGCGTTAGTATTTAGTAGTTGTGTAAATGTTTGATAGCATGCCTATTATTTATAGCCTCATAGGTATGTTACCGTGCTGCCTTGTAGTTTTAATAGAGTCAGCTTGTATTATCAGGGTCTCTCGATGTGTGTGAAGTAGATGATTGCTAGGAAGGACTTTGATGATGGAGTCATTGCTATATTATCTTATGACTCATATGCATTGAGTCAGATTGCCATGTATGCATTGATAGAGTGATGGATGGACATGATGCATACTTTCCATTTGCTTGTTTGGGAGATGGCTATTACCCCTTTCTATTTCGTTGCTATCATGGGCTTGAGCTTTTTTGGAGAGCCTACTCCTTTCAATGAGGAGGAGTGTTCTACAGCCATGGTAAGGAGGCATCTTATAATGGATTTTCTTGGGGTGGTCAAACCTATAAAGTCTTGCTGCCCATATCTCGCTCGTTACATAGAGTTTATTTCTTTCATGTGGACTCTATATGATAATGGTCTTGTCTTAGCGGAGCAACTGGCTCATTGCTTTTATTTTTTTTTTGTTGAGTGTTGTTATCTTCCTAAACCCTTTGAGTATGAGTGATATGCGATTATTATCTGTCTTAAGAGATCTAGATGGCTCACACATACTTAGGCCTTGATGCAACATGCCAAAGTGGCTCGAGGATCTATGGATGCTTGTTCATTTTGATATGAGTAGTAATTCTGTTGTATATTCTTTTGCTTTTAGTTTGTTATTTTTTACCCTCTAATTTTGACAGATCTAGGCATATGAGTTTAGGATTCTCCCTTAGCTGTCCGTCGAGCATTTCTTAAAGGATGACTTCCCTCGTTATTCTCATTGGATCAGGAAGGCTACTAATTTGATTCAGGATTACATAATAGCTCGGGAACATATGGGCAAGCTATTCCTTGATAAGGTATGTATGATTCCTATTATGTTGGTTGTTTCTTTCTTAAGGATCTTTTGTTCATTCTACCTTTATGCCTAACTAGTAGCTTAGGAGGTGAAACCTCATCTTGAAAGCACTCATCATCCTTAGCCTCAAAAACTAATGGAGTGACACGTGCTCATTTCCTCATTTTGGAAAGACAAAAACCAATGAAATTCAAAGAAAATAGATGATAAAAAAAAGATAAACAGACATCTTAATGGTTACGTGGAATTTCAAAAAGAAACAAAGACTTTTTAAAGACATAGTTGAACCTAATTTACTATAGTAGTTTCAAAGAAAACACAACTTTAATAACCTAGGTCCATAATACTAAAACCTTGGCTTTGATACCAACTTTGTCACGATCCAAACTGGGGAGTTATGATCGGTGCTTGGGAACTAGAATTCTCATGAATTTGAAATTTGTATCAAGCCTTAAAATTAAAATATATGCAATTGTAACACAAAAATACACTAGAATTTAAACTTTAATTAATATAAAATAAATCCTTATATCATAATAGAATAAAATACCTTAATACAATATTCAAATACAAAACACTATATAATACAATATAGGTACAATAACAAAAAGTACTACTACGATAATGTTTACTAAAATACAAGGAAGTGATGATTAAATATTTACATAAATCGGCTAGATATGAAAGAGTTTGGCGAAGATTTCTACTAAGGAGGTCTAAAGTAGAAGATCCTTAAAAAATATTGAGGGGAGTCAGACCTCACTGAGTGAATTATTATAATATATATACATGCAACCTAAAGACATATACACTTAAGCATCAGTATAATAATACATATATTTACTTATATATACATGCATTTCATACAAATGCTAAAAATTCACTTTTATAATAATAATAAATGAAAAAGAATTTTGAGTGGAGGATCGAGGTAAAAACCTTACATTTCTGCAACTTCAACACTAAACATCATTAGCCATCAGGCTTTCTATAACTCCAAAAGATATTCTTTTATCCAACTTTTGGCAATGAATTAGCCCCGAGTACATAAAGTGTCAACCGAGGATCCGTAGTTCCACTACAGGTGCTAACTGGCCTTGAGTTCCCTACAATCAATCGAGGATCTGTAGTTATACTCTTAATCCACAATTCACCAAAATCATAATTTTCATATCAATGCTCAAAGCCTAATTATGGTGTACTGTTGTGCAATAACCCTAACGTGACCCACTAGGTGGCACGTTCTACAACTATCCTCCAAAATTTTTCATAATAGTATAATGAAAATTCAATATAAAATATGACAGCATAAATATAATTCAAAATAAATATTCTTAATCATATATATGAAAGCATATATTATTTAAAATAATTATTATCAATTATATATATGGAATTATATATATAAATATTAATAATAATAAATAAGATTTAATGAAATTAGCATAATTAAATTCATATTTATTAAAAACAAATGGATGCTCATAATATTTAATCTAGATGCAATGTATACATATTGCCATGACCCAAACCGAAAGGTCGGTATATTATCATGACCCAAATCAAAAGGCACGTGACCGGCACTAGGGAATATGAATACATAAGGTAACTAAAACCCATAATAAGCCTTAAAAAAATTTCATGAAAAAGAAATAAAACACTTAAATAAAAACCATACTAAATACATAAATCAAATATTCTTAATACAATATTTCAAGTTAGATAAAAATTAAAATACAAATAATATAAGTTCTTTGATTAAATATCTAGAGTTCAGTTATATAATACATATCAAATAGACCTACACAATAAAGCCAAAGAAGAAGAAGAAGTTCAGTGTAGAGAACAAGGACGAGTCTTAAAATCCCAAACTCTTGAAAAAAATATTAAGAGGAGTCAGACCTCATTGAGTAAGATAATAAAGAGAGTTGTATGGTTTTAAAAAATTCATTACATAAAATAATAATAATAAAATAAATTTTACTATTATTAAAATTAAAGTATTAAAAATTTATTTTCTAAACATAAACACTTTAATTAAAAAGATAAAGGATTTGCAATAAAACTTCTTCAAAATGAATAATCTTTATTTAATAATTTATAAATGAAAAATCTTAGTAGAACCTTACTCCACAAAATCTAATAGCCACTTCGCTCACTTAACCATAAGACTGCCAATCCCCTAGAGCTAAGCATCAACTGAAGCACTAGCCACAGTCATTTACTTAATCCAATATTTTACTGGCGGTCCCTAAGAGCTAAGGAATCAACCAAGGCACCCAACCTAGTAACCAATAATAACACTTCCAATAATCACTGGTGGTCCTCGAGAGCTACAACATCCACCGAGGCACCCGTCTTTGTTAACAAATTATAAAATTTGGATCCATCTCTCAATCTCTATCAATGTGCATACGGTCTTGATGAAACCCATCAAGTAGCCCATTCTACTAGTATTTTTCAAAACTAACATATAACTAAAAATGTATCACAATATAAGAAAACTATAATTTATAAATTAAATAACATAAAATAAAATAATAATGCTGCTAAGCATAGCTGAAAACACAATAACTTATATTTCATGTAAGCATATTGTTATCTTAAATTTTATAAAATGGCTATGTGCAGTAAACACACGCACATAATTCAATTTATTAACTTATAATTGGAGCAAGCTTGCTGACGGTTCCGCATCTGCCTATCATCGGTAGTTCCGCTCTGGTATACTATAAAATAAAATAATACTTTATTCAAAACATGCTTAAGAAAAATAATTAAAATTCATAAGAATTTACAAAAATTCTAAAATTAATAATAATTAAGAAACTCGTAATAGATTTAGAATTAATCCTAATAAAGACTTGATTTAAGAACTACCCTAAAATGACATTACGGTCAAACAAAAATGTACATATGTTACGTTTTACGAGAAATCTACTAAAATTCTAACAGAGTCTTCTTTGTAAAATAGACATCTTTCTACACGAAGTAGAGCTATTCCTATAGAGAAAAACACTACTATTCATGCACAGTACCACACTCGAATCAGGCTCCCATACTATGCACAGGTTCCTGATTAAGAGCAATAACAACACTAGCACAAAATATATATAAATTATGAAAATATATAACAACATATTTATAAAAATTAATCAGACTAATTAAATAAAAAATTCCTTTTAATAATCAAATATATACAAAATTCATTTAACATAATAATATCTATACTTAAAAAATTATTACTTATACAATGTCTGAAAATTCATAAAATACATATTAATACTAAATATAATTAAATCAACCAAATAATTAAATACTATAATATTTATGTACACTTATATTATTTCCAGAAATTAATCTAGAATCAACAAAATATACAAAAATATTAATTTAGCTAATAAAATTTATTTATACCTTCTAATAATTAAAATTATCATTATACATGCTAATTAACTATAATTTACCAAAACTTAATTAAAAATCAATTAAAAATCAAATTACATAATTTTCTTTAAAATTCTAATTTTTCACATATAACTTCCAAAAATTATAATAAATAATCTATAATTAATTTCGCAAAATTTCATTCACAACCATTACTCCAAATAATATATAGTATTTATTAAAAATATCTAAACTTTCGGGCTCAAAATATTAACCTGAACAAAAAATTCCAAAAATATTAAAATAAATCAAAAAATTATAAAATAAATATTATAGCATAGCATTCAATATCTACTAAAACTGTCCTAAACAACATCTAGCCTAATTCTCAATAAATTAATAAAAAACTAACATAAACTAACAAAACTAACAATTGAATTTACCTCGATTTAAGACAATCTGGAAGGAGATTGAAGAAATCGAAGGTACATTTTTTAAGATTAGAACATGAGGATTCCATAGACACCAAAATCATGAACATTCGATATCAAAATCTTCACTGGAGCCCAAATGAAATCTGGCCAAAATAGGGGCAAAACAGGAAGAAAAGGGAAAAGGGGTTGCTGTCGGTGGCCAGGGCAGGAGCTGGGCTACTGTCTGGTGTGTCATTGTGGTTGGTGCACTGCTGGTGGTGGAGGCGCACTGCTAGCAACAGGACTGGATAGTGACTGGAAAAAGAAGAAGAAGAAGAAGAAAGAAAGAGAAGAGAAAAGAAAAGAAAAAAAAGAAAAAGGTTTTTATATATATATATATATACACACACACACACTCACACACATATGTCAACATACTCCTATAATATTTTCTCTCTTAAAACAATAATAATATTAAAGTAAAATATAAAAATAATACACTACTAAAAATAAAATAATCATAATTAATACTAAATAATTTAATTTAGTTAAGAATAATAAAATTCAAAGTATTATAATCTCCCTACCTGAAAAAAAAAATTCATCCTCGAATTTTAATAAACATAAGATATAAAGTTTTTCACTAAATAAAAAGATAAGGTTATGTCCCCTGCATCACTGCCTCGACCTCCTGCATATAGTCTTTAATGGTGTGATTGCTCCATAGCACCTTCATCATTGGAATCTCCTTAATGCAAAGCTGACGAACTTGGCAATCCATAATTACCACAAGATACTCCTTATATGACAAATCTTCATTGAGCTCTACAATTTGAGGCTACAAAACATGGAAAGGATTAGAAATATGCATCCTCAACATCGATACATTGAACACTTGATGGACTCGAGATATTTCATGTGGTAACACCAATCTATAAGTCACCTTTCCAACTATCATACATATTTTGAATGGTCCAATGTTTATGGGAGCAAGTTTACCCTTTTTAACAAATCTCATCACCCCTTTCATTAGAGTCACATTCAAGAACACCATATCTCTAACTAAAAAGGATACATCCTTTGTCTTCAAGTCTGCATAACTCTTTTATCTACTGAATGTTGTCCTTAACCTTTGTTAGATTATAGGGACTTTCTCTGAAGTCACTTGCACTAATTATGGTCTTGTCAGCTATCTTTCTCTAATTTTTTAGCATAAAGGTGATATACACTTCCTACCATATAATGCTTTATACAATGCCATCCTGATACTTGCATGATAACTGTTGTTTTATGCAAATTCAATTAATGGCAAGTGCAAATCCCATTGACCACCAAAGTCCATCACACACATCCTCAAAATATCCTCCAATGTCTTAATAGTCCTCTATGACTGACCATCTATTTAAGGATGAAATGCTATGATAAAGTCACGTCTAGTACCTAGAGCCTTATGCAATTCTTACCAAAAGACTGAAATGAAAGTAGCTCCTCTATCGGATACTATACCTACTAGTACCCTAATCCTATGGAGATAGATAATTCTATTAACATACAATCTTGTTAATCTTTCAGTGGAGTACATCTTTTTAATTAGAAAAAAGTGCACTGACTTAGTTATTCTATCAATTATCAACCAAATAGCATTATAACCTCCAGTTGTATGAGGTAATCCAATCACAAAATCCATAATAATCATACCCCACTTCCATTATGGGATAGGTAACTACTATAATAATCCCAAAGGCTTCTAATGTTCTAACTTCACTTACTGATAAGTGAGAGAGTTAGATAGAAATTCTATAACATCCTTCTTTATTCCATTCCACTAATATGTATCTTTTAAGTCATGATACATCTTAGTAGAACTTGGATGAATACTATAAGTAGAAAAATGTGCCTCTTCCATAATTTCCTTCCTCAGATCATCCATATCTGGCACACATATTGTAGATGGCGGGGTTTAGTGCGTATTTAAGATTTTAGCAACCATGACACTGTTTAGGCTTAGGGCCTTAGAGAACACACTAACCACTGTCACAAAGACATGGCATGGAGATGAGGAGTCGCCACCTAGGGTAATAACTGGACAAATAAAAAAGGTGGTACTCGATTCTTTAAAAGAAAACTAGCACCACAACTAGGAGATTCTGGATACAAAATACTAACTTATCTTAGTCTCGTGTTCTTTTAGAATAATTTTATAAATGATTATTTCATCCTCTAATTACATGCAATTTTATTAAACCCTAATTAACATCCATCTAACAAAAAAGGCAACAAGTCAATAAAATTACAAGTAAAAATGCATAAAAAGGCAATGTCCCTATGTCTAAACTATGTTAATTTTATTTTATAAATTAGCTAAGTCTATATATTATTTACAAATGAGAAATGGACTATTAGTGGGCCTACATTTTTATTAATTAGTGAGCCTAGATCTGTTTATTTTAATTTATCTAAGGAATGAGCTTAAGTCTATTCAATTTTAAAGGAAAATCAAATTAATGAGCCTAAGTCTAACTTGGTCTTATTTTAAGTAAAATGTGGGCCTAGGTCTATTTATTTTAAAAGAAATAAAATTAAGTGGGCTGAGCTAAGTCTAGACAAGTTTTAATTAATTAAGTGGGCCTAAAATCTCATTAACCTAATAGGCCTAAGTTGATTTTAATTATTAAAAACCTAAATCATTTTTTAAGCCTATTTATTACGTGGGTTAGACCTAAATGTGGGCTCAGGGCCTAAAAGGATAAAAACATAAAAAAAACAAGCCCAAAATAAATAAAACACAAAAAAAAGGATCAAATAAACATTACAGTGATTTTGTAAAAAACCCTAAATTAATTACATGCAAACCCTAATTTAAGCTATTGCCACAATTGATTTTTTTACCTAATTGAACCTAATTACTAATCAATATTAAAGTACAAGAAAAATTAAAATTTTCACTATTCCCACTACTGGGCTATTACAAACTACGTACAAAACTTGAATTTAACTGATTATACACCCAAAAATTAAAATAACTATACAGAACACCAAAAATGGAAAAAAAGACAAAACCCTAAATTCTACTGAAAAACAACACAGGTTCTTCCATGGCATTCCATCGACCTTCTGCTCAATTTAAATATAGGCAGTATCGTTCTCAATTCACATGCACATGTCAAAACAAAAAAAAACATAAGTAATAATATTAATAGTGAAATTAAACAATAAAAAAGAATAACAGATTAAAAGAAAAATCACAAAAAGAAAAAAATAAAAAGAATAAAAAAATGAAATAGAAAATAACATTGATGATTTAGATGTTGTGCAAATGCCTTTTTTGGCCCCTCAGATTAGGATTTTTACCATTGAAATTGAATTGTTGTTGATTTTAGACTGGTATTTGATTGCTTTTGAAGACACTGGCAGTATCCAAAAATGGGTTTTTTGAAAGACCAGGGTGTGTGCAAGGTATTCTTTATGTCTAAATTTTTGGGGTTTCTACATTTTTTTCTCTATATGTAAAAACTCTCATTTGTGTGTGAGTCTCCTAAAGAAAGAAAAATCCTCTCTCCCACAAAATCCTCCTTCACGCATGCATGCAGACTCTACTTTTAAATACAGAGTTTGCACATACTGACTTCCTCCTCCAAATGAGGAATGGACTGATGATCATATAACATTTTTTTTATTTTAAAAATATCTTCTGCGTTTAAAAAAAAACCTTATTATATAATCATGAAGATAAAATTTGAATTTTCAACCAATCAAAACACTAAAAAAATTGATAAAAATAAGAAAAAATACATGAAAAATAAAAAAAGGACTTATTGCTCGTCGACACTGTGCAATGATGACTAGCACTATGCAATGCCAACAGTATTATATAATGCTGATCGGCATTGTCTAATGCCGATCCTAAAAAATTATTACTATTATTATTATTAACTTTTAATAACCCTTGAAAAATTGACCCTTTTTGCAATCAAATCCTAAAAAACATTGCAATTTAGTCCTTAAAGTCTAGAAAATCGATAACCAAGTTCAATTTTTGAATGAATTTCATCATGGGAGCTTACATCACAATTGTGCACAATTGCATCCTAAAATTGGGTGCTTACACATATCCTAATGCCCAAGTGTAATAAGCACTCACTATCAAACACAAAGTCTCTAGATTGACCTTATTATACTTTAAACATAATCTTTTATAACTATGTATCCCTTCTCTTAGCTACTTTAACTCTATCCAAGTACACTAACTGTACTCTACACTGAACTAAAAGACACTTCTTGGTTAATTTCAATTGTAACCCTTGATCAATTAGCTCATGTAACTCTTGAATAATTGGCCTCCTTTCCATGCAAATATGAGCAAGACTGCTCCTTAACTTCCTACTCAAAGTATCAGCTACTACATTGGCTTTCCCCGGATGGTACAAAATAGAATAATCATAGTCCTTCAAAATTTCCATCCATCTTCTTTTTCTTAGATTGAGATTTATTTGCTAGAATATATACATTAAGCTCTTGTGGTCAGTGTAGATTTCATAAGTTACACCATACGAGTAATGCCTCAAAATCTTTAATGCAAATGCCACGGCTACCATTTCCAATGAAATAACAACCCTTTAATCCTACCCAATCTAAACCCAACCTTGAAACTCTTATGGAGCAATTTGTTAAGCAATAAATAGCCATTAACAAACAAAATGAGGAGCAATTTAAGCAACTCAATTCTAAACTTGAGCAGATTGCTACTTATAACCGCATCCTTAAAACCCCAATTGCCCAACAAGCCTTTACCACAAACACTAAACCTTTAGGAAAGCTTCCTAGCCAACCATAGTATGTACAAAAAGAGTTTTGTTAAGCAATCATATTGCATAGTGGTAAGGAGGTTGAAAAGGATCTTAATAAAAAAAATAAAAAGGTTAATGATGATGATGGAGTAGAGATTGAGGAAGTGGATGTTAGAAGTAAAAATGATGATAAAAGTGCAAAGAAAGGTAATAAGGAAAGTGCCCTCCCATTAAAGAATGATGAACCAAAGGTAGATGTTAAATCTCTTCCTTTTCCTCAAAGGTTTATAAGGTAAAATTTGGACAAGCAATTTGGTAAATTCCTTGATTATCTTAAGGATATCACTATCACTATACCATTTGTAGATGCTATTAGAGATATGCTAGCTTGGGGTAAATTCTTGAAGGATATTATTAGCCACAAGAGTAAGCTTGAAGATTATGGTTTAGTATCTCTTATTGAAGAATCCATGGCTATGTACTCTAAGTCTCCATCAAAACTTAAGGATCCTATTTCATTTATGGTTTCTTATGTAATTGGAGGTATGCATTTTAATAACGCTTTTTGTGATATTAGTGCTAGTGTTAGTCTTATGCCACATTCAATTTACAAAAACCTTGATTTATAAGAACTTAAACTTACCAATATGTGTCTTTCTATGGTGGATAAATATATTACATATCCACTTGGCATTTTAGAAAATGTGCCAATAAAAGTGGGTTTGTGATACTAGCTGACTTTATTGTATTAGAAATGGAGGAGGATCTTGAGATCCCAATTTTGTTTGGAAGACCATTTTTTAGGATAGCAGGATCAATTATTGATATAAAGAAAGGAAAGATCACATTCTAAGTGAACAATGAATGTATGGAATTTGATGTGCTAAATATAATGAAGTCAACACCTATAGAAGTGGCAAGTAGAATTGATTTTATTAATGATATTGATGGATGCATTGAAGAAGTAATTCATGAGTGTTTAAGGAATGTCTCTATAGAGATATATAAGAAGTAAGAAGCTAATGATCAAATTTTTGAGATAATCCCATACAAATCTTCTTAATGGAAATCAAGATTTAAACCTTTAAGAAGTAAGGATGATCCAAAGGACAATTCACCTTGTGAGGAAGTCAAGGTGGAGCTCAAGCCATTGCCATCAAATCTTAGATATGCATTTCTTTACTCTAATCTTCAATTTCCTTTTATTGTTAGTTCATCCTTGCCTAGTAATGATGTTGATGCTTTGTGTGATGAGTTGAATAATCATAATAGTGCCATTGATTATTCTATAAATGATTTGAAAGGTATTAGTCGTAATATTTGTATGCATAGAATTCTTTTAGAGGATAATGCCATGCCTTCTATTGAAGGTCAAAGGCATTTGAGTCCCACTCTTAAAGAAGTGGTGAGAAAAGAAGTGACTAAGTTTCTTGATAATGGAATCATTTATTCCATTAGTGATAGTAATCGGGTAAGGCCTGTTTAGGTTGCACCAAAGAAGGGAGGCTTAACCATTGTTAGAAATGAATCTAATGATTTGATACCTACTAGAACTATCATAGGATGGTGTATGTGTATAGACTATAGAAAACTTAATAAAGCAACTAAGAAAGATAATTTCCCATTGCCTTTTATTGACCAAGTTCTTGAATGATTAGCAAACTTTTCTTATTTTTATTATTTGGATAGACTTAATGGATTCTATCAAATTCCTATCCATCTTGTGGATCAAACTAAGACTACTTTTACATGTATGTATGGAACTTTTGCTTTTAGATATATGCCTTTTGGTTTATATTATGCACTAGCTACTTTTCAAAGATGCATGTTTTCCATATTTAGTGATCTACTTGATGATTGTGTAGAAGTTTTTATGGATGACTTTAGTGTCTATGGTATTGACTTTTCTAATTATTTAGACAACCTATCTAAAGTACTTAATAAGTTTATTGAGCATGGATTAGTCATAAACTAGGAAAAGTGCCATTTTATGGCGCAAGAAGGCATAGTTCTTGGATATATGGTTTCAAAGTGAGGCATTGAAGTCAACAGGGTGAAGATAGAAGTGATTAAAAAATTACAACCTCTGAAGTGTGTTAAGGATATAAGAAGTTTTCTTGGACATGTAGGCTTTTATCAAAGGTTTATTAAACTTTTCAAAGATAGCAAAGCCATTGTGTAGGTTACTTGTTAAGGAAGCTACTTTTGAGTTTGATGATGCATGCATGGAAGTATTTGAAATTTTGAAGAAGGCTCTTATTTTTGCTCCTGTCTTGCAACCACCTAATTGGAAGCAACCATTTAAGATAATGTATGATGCTAGCAACTTTGTTGTAGGGGTTGTTTTAGGACAAAGAAAAGAAGGCAAGCCTTATGTGATTTATTATGCTAGCAAGCTACTTGATGAAGCTCAAATTAACCATACCACTATAGAAAAGGAGCTGCTTGCTATTGTTTATGCATTTGACAAGTTTAGAGCATACCTTGTGGGTAGAAGGTGAGTGTTTATTCAGATCATGCTACTTTTAAGTATCTTATAAGAAAGAAAGATGCAAAACCTAGACTCCTACGTTGGATCTTGATGCTTTAAGAGTTTGATTGGGAAGTGAGAGACAAGAAAGGAAGTGAGAACTTTGTATCAAATCATCTATTAAGGCTAGATCAAGATGGATTAAAGAAGCATGATGATGGTTTGCCAATTAATAAGACATTTCAAGGTGAACATCTTCTAAGTGTTACATTAAAAGAACTTTCATGGTTTACAGATATTGCAAATTATCTTGTATATAGTATTCTTCCTTAGGGTATGGATTATAGACAAAGGAAAAAGTTTTTACATGACTGTAGATTCTACTATTGGGAGGAGCAGTTACTTTACAAAAGGTGTGTGCAAATGGTTTGATTAAAATATGCATTCCTTAAGATGAAATCCAAGATGTTTGAAGCATTGTCATTCTTTCAATGTTGGTGGACATTTTAGAGCATCAAAGACAACATCTAAGGTACTAAAATCTAGTTTTTGGTGGCCTACTTTTTTTAAGGATGCTAAAGAATATGTGCTTATATGTGATAGATGTCAAAGGATGGGGAATATATCAAAGAAAAATAAGATGCCTTTGAAAGGGATTCTTGAAGTCAAAATCTTTGATGTATGGGGAATAGACTTCATAGGTCTATTTCCTAGTTCCTTGGGTTACAAGTATATTTTGTTCATGGTTGATTATGTCTCCAAGAGGATAAATGCAATGCCGACGGTAATAAATGATTCTAGATTGGTTAAGAAAATGCTTAAGAAAGTAATTTTCCAATATTTGGTACCCCTAGAGCATTATAAGTGATGAAGGATCACATTTTTGTAACCATGTGATTGAAGCTCTCTTGAAGAAGTATGAAGCAACACACAAGGTTGCTACTCCATATCACCCACAAACAAGTGGGCAAGTTAAGGTGAGTAATCGAAAAGTTAAATGGATTCTTGAGAAAATAGTTTCCTTATTAAGGAAAGATTGGGCATTGAGGCTTGATGATGCTTTATGGGCATATAGGACAATTTTTAAGACTCCAATAGGCCTTACTCCTTATTAATTGATTTATGGGAAGTCATGTCATTTACCCATAGAGCTTGAGCATAAAGCTTATTGGGCAACAAGAGCTTTGAATTTTCACTTGATGAAGGTAGGTAAGAAAAGGTTACTTCAGCTTAATGAACTCAATGAGTTGAGAATGAATGCTTATGAGAATACAAAGTTATATAAGGATCGCACTGTTATATAAGGATCGCACTAAGTTATGGAATGATAAGCATTTGATCAAGAAAGAATTTCATAAAGGAGAACTTTTTTTTCTTTATCATTCAATATTGAAATTATTTATAGGCAAGTTGAAATCACGTTGGTCAGGTCCTTTTATGTTTGTTAAGGTATATCCTTATAGTGCAGTGGACAATACTAATAGTAAAAATAAAATCTTCAAGGTAAATGGACATCGTCTCAAGGCTTACTTGTTTGGTGAAGCAACTACTCCGAATCAATCTATCTCTCTCTCTACTTCTTGATGAAATATAGGTGAGACTTTTAACTTTAACATGGTAGCACTAACACATTTTTATTTTATTATACATTTTTTTACATATTATGTTCCTATTTCATTCTTATTTTATTTCATTTAATTATCAAAATTACTTTAGTTTTTATAGTTACAAAGTTATTTTTATAAGGTTTTCAAAATCACACATTTTAATTTCATATTATTTTTTTTCTTTAGTTTATTTTACTATTAATATATATTTAGTTTATGATTAGTTTTTATATGATTTTCATGCATTTCTATTGCATATATTGTTTAGTTGATAAGTTAGAATTAATTTGTGCATAATAGTGATTGTCAGGAGTCATTACAATGTAATGAGTCATTATAAAGACACAGTGTGCTGAGTTGTTAAAAAAGGATGACTTGATTTAAAAATGAAGGCATGTAGTGAGTCATTACGCTTGGCATGACTTGACCTATAATGTAGGAAGCCATAATGAGTCATTCCTAAGGATCGACTCGAAACAGAGACACATCGTGCCGACTCAACAAACCATGCCGAGTCGTCTCGCCTTCACACGCATATGCATATCACAAATTAAACTACACACACTTATAATAATCCTAAATTAGCACCTTTTACAACTTTTAATTAATGTTTATTTATTTTTAAATTCAAATTTGGATTTAAAAGTTGTCTTATTATTTCAAAAAGGGTAAAACCTTTTCACATTTCAACACACCTTTTCACATTACTCTTACATAACTATTCACCAAACCTTACACCCCTACATCTTACACCTCTATAACACCTATTTATACACCCTATTGACCACCCAATCTCCCATATCTTCAATTATCAAAAACAAAAATGAATTTCAATAGTTAAACACACTTACACATCTACTCTTCATTCATCTTCTTTATTCTCTCTTCCATAACAATAAACTTTTCATCTCTTCTCTACATAACAACAAAAACCCTAATAGAATCCCACCCTCCCTCTCATTTCATTTTTCCATTTTCATTTCTTATCCTCTACATATTTTTGAAAGACTATAAATCTAACATTATGGGTAAGACTATAAGATCATCATCCAATAGACCACACATTAAAGAATCACCCCAATAAAAGGAGGAAAATATGAACAAGACTTATAAGGCTAAGTTTCTAATCATTTCACATGCAGAAGGTGCTAAGTTGACAACAATAAGGTTTAGAGAAATCTTGGGTTTTAAGTATATTCTTAATTCTCTCTTGAACAATGTGGGTATGCTTGAAGTGTTTGATCAATTATTAACTCAATGTGGTCTTAAGAAATTTATCTCTATGCATGAGGATACTTATGTTGATTTAATTACTGATTTTTATACTACCTTGGATGTTAATGAGAATAATTCATAAATTTTGGAATTTAGAATGGAAGGAAAGAATCACCAACTAACCTATTTTTTCATGAACTGTGTGTTTGGTTTTAAAAAGGAAGGATTATATGATCCCCCATCTAATCTCAAGTTGAATGAATTATGGACATTTTTTATTGATTTGCAAACCCTATTTCAACCTAAAAAAGAAAAGGCAATGTTCATTAAAGATATGAAATATTGGTTGTTGCATAAGGTTTAGCATGTGTTTTTTTTTTCATAAGTCTAAGTTTAATAGGGTTTTTGCACAAGAAATGTTTCTTATGTGGTGTATTCATAATAAGAAACCAATTTATTGGACTTATCGGATATTTAATTAGTTATTGTCTTGTGCTCCACATAAGTATTCACCCTTAACATATGGGCATGTGATAACAATATTTGTAAAGGCCTTGAATGTTGATCTTGACGGTTATACTCACAAGGTTGAATGCTCTTATTTTACTAACCATGCTTTTGTGATAGGAGAAGTTGCTTATGCAGGATTTCAATTCATTCATGCCCGATCATGTTCATATTGGCATGGAATTGCTGGATCATCCTGAGTTAAGGAACCACCTGCTAAATATTAAACAAAAAGTGACCCGGAAGAAGAACTTCCTCAATATTAACCATATGGAGATGTTCCATTTCTTACTTACCCTCTCCAAAGTGCACCGAGCTATTCAAGTGACCACCCTCCTATTTGGGATCAAATTCTAAACAATCAAATTGCCATGCAAGGGCAATTAAATGAAATGGCATTTCACCAAAAGCAATTGGCTCATCATCAATGAAAATTGGAGTACAAGTTGAACCATTACTTTGCTCAATCTGGACACTTAATTGAGTTTTCACCCACTTCTCCAATCGATGACTAGGGAATTATGTCTATCCTTTCGTTTACTTTTCTTTTCCTTACATTGAGGATAATGCAAGCTTTTATGTATGGGGGAAGGGATAGATAGATAGATATATTAGTATTAGTATATTAGTTACTTATATATTAGGGTATTATATTAGTCTACATTTTTATGTATTTGCATTAATGTTGATTATTCATTTTGCTGCTATATTTAATAAGTAGTCATCCTTAATAGTATTTTTAATTTTAATTGAAGTTAATATGTTTTGTTAATAGTGAATTTTTATTGCTTAATTGGTAGAAGTGTAAGTTTTATGTAGTATAAGTAGTAAGCCTATGTTTTTATCTCTTTTTGTTATTTCTAAAATCTAAATAATGTATTAGTCAACTTGCTAACTATGCTTTAGGCTAAGTAGTAATGATTTAAGTTTTAGTTTTCTTAAGGACTTAGGTGACCTTAGAGAAACTATAGCCATAATACATAAAACACTTTCTTTTCAATAATGGATTAGGACAATGAAAAAAAAATAAGTAAATAATGATTGTGATATGATGCATCTTGAGTAAGTTGTGTGCAAATGAGCATGCTCCTTAGTTGCATTCATTTGGAAAAGGATATATAATGTCACAAGTAGATGGATCTCGAGTAAGTTGTGTGCATTTTTGTTTGCTCCTAATTTGCATTCATTTGAAAAGAGTACATCTAGTAAATATACTTATGAATAAAAAAGTCTAAAAAGGCCATGAGAATAGTAAGTTGTTATATGTGCTTAACATTGTCTCTATGTTATTTTTGTCTCAAGAATCCCTAAGTTTGAAGCATGACTATTTTGGCTAAGAAGCTTGGTTAGAACTTTGACTTTGCATTTTTTTATTTTATTCTTAGTAGATTGAGATAAATTGGTGAACTTATTGCTATGTTATGAAACTTGTTTATTTTACCATTATTGAGCATTGAAATTTCAATTATTAAATTATTTTTATTCTAACTTCATTCATGATTAAAGTTACTTGTTAAGGATGCTATATTTGTTTTGGGAGTATGAAAATTTTGTTAATCTTTTTCATATTAGATCTTTTATTTGCTTGAGGGTAAGCAAGGTCTAAGTATGGGGGAGTTTGATACCATGTAAATATGCATAGTTATTTAGTACATTATAAATGTTGTTTTGTTTAATTTTAGTTAAGTTTGTGAGTTTATTTACTTATGAAAATGTTATTTTTAGTTCCAAATGCTTTTTATGTTTTTTTGTATGTTTTAAGGTTCAATTGATGCATTAAAAGGAATTTGGACTTGTTAGAATGAAGTATGAAGCTCTAAAAGCAAAAGGAAGTTGAATTGATACTATGTCGACTCGTTACAGCCAAAATGAGTCGTGACAGAGCCAATCCGTGCCGACCTATTGCAATTTTTTAGCTTTGAGCAAGTTTAGTATTTTAGCCATAACTTCTTCCATAGACATTCAAATGAGGTGATTTAAGTTGCGTTGACAAGATAGCTTAGAGATCTAAAACTTTTATGAGGGAAAATTTTTAAGATAAAGTCATATGGAAGGACAAAAATGACCTAGAAGTTACTATATCTATATAGAGTTGTGACCCTTCAATTAAAAGGGTACCTTTCCAATTGTAACTTCTTTTAACCACCTCTAGGGTCTATATATATATCAATTATAACCTATAACAAAGAGTTTAAAGAATAAAATATCTTAATTATATGTGAATAAATCTATGAGAAAAATATATAGTATTAGAATCAGAAATATAAATTTTTATTAGGACTTTGTTTATTATTTTAAAGATCAAGTTAGCAAGCAAGAAGAGAAGATTTCTCTACACCAAGCAAGTACTAGAAGGCTTAGTAAAAAGGGTTTTATCAATTCTCTTTCTTCTTCTTTTATTGTTCTTTAACTATGTTTCTTGGCTAAGTCTTGTTTGAGAATTACAATGATGAATTAAATAAGAACTACATTTTCTATGTCATCTTGTTTATGATTAATTCCAATTAGTGCTTAATTATGTTATTTATGATTAATCACCATATGTAACTTATTGTAATTGAATTATTTACAACGAGAGTTGGAGTAATTTGGTGGATGCATAATTAAGATTACTTAAGAATTGGATTTACTTGGAAACAAGGCATTCATCTTAAGGGGAAACAATTAGTAGATTTACTTGCGATTTCCTTATCTATCTCTACAATACATTGAGAGAGCTTGTAGACTCTTGACAAGAATATCCTTAATTGACAATGAGAGTTACTTTTATGGATTTATTAGTATAATGTGATTTATGATTTTCTCTTATCTCTATAATACAACAAGAGACCTTATAGACCCTAAGAAGAAATCCTTCTAATTGATAACGAGAGTTACTTTTAGGGACTTTACTTTAATTTGACAATAAGATTTTCCTTTAAAGATTATACGCACTAATTTCCAATCAATATGTTTTATAATAATCTTTTATAAGTCCTTATTTATATTCTGAATTGTGATTTTCATACATATATATATATATATATATATATATATATATATATTTGCTTTTTATTTTTGTTTAGTATTATAGTGTATTAGTAGTAATTAGATTTCTTAATTAGTTTCAATTATTATCTTGACATAGTTTTGCCTATCCATATGAGTAACTAATCAATTAATATAAAATTCTAATTAGTTAATTATAAGTGGTTAATGTAAAATTCCCTAATTCCTAGTGTTTGACACCCTACTTACTCTTTACTAAGTCCTTAGAGACTACGGTTATATAATTCTACCCTCTTCAAGGAGTGAGAAACATTTTAATTTTGTAGATTCAGCACCCAGTTTTTAAAAAACCATGAAAAGAAAGGGGTAGCATCAAGTAACTCAATGAGTATTACCCCATAAGAGATTTTTGGGTTCGGGGGATCATATATACTTTATGACTATTTCTCATTATACGATATTTGATGTATAGCTGCTACAAGACCCTAGTTTCAGTAATGATAGTTTATATAGCATTCACACAATACATCAGATAACGAAAATAAGAAAATTGAAATATCATTATTACATCACTTTGTTAACAAATTGCATATAAAAAAAGATTGTGAAAATGTAAATCCATTTTAAATATAATGAACCTGGAAGATTAGCATAACTATACATGTAGCTTGCTCGATCATGTGAATAATAGAATAAGCAATAAACAATTAATCACTTGAAAGAGTAAGCAAAATATACATAATCATGCATGCATGTAGTGATTATTATGATATAATTGTATATGATGGTGATATAAGGAATGCATGGTGACATTATTGGATCAAGAATATGATGACCCTAGTCCAGACTCCAAACTTGTCATGTTATTAATGCATAAGATGTGATTTCACATTTTGAAACTAGAGTATACAAAATGATGACATGGAATGAGTAAAATAAAACATAAATATTCACACATAATGAAAATTACCAATATTACCATGCAAGCACACAAAATTCACAAATGTTGGTGGCAATTAAAGTAAAATGTAGTGTGATAAAATGAACATGCTAAAATGATTGTGCGGTCCACATATTCGACCAAGCTTGTGTGAGTTTTGAAGCTTTAGCATTAAGGGATTATCAAGCTTTCCTCATATAGAGGTTCAAAATAATATGTAGAATAATGTTAGTTTATATTCCTTTGAAGTGTGTTTTGGTGAACATGAGGCAAGGTTTAGTGAAAAAGAGATGTAATATCCTAACAAAAATATGGTGAGAGAGCTAGGCTTTTATGGAAATAGGTTCCCAATGCCTTCGATCAGACAGATTTTGAAGAGTCTGTGTGTTGTTCTCCATTGTTGTTATGTGTCATTATGAAAATGAGGTGTAGAGGCCCCCATTTATAGTGCAAAGGTTGAGGAAGCAGTGTGTAAGTACATAGAGCGTGCAGCCATGCAAAGTGCGTGTTGCTGCACATTTAGCTTATGGTTGTACCCACTTTCTTGCAATGTGCACGTGATTTGAGGCTTTTTTAGGGCTTTTCAAGGGTTTTAGACCTTTCAAACACGTTTCCAAAGTCCATTTTGTCTAATTTGGCCTCAATTTTAGTGCATGATACTAAGGGGTGTCAATAGCTATGTGCGCACTTCTAAGCAACATGCATTAATCCTTGACTTGTTTTAGACTATTACAGGACCACTCCTAATGGATTTGGAGCCTTTTGGATGTGTTTCTAAAGTCCATTTTATCAAAATTAACTGAACACCAACTCAACAAACTACACATTCCAAGGGAATATTGTTAGTGATATCACTTAGTCAATCATGTATGACCATGTTTTGACTTTATCATTTTATTAATAAAAAGGCATTTTAATATCATTTTCTATTATGGTAATTACTTGAATAGTCAATTCTTCCTAAGGTCATCATGTTTGTGACTTGATAGTAAAACCCTTAGATTAAATATGAGTTCTATTCAAATTATCCTTAGTTATTATATTGTATGAAGGCTAGTATGGTGTTGACAATTGATTATGTTTTACTAATCATGAATATGAGATATTAAGTCAACACATAAGTACTTATTTGAGAAATAATATACTGGATTGACCTATCATGATAATATTATTTAGATAATTGTTATAAGTAATTATTATCATAATAATATTGACTTAGTCCTTGGACCTTAAAATCACAATGAATTTCTATATAACTATTTGTATTTTGACACAATCTAACATTATCTTTAACTAAATGATAAAATAGATTGTTGTTGGATATAAAATGAACTATGGGAGGAATGTGAGTGATTGAGAAGGCATTTGTCCCTCATTTAATCTGAGTAAGTTATCTATAGGCCCTTTAATAAGAAAGACTTAGGAAAATGCATGGCCATGCTAAAGGGAATAAATAAAGAGTTATCATTCTTAGTCTACTTAGAGTCAAGAAATTATATAATTAAATTTTATAGGGTTGAGAAAAACTATGCCTTATATTCAATAAAGATATAATGTGAAAAAAGGACTATAATATTCATTGTAAATTAGGTTATGTTGAATTATCAACCTTCACATGACTTGGGTAGTCATAATGTCTTCATAGAGGTCACTTATGACTTGTAGGCCTAAACAGGGATTTCATGCCCACTAGCAATGTCATGTTAACATATAGGGTCACACACTTAGAACACGCCCAAAATGAATATGGGTTCACCATGCTCAATAAAGCTTTATGGAAAATATATATATATATATATATATATATATATATATATATATATATATATATATAAGGTAATGGTTATATTAAATAAATAGGAAACTATAAATAAATAAGTTCAATATACCAAAAATGTTTTGGTAAATGAGAAATTACCAAAAATTCATTTTAGTAAATAAAACCCTAATTGAGAAGTCCATAAATATGACATATTCTTAAGGGTTTTATATGCCTTTTCATTCTGCCACCTCTTTTGAGAAAACAAAAACACAAAGTTCTTAAGTCCTTGAGTTATGAGACAATCAAGAAAAAGGTGCTAGCACACATGTTCATTTTGATTCAAGGGCTATTCATATGGATACTTATGGAGGACATATCCATTTTGAAATGCGTTAATTCGACTTAGGGTGTCATCGGAGTGAATCCCCTCTCCACCTTTTAGCTATCTTGCCTCTTTGTGTGTTTATGGTAAGGTTTTTTAGAAACTCTGTATCAATTGATTAATCAAATTACATGGATCTTGGTTCGAGTTAATGGGCCTAATGGACCTAATTCTTATTTAATTTGATTAAAATCAGCCTAAGTCTATATATATATATATATATTTTTTTTTTATTTCTAAAGAATGGGCCTAAGTCTATTAATTTTATGGAAGAGACTAAAATTAATGGGCTAAATCTAAATTAATTTTAATTATCCTAAGGTGGGCTAAGGTCTAAATTGACTAAGCAGGTGTATTTATTTCTAACCTAAATCTAACTAATTATGGGCTTAAATATGCATTTTAATTAATTAAAATCTAGACCTAATTAATTAATAACCTATTAAATGAAATGAGGTAATTAAAAGATGGGCCTAAAAAAGAACTGACAAAACCTAAAATTAATTAAATTAAAATAACTAAAATTCTAAATAAATAGAAAACATATTCAACAATAAAAGACCAAATTAAGTAAAGTGGCCCTAATAATTAACTAACTAATTATTTACAAATACCAAATCATTAACAAGTAAGTAAATAATAAATAACCCCCAAGTATATCCACTTAAATTTAATTAAATTTTAATTTAAAACTCTAATTATCTCTATAGTAATTAATTATAATTAATTACCAAATTAAAACCCTAATTTTATTAACCAATTGATTAAAATAAAACACACAACCATACACATAAGAATTCACTATTCCCACTATTGGGGCTATTACAATGATCTACTGAAAACAAAAATAAAAATTAATAAAACCTAAAAAACGAAATGAATAAAAACACAAAATAAAACAACCAATAAAATAATAACAAATAAATAAATAAAACAAACCCTAAAAGCTACATTCAAATACAAAATTAAATCCATGACATTCCATGAATCGTCATAGGTTTTATTCTCCATAGTGAATTTATGTCACCCTATCCATTATTATAAACACAAAAACAAAAACAAAATAAATAAGGATCAATAGTTAAAAATGAAATGAAAATAAAATAAATAAAATAAAATAAAAAGAATCAAACAAAATAAAAATAGAAAGGAGTAAAAGAAGAGATGATTTGATGGATGTAGTATTGATTTCCTTCAGAAGAATGATCACCGTTGATGCAAGCCTATGACTTTTTGTATTGTTGTTAGTTTTAGTTTTTATTTTGATATGATTTTTTTGGCAAAGAACCAAAAGAAAATAACATAATAAAAAAAAGAATGGACTGTATTTTTGGCTCACGGCTAACAATTAGAAAGGCAGAGAAAAAATGATAAAACACTAGGAGCCTCCCTCCTATTGTGAAAAGAAATTTATTTATTCATAAAAAAGAATAAGATAATAATAAAAATAAAATAAAACAAAACAAATGTCATCCTAAAAGTTTGATAATTGATTAGAGATTTATTAGGAATTATCAAATTGAAATAACTAAATAAATAATTCAACAAAAAAAAATTTGATTTACGCCACTAATACAGTGGAATGGCCACTGTACAACCATTGCTAGGCCATACAGTCATCAGCCTTTTTTTTGGCCCACCTAGCCAAGCGTTTCGACCATTTTAGGCCATTAGGCCAATTCAGCCTTTTGCCCTTTTTTTGGGCCATTTGGCTAATTTGGCATTTTTTGTCATTTTTTTATTTTTTTTAAAAAGTATTTTTATATTATATTTTTTAAAAATTTATTAAAAATAAAAAAAATTAAAATTAACAATAAAAAGAATTTACAATTTAGTTTAACACTAATAAATCAAATCCAATAAATCTAATTTCACAATCAATTTTCATCATCGGGTTCTTTGCTGCATCTAAACTCAAATCATCTAGAACTTGGGTGCTTATAGTTGCCCTCCTTTGTTGCTATTTGCTCAAAAACATTATGGGAAAGCAAATAAGCACACAATTTCTAAAGAAAAAGTCAGAACACTTACCTGTCTGCCATGACTATGCATGACACTATGTAGTGTTGAATGCAATTTAAGGAATGTTAGAATTCTTGTGGAATTTCTAGCTGTGATGTTATCACTGTGTTCAGTCAATAGCAATTGACACTAAGTTAAGTGCATTTTGAACAAATACTATTGTTCTAGTGGAACATATTGAGGTAATGCTATCATTGTGTTTAGTAAATAGCAGTTGACACTGCATTCAGTGCATTTTGAAAACAGGCTATAGTTCTTGTGGAACATATAGCAGTGATACTATCATTATTTTTAGTGAATAGTAGTTGACACTGCGGTTAATGCATTTTGAAAACAAACTATAGTTTCAATGGAACATATAGTAGTGAAGTTATCACTATATTTAATGAATAGCAGTTGACACTACGTTCAATGCATTTTGCTATATTCCTTATAGGATGTTTAGGAAGTGATTTTCACTATATTCCTTATAGGACATCTAGTGATCATGATTTTCACTATATTCCCTTTGGAATGTCTAACAATCATAATTTTCACTATATTCCCTATGGGACATCTAGTGCTTGTGATTTTCACTATATTCCCTATAAGACATCTAGTGAAAATATACTATAACTAATGTGTAGTGTCTTGTACTATAGTTCTTATGGAATGTCTGGTAACTATAATTGAAAGTTTTGCTATATTTAATATGGAACATTTAGTGAAAATATGTTGAACTAATTTGCGGTGTCTAGCAAAAGTGATTTGATAATGTGCTATAACTACTATGTAGTGTCTAGCAAATTAGATCAAAAGTGTGCTATAACTATTGTGTAGTGTTTAGCTAATCATGATTTGATACTATGCTATAACTATTTTGTATTGTCTAATAAGTTATGATTATTTAGAATTTTTGTTATAACTACTATATAGTATATAACAAAGTGAATCTGAAAACTATATTATAACTATTGTATACTATATAACTATATTATAACTATTGTGATCTGAAAATTGTGTTATAGCTATTGTGTAGCATACAATTGAGATGAAGTGCAATGTATGCAAAATGCAGACATCACATTGGAATTTTGTGTTGACTAGGATTTTAAGATTTTATGTTAATCGATTGTGCTAACTGATTAGAATTTTTTTAGTTGATTGTCTTTGAATTTTTATTGATTGACTCTGACCAACTACCTTTATTACTCAATGACCTTGATTAACTTATTGGCACTAGTGCTGATTCCACATATTGGGTTTATCTTCTTCTAGACTTGTTGTTCCTAAAGTCTTATTGAAGTTAGTTCATCATGATGATTATTATAAAAGGTGCTCTTTTTTAAAAAAATTATGAGAAAATTCATCAGTTTATCACGAGATAGTGTGCACTCAATAAATCTCACTAATTTTGATTTTCATGACTGCCATTTATTTGTAATTTTCAAGAGTTAGAGGTATCATTAATCCTCTTTTATTGAGCGCATACTTTTCACCAAGTGAAGAGCTTACTTCCATACCTAATTTCAGAGAGAATTTGCTAAACAAAACTTATGGAATTTGAGCATAAACAAAATGAATTCTGAGTATTAAAACATTCTTTGAGTTATTTTTATGTTTTTCTTCTTTATATGAGTATTCCCCTACCTTTTTAATATTACTTAGCATGGATACCATTGGCAAGGTCCTTTAGATACTCAAAATCTTATAAAGCATTGGAGTAAATAGAGCATCTTTTGACATAGTCCTCTTTTAGTATTCCCCCATCATTCTTATATTACTCCGCATGGATATTGTAGAGGTTCATGTTAATACTCTTGCTCATTTCTAAGCATTGGAGTAGATTATGCTTGCGCTTATTTTGATTCTCCTTTTAGTATTCCCTTACCTTTCTTATATTACTTAGCATGGATACCATTAATGAATTTTGTACTCGTACTCATTTCTAAGCATTAGAGTAGATTATATGCACATTTATTATTCAAAAGACTGAAAGGATACTTTGAAATTCAAAAAATATATACTTTAAGTTCATAGATTTTATTTTTGCATTCTCTTCCCCTAGTTTTGGTATAAAGCAAGCATTAAATTGATTAGAGTTTATAAACTCTCAGCATAATGCTATTAACTAATCATCTAAATTCTACAAGTCTTATAAAAAATAGCCATTATGATCAAAGGTCATGAGCTAGGCTTTTCACATATAATCTCATAAAGTGGATGAATTTACTTTCAATTTATTGATTTTCTTTATTGAGGTTGTACTTTATTATAGAATCTAAGGAAACACAATTTTATTACTTCTCTTTATTATTCTAATGAGTGTTTGGCATTTGCTATCATGCCCATTCTTATTAATGTATCAGTTCCTTTCCCCTTCTTCATTCTCTTTTGTTTTTCCTATAAAAAATACCATAAGTTAGTATGGTTTATTTATAAGTTAAGAGATTTTTTCAAAAGGAAAAGTTATTGTTATGCATTCTTCCTTTTTTATTATGATTATAATATCTCTAATCATAAGGTCATGATACTCCACCATTGAAGTTGTGGCTTTGGACTAAATTTATCTTTCTATCATTCCATTGACAATATTGTAAAGGGCTTCATTCCTCTTATTAACACCTCCTACAAAAATAGGTTCAGGAGTTATAGATCTTATTTCATAGTTAGAGGAGTTTTAGAGTGCATTCATCTTAAGTTTTCAATGCATGCTTCCTTTTTTAGAGCTAGCATATGTATTGCTGACATGTTGGAGCTTTTTATCATCACTTTCTACACCTTATGGCCAATGTTATGAAATTTTACTCTGACTAGTTAGGAGTTGATTGAGGTTCTCTAAGAATTCAATGCCTTATCTTTTGCTTGAGCATTCTTGTTTTAGAGGTACAATTAGGAGCATTTATTGGAGTAGATTCCAGTTGACCATAATAAAGTACACTTATCTTTTGCTACTCTTCATATTATTAACTATCTTTTACTTTTACATTTCATGGGAGCAGATTTTGCTTTTATTAAGACTTTAGGTGATATTCTAAATGATGCTCCAAATGAGAATATGGAGATGGATGTTGATTTTGAGGAGCTTGATACTCCAATCTAGTCCTTTGAGGTTGCCAGGATGATGCTTTTACAAGTGTCACTATTAGGGATATTTGCTTGCTAGATAGGCCCATGAAGCATCAAGTTCATCTTGACAACATCATTCCTCTTATCTTCACTGATTTAGATGCTTCACATATGAATACCCTGATTACTTTCCTGCACTTTTACAACACTAATTTTGATTGTTAGTAGTGTAGCATTTCTACAATCTTGTCTACGCCTAAAGACTTTTATTATGTAGAACAAGTATTTCACTATAAATGTATACAAGTGTATGCATGCTATGTACAATATGCTTTTGTTTGGAAAAGATCTATTTTATTGATATTGGGGTGTAATAATGAGGTGCTTCATCAACATCTTATAGGTTTGAGGTTTGAATGCTCCATTGATGGTACTTTTGATGTGAGAGATTCTAATATAGTTTGTTAGATAGATGATAAGGCTAGCAAGTGGAGTCCATGGCTTGACACTAGAGCTTGTGATTGACCGATGCACTATTGAACTTTTCTTTTTTTCTGTAACTTTTATTGTATAATAACTGATATATTTGTATACTTGTAATTTACTTCTTTCTACCCCCATAATTCTTTTGCTGACTCTTATACTTCAGTGTTCTATCTTTAATCTTTGAATGCAAATTAACTCTTTTACCCTAAACTTGCCATTAGAGATACATTTTGCCCTCAATTTCATTTTGAATTCATTCATGCTATTCTAGCATTTATTTTCTTCATGTGTTCAAGAGACTAAGTTTATTCACTGTTGTATTAATCTAACCCCATTAGTTACAATCTCATGCATTCATGATGCAAAGGAATACATAAGCTTATTAAAAGGAGTTCTTGATACTAAAATCAACTAGACTTGCTCTTCGAAGAACTCTTAAGTAGAATATTTGATGTTGATACAATGATTGATGATAGTTATAAGGCATGAGTTGCAATGCAGGTTATTAAGCCAGCTAAATTGCTTATGTATAAGAGGAAACTAGACTTACAAATAAAATCATAAAAGGCTGACAAAAAAGAAAATATTACTAAAATAGTGAGCTCATAGCTCTAATTTAGCTTTCATTATGTATTCTCTTTCCTTTTAAATACTTATATAGTATGATAAATATGAATATAAGATATTTGAACACAAATTTCACTATAAGGTAATGTCAGTACTGGAGCTGAAGTCAATAAATTCTTAAGCAACTAGAAATGCTCCTCACATCTATCAGTCCATACAAATCTAATATTCTTCTCGGTTAGTCTAGTCAAAAGAGATGTACTAGGCCGAATGAACCCCTTATCTAATAATTCTTGCAATTGCTCTTTTAACTCCTTCAGCTCCGCAGGTGCCATCCTATAAGGTGGCATAGAGATAAGATCTATACCTGGCACAACATCAATATAGAATTCTATCTGTCTATCCAGCGGCAACCTAGGTAACTCCTTTGGAAAAATATCTACAAATTCATGTACTATTGGTACCCTCTCCACTAATCCTATTTCTGCTTGAACATTTGTAACTACAACTAGATAGCCCTAACATTCTCTACTAAGCATCTTCCTAGCTGTAATGGTAGAAATAAGAATACGGGACATGGAACTCTCAGTACCCTTGAGCCCTGACATTCTCTACTAAGCATCTTCCTAGCTGTAATGGCAGAAATAAGAATACGGGACATGGAACTCTCAGTACCTCTGAATCTAAATTCCTCATCACTAGGAATTCTGAAAATTACTTCATTTACTCAACAATCCACATAAGCATAATACTAGGACAACCAATCCATTCTAAGAATCACATCAAACTCGATCACATCCAAAAGGACCAAGTCTGCCAACAATTCTCTACCCTCTACTAACACAGGACAAGATGGAAAGAAAATGTTTGTCTCAAACTCATCACTAAGCAGAGTTGAAACAGATAGAGGAAAACTCATCTTGGAAGGAAGACAAGCCACTTTCAAAGTAAACAAAGGAGATACAAATGAGCATGTAGCACCCAGATCAAATTAGACTCTAGCCTCAGAGCAATAGACTGGAATAAAACCTACTGCCACAGTGTTGGATGCCTGTGCATCTTAAGGAGTCAAAGTGAAGAATCTAGTTGGACTATGTCCTGGTTGTTGTGAGGTGAATGGCTGAGTCTATCCTCTACCTTGGCCCTGCTGACTTGTATACTGCATCGATCGCTGCTGAGGTTACATGCGTGTCTGATATTACTGAGGCACCTATTGCAATGGCTGAAAAATAGTAGGTGGAGATCCCTAAGCAAAAGATTTCTGGAATTCATAATTTGGATAAGCTTTAGAGAAATGTCCAAACTGACTACATCTAAAACATGCTCCTGGCATCAAGTGACAAGCGCCTTGATGCACTCATCCACAAATGGCACACGCACTAGCTCTAGACATAGAACTGTCATGCCTAGAGCTCTGCCCACTACTGCTGCTAGTGCTACTACCAAATCTAGCAACCCTACTGCACTGCGATCCTAAGTAAGGTAGTGCCTACCAATCTGATGTGCCTTAAACTGTCTGCTCTGCTAAGAAGGGCCTATTGACTGGGAACTCAAGCTGCCTATCTGAAATACTAGCTGCTGCACCCTCTGGACATGTATGATAATGCCACTATTATATGGGTCAGGTATGGTGCCATGCAGGATGTGTTTGTGCTCCAACTGTCTCACCTCCTCTACCATACTCTTGAGACTATGATCCTTTGGTCGAATACCAATATAGGCTGGGCCTAATCCAGTCACATGTAGCTCTACTACCCTGGCGACATCTTGTCTCACATCCTCAGCATGCCTCTTTAGTTTGTAGAACTCCTGAGTATAGTCCTCCATCGATCGATCTCTCCTATCAATGTTAAGCAGTTGCCATCTATAGTTCTCTCGTATAGATGAAGGATAAAATAATCTTATGAACTGCTCCTTAAATCCCAGCCATGTCATCGTCATCATGAAAGGCTGAATGGACTACATAAACTAGTCCTGAGCTACTACTGAGACTGATAGCTCCACAATCATAATCCTCTAGTAGTCAAAATACCTAGATCTGGTCCTAGACTCGATGGTATTAATGAAATCCAATGCGTCCCCAGTACCATCAAAGTGAACTTGCCCCACTTTGGAGTATAATAAGGCTGCATCAGAATCTGACATCTCCTGAGTCTATCGCTGAAGCACTGCTGTAAAATGGGCATCGCCTGATTAAGAGCTACCAAGCCCTGGTTAAAACCCACCATACTAACTACAAAGACTGCAGGATCCTCTGCTGGAATCTAAGGCTTTACCAGAGGTTGATCCTGCCACTGAGCCGCTGCTATTGTAGCTCTAGCCCTACCTCTACCTCTACCCCTACCTATAGTTCGAGGGGCAGGAGGGAGAATCTCATCCTGAAATGACTGCTCACCATCATCAGGTTTTGCATCTATAGCAGGGGCATTCCGAGCATGCTCATTTTGAGAAGATAAGAAAACAAAGATTCAAAACAAGACAAGAATACAAACTCAAAAGCTAAAACCAAAAGATAAAAGATCAATAAATGACGTTGAACAACCTAAGTACCATAGTATTATGAGAAAAAGACAGACATCATCCGTCAAAAAACATAAAAACAAAGAGCCAAAGCTCTGATACCAACTTTTTCATGACCCAAACCCAAGGATACATGACCGGCATTAGGGAATGGGAAAGCATAAAGCTACCGAAACCCAGAGTAAGCCTTAAAAGAAATATTTAGAAATATTTAGACTTGAAACCTTATAACAAATAATAAAATCACAATGCATATTATCAAACTGATTTTTCTCAATATAATTTAAACCATAATATCAATGCATAAAATAAATAAACATCAGTTATACAAATAGTATCTCTGTACATAAATTACAAATACATGAAATCCCAAATAAAGTATGCAGTTATACAATTTTCTCTACTACGGTACTTGAAAGTAAATGCAACACAACTAAATAGACCTATGTAGAATAGTTGAGGATGAAGCTACACAATGAACAGAAGTAGGCCTAACAAAAAACTCCCAAACTCTTAAAAAAATAAGTTGAAGGGAGTCAGACCTCAATGAGTAAGTTAATAATGGAATGAATGTGATTTGAAAACCTTATTAAAATAAATTTTATGGAAATATAATATCATATAATTTTATTCCAACAATTTGGTATACATATAATAAATCCATTTTTTTAAAGGAGAAGAAATAGATATTTAATTTTTTTTAAATCGTTTCAATATAAAAAAATTTAGTATAACCCGATTTATAAATTTTTAACAGTCATATGACTCACTTATATCCAAGACTACCGGATCTTGAGAGCAAGGCATCACCAGGATACACAACCGTAGTCATATCTCTTAATCTAATATCACTAGTAGTGTCCGAGAGCAAAGCATCACTAGACCATCGTCCCCAGTGATTTAATAAATATAAATTAAAATTATACTAGCGGTGTTTGAGAGCAAAGCATCACTAGACCTTTGGCCCCAGTATTTATTAAATAAATAAATATTATACTACTAGCAGTGTCCAAGAGCAAAGCATCACCAGACCTTCGGCCCTAGTAATATAATTAAATAATCGCATATTTTATTGGTGCACACACAGTCCTGATGAAACCTATCCGGTAGCCCATTCTACCATGGTTTATTTAAAAATAAAAGAAAATAAATAAAACAATGAAAATTATAATAAATAAAAATAAATCAACTATAAATTAAATCATGCAGAATCTCATAAAATTAAATTCATAAGAATTTAATATGATTTAAATTAAAAATCTGACACACAAATCAACTATTGACTTACAGGATAACGGTGCTCCTCTGGCACATCGTGTCCGACCTCGACTGGTAGACGCGACTGGAGAGGCAGCTAAAAGATAGAAAAGGAAATGATATTAAGAAAATAGAAACCTAACTTCTGGAGTTTCTAAGGAAAACTCGATTCAAACTCAGAATAAAAATTTTAGGATTGACCCAGTGTCACATTTTATGAGAAATCTACCGAAAATTCGACAGAGTTTTCTCTGTAAAATGGACATCCCTCTACTGAAGTAGAGTCAATCCTGCAAATAAACACACTTCAAAATTATACAGTGGCACAACACCTCGGGTTGGGACCCCAAACTACATAATTCCCAATCGAGGTTCACCAAAAATACAAATAAGCAAATACTAAGTATTAATTTAGTAAATCACAAAAAATAATAATAAATCATAATATAATTTATTTAATTTTTAAAACACTAAATAAAATTATTTTCCACCATAATTTAATAAAATTTCAAATAATAATATAATATTAATAACAATCCAACTTTCCAAATATTCAACATAAAATAGTCAAATTCAAACTATAATTGCCCAACTAGTTTAAATATACTATAATATTAATTAAAAAGTCATTCAAACCATAAAACAATAAATAATTTAATTTTGAATAAACTTTCAAAAATAGTTTGTATTAATTAACTAAAAATAATAAATAATTTATAAAAATTATTTTAATACCACATTTTATCTCAAAATTAACTAAAACATAGTATTTAATTATAATATCAACAAAAACACACAATTTACCTATTATTTCAAAATTTACATAATAATAATAATTTCTAAAAAGCTAAATAAATTATCAAAAATTATTTTATCACTACTAAAATTACTAACATAATATACTAATACTAATTAACTCAAATATTCAACAAAAAATAATTAATTAACCACAGTAACAAAATATACATAAAACTTAAAATGCCTAAATAAATATACAAAAATTTCTATAATCTCAAATAAAATTAATATACCCAAAATAATTAAAAATGACTACTCTAATTACTAATTAAACCCAAATTAAATATCTATTAAAATCAAACAAAAATAAAATAAAATTCTACAAAAATTGACAAAAATAAAAATCGTATACAAAATTAGATTTAAGCCTCTAACTTTGCAAAATTCATCATCTAACTTAGAAGAATTGAAGATTAACACATAAACTAGCTCAGACAACCAAAAAATAACCAAAAATCAACCAGAAAACAACTCTACGCAACTCACCTTCAACCTCACTTTTCGACGCCGAAAATGGGTGGCAGAGGCAAGGCTTGACGTCGACCGATGCCTGAGGAGGTGAGGCAGGTTGAGGGAGCAATGGCATCACCGATCTAGCTCCGGTAAAGGCGAGGAGACTTCAAAACATGTGGAAGAAGGAGAAATCAAAGGAAGAAAAGAGAAGGGAGAGGTTGTTGGTGATGCTGGTTGCTCCAGGAAGGGCTGAGACATGCTGAAGAAGAGGGATGACAGTGATGGTGATGGTGGATGGGGAAGGCAGTAGCTTGGTGAGGTTTTGGGGGTGGGTGGTCGGGTTTTTCTTTTCTTTTAGGAGGTAAGTTGCTTTTCTTACATGTATACATACATATGTGTGTGTGTGTGTGTGTATATATATATATATATATTTTATATAATAATTTCTTTATATTAAAAATATTATATTATAATATTATACATTAATTCTCCACTACACACACATGGACATAGTACATATATATACACACACACACATACTACATACATACATACATGTATATACATGATAATAAATTAATACACACACATAAAAATAATTAAACTCTAATTATATATGTGTGTGTATGTGTGTGTGTGTATATATATATATATATATATATACAATAACACATAAAATATCCATGCAAATAATGTAGTTTAATAATAATAATAATAATAATAATAATAATAATAATAATAATAATAATAATTATTATTATTATTATTATTATTATGATAAAATAAACAATGTCATTTTAAATAATAAAATAATACAAATTCGAAAATTACTTTTATTAAAATAAAATATAGGGTATTATAAGACATCATGGTTTGATTCTCCATTATCAAGTTCTAGGCACCTAGGTCTGAATTAAAGTCTTAATTCTATTTTAAATGAACACCTAGTATCATAATAAGCTAATCCTAAACTTAGAGAATTTGATTATACTTGGATGCTAAATCTTGTACTGGAGAGGTTGCACTAGTCAGACAACCATCCTAACTAATGTAGGCTAAAAATCAACTAAACTTAAAAAAGCATTAAACTAATGAATATACAGTGTGTTTATACTTAAGATTCAGAACAAGTAAATGGGAATTGGAAACACCAATAGTGACAACAACACTTCCAGGAAATGATTGATCATCCATTGCATATGGGAAAAAAGGGGGTCCCTTATAAATTCCATGCTATTATGGCATGTTTAGCAGAACAAGTTACTTTTAACAATCATATACTGCCTCACTGAATTAATGAAACCATTACAGTATGGAAAGTTCAAGAGTGGGGCATCAAGGCCATTATAAGGTGGTAGAAATTTAGAATCATGTTGAGTACATAATTTCATGTAGCATAATTTTTGCAAAACAATAAAAGATAGTGCCGATAAAAGAATACAAATATTCATTAAAAAGTAGAGCAATAGTACATCAATAGTTTTGATAAGGCTCAATACATACAATTATGAACAAGCAAGACTCATCTTAATAGTCTTGAGTTTTTTTAATAACACCGAGCATCTAAGTCTAGTGACTGAAGCTGGCACCTTCAGGTCATTTTAATCTTCAGGTCATTTTAATAACACTAAAGTTCTAAGACTTAGGTCATTTTAATAACATTGAACATCTAAGTCCAGTGATTAAAGCTCGAACCTTCAGGTCATTTTAGTAACACTAAAGTTTTGAGACTCAAGTCATTTCATAATACCTAGCATTAAAACTCCAACAACTGAAGCTAGTCCTCAAGCTGTTTCATAATACTGAGGCTCAAAACTTAGGTTATTTCATAACACTGAGCATTAAGAATCCAATGGTTGAGGCTAGCTAGCTTAGTTCATCTCTTAACACAAAGTATCATCTCCACTGAATCATCATCTTAGAGCAACTCAAATTCAATGGAAAATATTAACAAGTGAAAGAGTATCTCATTTGTATAGATTATTGCTCAAAATTAATACTTCATCAAGAAACATCGGACATAAATATCCTAATATACTTTCGGGGGGGACTCTTGATACCTTATATTCAAAATCCTATTCTAACAAGGATTGTAATCCTCTAAATAAAGGATAAGATGAAGAATACTCTATAAGGAAGATTGCTCAATTAGGATGATGCTTAATTAGGAAGGCTATTTCTCTCCTAATCAAGGCAATCCTATACGACCAAGGAATTCTATTCCTCTTAGGTTTATGTATATCTTCCCTAATATATACATCTCATTTCACCTCATATCATTTATTCGACATTATTACATAATTCTACATTATGATATGGCCATCATCCTCATCATCTCATCATACAAGCAATCATCTAACATCCTTTTACTTTACTTTTCTCACTTCGCTATTATTTCCTTATACAAATACTAACTTAAGCTTCAAAGTGTTTATAGGGGAAACCCCACACTTTCACTCATTCTTTTTATTGATACATGTTCCATAGCATGAGATTTCATTCAAAGTTGTCAAACACAAACTAGTATATAACACAATATATATTTAATAATGCATTACTTAATAAAACACTATAATGAAATTGATAATTTGAGAAATGTCAAAAATATCTCTAAAATTGTAAAAAAACATCACTAAATATTTGAGACAAAAAAAAAAATAAAATTTCATAATTATTATTGGTGTTATGAAACAAAATAATTGGAAAAAAATTAAACATTAATAATAATATATTTATTATTTCATTAATAAAATAAATTTACATGATTTTAAATTCAAAAAAATACTAAAAAATAATACAAATTATCCTAAAATTGTTTCAACAATTATTTGAGCTATGCTTACTTGTCTTCAAACAATGTATTTCATCAAATGCCTTACCCTTATTCATTACATCCTGGCCAAAAGTTGAACCTTTTGCTAGCATACTAGAAACCACTTATGCTCTATTGAAATACATTGTTCCATTGTTAGGTACACTAGATTTATCCTACTATCAAAATCCATATTACTCAAAGGTAGTCAGATGTTAAAGGATAACACTCTTGAGGTGCAAGTGACATGAAAAATTAGCTTATATTAAAGAATGGGAGAAGTTCAATTGTTTTTTTTTATCTTAGGCACCCAACTACTAAATAGGCATAAAGTGAGATAAATATACATATATTCAATATTATAATCAAATTTATTAAAACAAAAAAAAAATTACTCTTAATAAAGCAAAGAGTAAGAATAATAGACAATGGCAGATTCAGATCAATCTTCATAAATTATATTGCTAATCCAATCAAGATGAATTTAACCTTTACAGCTTTTCCACTTCTAAGAGTTTTATAATAATGAACTTTATCAGCTTTTCATTTTGACATGTATGTTTATCTCCACATATGCTGAAAGATTATAATTAGTAGTTTTACTTACCTCAACATTTAATGGAAAGCTTTCAATAGGAACAACATATGCACCAACATCCAAACTTAAAACTTCCTGTATAAATAGACATTGAAAATAGGATATCTAACGATCATTTAAACCATACTAAATCTCCTTTTTTTTTCCACTTACCTTTATTTATTAGCAAGTGCCTTAATTTTTTATTATTGAATAAGTGAATCAACTTCACCATTTGAGGTCATTTTTTAGCAAATAAAAATACAAAATATGAATAAGCCCAATAACACCTTATTCTATAACCAAAAAGCATATTGCAAAGAGGCATGTTTTAAGAAGATAAGAATTTATTACATTAGGATTCATCATATGTTGAAGATTTATCTTGAAGAATAATGGTACCTCCCATAATTAATGTGATTAAAAATTTCTCATGACATATACGATAATGTATTATCAAAATCTCAAGCAAATGAGTTAGTCTCAGTCCATGAAAATTAGTAAAATATTTTTCAATTACCTCAACAATACCAAATACATGTCCAATGAAAAAGAAGTTATACATATGCAAATTTTCAACAACTTTCATAACTTTTTTATCATGTTTGTACTATCAACTGTATAGAGATGCCTATAGTGTGAACATTGTGATACTAGAAGAACACATTGGACACTTCCAAGGCTATAAAGAGTTGTTATTCTTTTATATTTTACTAACATATTTCCCCCTGTTCCAATATTAAATAGTAATTGAATATATATTTCATTTAGTCATGGATGTTTTTTAATAGCTGAATTTTTAGTATAGTCAAGTTGCAAAATTAGTACGCTATCTTTTATCTTTTCTATTTGAGCTTTTAATGCTTATAACCATAATTAAGGATGTCTTTTATTTGTGTTTTATAAAATTCAATTATCAAACTCTTATAATGAATTAAATTTGTCAAATCAGTACATATGCTAATATTTATAAAATTTAGTTATCCTTATAAAAAATATTACAATAATAATAGTACATCTAATTTATCTACAATACAAATGAGTATTTTACATTACAATATGCATCATAAGAAACACGATTTAATTCAAATCAGTTACTCTATTCTAATTAATAAATATCTAACTATATCTTTTTAAACAAATGTAAGAATAATATTATAAAAGTATAAAGCATATCATTATCCACCTCATATAAATTAAAATGCAAGTATTAAATGCATATATAGTCATTTGGGCTATAAAGACTTCTGGCTCCCAAATAATTAAACATTTCAAATATCCATATATTTTACAAATAACCACTATCATAGATAAGAATATGGTTGTTATGACATGTAGGTCAGAGTTCACTCCAATTGCGAGAAATATAACATCCTACTAAGTGAAAATATTATTCATTTAGGCAAGGAAAAATAATAGACAAAATATCTTTGTGACTAGAATTGCCTTGAACAAGGATGATGTCCCTTAACAAAGTCAACCTCAATAATATATATATCACATGAGCATATAATAAGTACATGTGAACTTAAATAAGAATGACGCTATTTGAAACTTACTTTTTTAATAAAAATTCCATCATGAAAGTTGAGGGTCTTCCAACTACATTTAGTTCTTTCTTAATTAAACCATAGATGGCAAGAACTATACATCTTATACTTAAAGCCCAAAAATTACCTAGGTTAGATTGTGAACAAATCGATTATACACACTAGAATATGAGTGGAAGCATGTTATAAGCATGAAACTAATTAGGATAAATTTTAAAACTTTTTCCTGGTGTGTAACCCTTGCATGAAGGCAACCATTCCAAAACCACCCATATCACAACACATTGAATTTACGTAACTAATTACTTGTATGCTTAATAGACAACATAAATCAAAGTTTCACAAAGCAACCAAAACACAAAAGCATGGCAAGCAAGAGACCAACATCTAGATTTTATTGACACTTATAAACTCTAAATGTTGGTAGGACACTTGGTAGGCTTTAGGAAATGGTTGATGCAAATCTACAAGGTCCTAGCTCCCTAAGTGTGAAGCCTCTATCTTGAAACACATAAGTGGCACCAAAATGACTTTAAGCTTTTAAAGAATGTTTACCCATAACCTCCTCCTTGTTGGTGACCCGAAAGCTTGCTAAAGGTCCTCTCCTTGCCTGGATGATATAGAATTTCTTACCTCCTTTGGATGTAGCCTTCACTTGCATAACTCTTGTACAAAGGATGAAGACAATGGACTAATAAAGAAACATAACTCTTGTATATGTTAGTCACACACTCATAACACTTAGAAAAAAGATGAAGAAGACTCTACTATTATTTATTCTTTTAGTGTTTTCTCTCAAATGTAGGTGGTAAGTAAAGTATCAAGTGTATTGAGAAACTCCATTAACTTAGTGTGCATATATAAGAGACTAATTTTCATGTGTAGATGTCATACCTCAAATTTGACTATCCTCAAAAAGCTCTAATGATCAAACGAATCCCCGAGATGACTAAAGTCAACTCATTCGTCATACCTCTAAAATGTGCAACCTTTAAAAAAAACCTAATCAACCCCACTAGTATGAAAATATTAATCACTAAGCCATTAAGTTATGCTTTGACCTTATGAAATATGGATTATCAAAACAACAAGAGGTTTTATTTCAAGAAAACTCCTCTCATAATTCTCATCTCATCAGGCTAGTGAACATTTTATTAGACAAGGACCCAATTTCGTGAAAAAATGGAAATCAATATTGACAAAATAAACTTTGAAAATACATCCAAAAGCTCCAAAGCCTTCAAAAGTGGTCCTAAAATGGTATAGCACAACCCGAGTATCAAAGTGTATCACTCAAAAGTGCGTGTAAACACCTTTAGGAGCTGTGCTGAAATTTAAGCCGAATTTGGCAAAACGGACTCAAAAAATGTTTTTAAAAGACCTAAAAACCTTAGGGACCAACCCAGAAAAAATGGGCCTAGAACCCAGGAATAGTGCATAGAGCATTGAAGTGCATGTGAAAATGCACATTTGTGTGCATGGCCACATGCAAAAATCTCCTTATACATTCATGACCACACCTACACCACCCCATTCTACACATTTTTATTATAAATAGACACCTATACACCCCATTTTATAGGGGGGAGCAAGTGGAAACACACACAAACTCAAAAGTCAGTCTGATCTAAGGTGTTAAAAACCCATTTCCAGATAGTTTTTGCTCTCCCATAGCCTTTCCCTTAGGTTGTTAGATCCCTTTTTCACCAAACCAAGCCTCACCTTTATCTAAGCATGCTTTAAAGGTATACAATCTAGCATCATTCTAATGTTATTTTAAACCTCTCGAAGAGGAAAACTTGATAATCTCTCAAAGCTAAAGCTTTAAAGCTCACACAAGCTTTGTTGAGTATGAGGACCATATAATCATTTTAGCACATTTTTTTTATTGTATTGCATTTTATTTTACTATTATGAGCATTTGGGTATACTATTATGCTTGCATGGTGAGAATAATAATCTTGCATGCTGCATGAATAATATATGCTTTATTATGATTATTTCACATCATTATTTTTGCATAATCTATTTTTGAAATTATGAAATCACGTCGTACATGCTCGCGGTCTAGTGATGATCTCATGCATCCTTTACATTATTGTCTTATATAATTGTAGCATAAATAATCACTAAAAGCATGCATGATCATCCTATCATTCGTTGAATAAACTATGTAGATGATCATATTATTCTTGCATATCAATGATACTAGATTTATCTTTCCATAATGCTTTCCTTTTCATATGTATTTTATTAGGGAATTGATGTAATAAATGAATTATCAGCTTTATTATCTTATACTTATGATGTATTGTGTGAATGCTATATGAACTATTATTATTGAAACTAGGGTGTTGTGGTAGCTATAGATCGAATATTGTATAATAAGAAATAATTAAAAAGTAGACGCCATCCCCTAAACTTGAAATATCTACTTGGGATAATACTCATTAAGTGAAGTATGAAAGACTCGCTACACTGTATAATAAAGTATAAAAAGAAAGAACTAAAATGAGGTCTGTTATAGTGGTGACTCCACTGGGAATTTTAAGTAAGAGGGATTAACTCAAAAATGACTATTTCTCATTATGTGATACTCAATCATATAAAGCCCCTCACCACTGAATTTGCACTACACATCACACATGCACAACTTGTCCTTAACAGCCTTGATAATACTACATGACATCACTACCATGATTCCACTCAAGTCATAGGGCAACGAAGATATAGTGTTATTAGCTTTAGCCTTTACTCGTGCATTCACCAAACTCATATGATCTAGTTATTAAAAGAATGCTAGACTGACTGACTAGAGTCTGTAACCCTAGTCATATGGGGGCATTCTCACTAATTGAACCTTTAGCCTTTCACCCTAGCTCATCTCATATAGAAAAACTAGTAGCAACATCCAGTAGGATTCCACCAATCTATCCTTGTCCTAACATTTTTTGTTTGACCTAATACTCATAAACGACATGAACCTCCTTATGTCTTTCATCTAATGATGTCGTAATGTCAATTTTCATAGAAAATTTATGCTCAGGACCATATGATTCTCATTTACTTCAAGTGAGCCTAAAGCATGAGGAATGATGAGAATCATGTACCTCAGCTTGAATAGTCATTGCAAATTAACAAATAATGACATCCCTTAATGAAAGCGCCTACGAGATTTCATGCATTTATCCTTATCAGATCAAATGAATGGGTTAGGAACCCAACTAGATTATGGACCTTTATGTCAGTAAAATCAAATAGTAAACTATCAAACGATACTTTCATGGCTTATGGTAAACATATCAAATATCGATGTGGGGGCAAGAATTTGGACTCCCTTTGATTGACCTTAGTCCTATGAAAATGGGCACATATGGGCATTAGACATCATTTAAAGCTCAACAATTAACCCTCACATTGACATCATGTTACCTTAAGCATATTTGAGTATCATTCCTTAATTTACCCTTTGGTTTTGACCAACATAAATTGAAATAGCCTAGTTCTGAGAGCAGAACCATAGTACCCTAGTATTTATAGGTTCAAAACCCACCTAGGAATGAGACTGAATGACCTCATGCAAAAATAAGGTTGGAAGCGAGAGCTTGCTTATGATTGGTTTGTTCACTATGTAGAAAAGCTAACCAGCTTTAATCATGCATACATCATATAAATGTTTATAACATGTACTAACCACTATTTCTTATAGCAATAATCAATTTTTTCATCAAATGATTTTTACATCCACTCCAAAATACATGCTCACCTTTTTCTTTTGTAGGCATACATTATGCATCATTAATTTAGCTAACCCTAATAAATATTAGGAATACTACAATCAAGCATGAATAACTAGGAAGATACCTCCTATCAGCAATTCAAGGATAAGCTAAAAGAAGGGATCCAAAAGTTGCTCACTTATGGCAAAATAGTTAAAATCCTCCAAGCCTAAATTAAAGCCAAAAGTGGCCGAGATGGGAATAGCACACCACTAAATGAAGCATTTACATTTGTTCACCTGAGGGTAGATAAGGCAAATGGAATTCACCATACTCCAATTCAAGCTGATGAGGACAATGACTACAACTAAGATCTCAGGAATGCACCAAAAGCTACAAAAATTGCTGACATGAGCAAGCTTGAATTCTATAGTGGAGGTCAAACTATTGTCCAACAGGATGGCTTAGTTGGTATTCATCTTCAAAGACAAGGGAACTCATGGCTCCAAAAGCTTTAACTTGATACTATTCAAAGATAAGCCACATCTAGATGATTTTAAGCTTCTATACTTTGCTAAGTTTGACAGAATACGAGATTCAAGGGTCAATTTAAGGCAATATGCTACCTTCATGGCTGCCACAAAGCATATAGAACCATATATTATTTGATTCTTCTTCACATCACTATAGGAAGGACTAAGGGCATGGTTCGTTAACCTTGAAGATGAAATAAAAAATGATTAGCTACTGCTAACTCAGAAAGTTATCAAGCAGTATGAATACAACACTTAGTTAGACATCATTCGAAGGGACCTTGAGACCATAAGGTAGAAACCTAGTGAAGCTCTCTCTAATTATGTCACCAGATGGCAGGGAAAGGTAGTCAAGATGAGAAACCATCCTCCTGAGGATGAACAAATATAGCTAATAATGAAAGGGGCTCTACCACACTTCTAAAAATAGATAATCTTTGCTCATTATCCTAACTTCATAGCTCTCTATTATGCTAAGATTAGAATTAAGGATGAGGAACCTTAACATGCCATAAACACTTTTCACCATAATACCCAACCAAACAGCCAAAGCACCTTCACCTGAGCCATAGAAATAAACATTATCCAACCTAACACCCATAACTTACCATCTATCAATGCCATAAGACCACCAAGAAAATTCTCAAACTTTAACCTGCCATTATCTAAAGTATCCCAAAGGCTTCAACAAAATAACCTTATACAACTATAGGAGCCTAGGCCTCTTCCAAACCTACTACCACCTCAAATTATCCAAAACTTATTCTACCACTTTCATCAGATGCCTGGCCACACTACTAATAAATATAGAACTCTCAAAAATGCAATCCAAGACATTATTCACTCTAGAAAAATTGATGACCCATAAAATTGACCCAATATCAAGACCAATCCTCTCCTAAACTATTATAACATGCCTTTACCAACCATCAACATGATTTCCTTTAATATGCCATTAATCCTTATTGAACAATCAATCCAAGATGTCTAATAAACCTAAGTCTACCAATGATAAGTTGAGAAGTAGGTGAGCAATGGAATCAAGAAATCAAGGTTTGGGATCTTCAATGACACGCTCAAAGGAAAGCACTCACTAGACATGATCATTAAGACTAACATTTGTGAGCTGATGAAACACCTAGAGATAGAATTTGAGAGTGAAGCTATCAATCATGCTCAATCTACTACCATCCTTGAATCGAGCATTAGTGACATCCTATTTGAAGACATTATTGATGATTATCTCTGTACTTTTTCTAATGATGTAATGAACTCTAAAGTTAATGCAACGAAATCTAATTTTGCTTACTTGTTTTATGTCTTTCCTTATGGTAGTGTGCATTACACTAATTAAAAAAATATCATATTTGACATTCATTCCATATGCACTAAATCATTTAGCATTGGCACGGAATTTGAACCATGCATTTTGCATATTTTGAAAGATGTTACCCCTGAAGAGGGGAGAGAATTTTAAAAAATATTAATAAAATATTCAAAAGCATTTGGCTGGACATATGATGATATGCTTAGTATAGACAAAGACATTTCTCAATATTTCATTCGTACCAAAGACAAGTGCAAATTGATAAAGTAGAAACTAAGAAGACTCATACCAAAATGGGCCTAACTAGTGAAAGAGGACATTGAGAAAAAAATAAAGGAAAAATTCCTAGAGGTGGTAAACTATCTAGAATGGTTAGCAAATATGGTGCTAGTATCAAAGAAAGATAGAAGGATTTGAATCTACGTTAACTATAAAGATCTGAATAAGGCTTGCCCCAAGAATGATTTCCCACTACCTCACATAGACATAATGGTTGATAGCACCGCCATATGTGTAATGTACTCTTTCATGAATGGATTCTCTAGGTACAATCAGATTCTAATGGCCATTATTGACAAAGCAAAGACATTTTTAATAACAGAATGAGGTACTTACTACTACTGAGTAATGCCTTTTGCACTAAAGAATGTAAGGGCAACCCACTAAAGAATGGTAATTGCAATGCTCTATGACATGATACATAATTAAGTGGAGGTACACATTAATGGCATGATGGTCAAGTCAAGAACTAAGGAAGAACACCCCTATGATCTTAAAAAGCTCCTTAGAATTGTCAAAAAGCATAGTCTCAAGCTAAATCTAAAGAAATGCTTATTTAAGGTCACTTCAAGAAAGATGCTAGGGTATGTTATTAGTCAGAACAGGATTGAAATGGATCTAGACAAAGTAAAAGCCATCAGATAAATGATAGAGCCAAAAACAGGGAAAGAAATTAGAGGGTTTCTAAGGAAACTATAGTTCATCAATAGATTCATCGCTAAGTTGATAGTAGTGTATGAACTGATCTTCAAGCTACTCAGAAAAGATTAGCTGGTTAAATAGAACAAACAGTGCCAACTAGCATTTGACAAAATCAAAAGATACCTAGCCAACCCACTAGTTCTAAGACCACCTAAAATAGGGATACCTCTAACCCTCCATCTTGTCATCGAAGGGAATGCAATTGGTTCAATGCTAGCCAAGGAGGGAGAAATGAAAGCAGAACATGTAGTCTATTACTTGAGTAAGAAGATGTTGCCATATGAGGAGAAGTACAGCCAAGTCAAATAGATATGCATGGTAATGGTATGTGCAATGAAGAAACTCATACCCTACTTTCAATCCTATAGAATTTAGGCTGTGTCAAAAATGGATGCAATGAAGTACCTTTATGAAGCTTCCTCTTTAGTAGGGAAACTTTCAAAGTGGCTCGTACTGCTAACATAATTCAACATGCAATATCTGACTAAGAAGGCAGTAAAAGGGACAATAATGGCTAAATTTCTAGCTCACAACCCCATTCTAGAATCAAAAGAAATCTAGTTGGACTTCCTATATGACCTCAACTCAGTCATTAAAATCGAAGGATGATGCATGTATTTTAATGGAGTAGTCAATCAGTTTGGCATAGGAGTCAGTGTAATACTACAATCTCCAAAAGGTGAAGTAGTACCAATTTCCAAAAAGCTCAAGTTTAGAGTAAAAAAAAATGAAGCATATTACAAGGCATGCATGCTCAAAATAGAAACACTGATAACCCTATCTTTGGAGATTCCATGCTAGTAATCAACCATGCCACAGAAGAGTGGGAACTAAAAAAGTAGCACTTGAAGCCTTATTTGGACCACGTGAAGATACTCACCATGTCCTTCTGAAAATGTAGATTCATTAATCTCCCCATGAATCATAACTAGATGGTAGACGCACTTGCTTCCCTAGCATTAGTATGGGAAGGACCATCCAAAATGACCATGAAGCCTTCAATTCTACTTAGATTGGGAAAACCTTCTCATAAAAGCTATAGAATTGCAAAGATAGAAGCAGCTGAAAAGCCCTGGTTCTATGACATCCTGATATATCTAAAGGAATGAGCCTATCCCAATCAAGCAGATGAAAGAGACAAAGTAGTCATTTGATGACTAGCATTAAAATTCACATCATACCAGGATGTGTTATATAGAAGAAACTCAGATGGTTTACAACTATGATGTCTAGATGAAACTAAGGCTACAAGAGCAATAAAAGAAGTACATGAGGGTGTTTGTGGTCCACATATGAATGGAGCAATCCTAGCTAAGAGGCTAATCAAACAATGGTTCTTCTAGATGATGATAATGGAAGGCTACATCAAATTTGTATGGAAATGCCATAAGTGTTAGATCCATGGGAATGTCAACCACCTTCCCTTAATAGAACTACACCACTTCTCCTCTCCATGGCCCTTCTCAGCATAGGGACTAGGCATAAGTAGGGAAATCCACTCAACAACCTTAAACTAACACAGGTTCATCCTACTGGTAGTGGACTACTTTACAAAATGGGTCAAAGTAGAATCATTCATAAGGATAAGAGCCAACCAACTAGCTAAGTTCATTAAAAGAAACTTGTTTTATCGATATGGGATGCCCCATCACATCATATCTAATAATGGTGTCCAATTCCAAGGGGGAGAGCTACTAAAAAGTTATAAGGTGGAACATCACAAATCTTCTCCTTACCAACCATAAGCAAATAAGGCCATCGAAGCTGCAAACAAGAACATAAAAAAGATCTTATCAAAGATGACTCAGACTTACCATGATTGGGCAAAAATATTGCCCCATACCTAGTCAAACATGTCTTATTAAAAGGAGTAGTCAAGCTGATGTATTCTAAAGGCAACGAATTATGAACCTATCAATACAGACTGCTTGAAGAAGTACTATGTCTAAGGAAAAAAAGATATATATATTATCTCGCTGAGTAAAAAATTTAAAAATGGTAGCTGAGTCAAAAGTTAGGGACTTCGGTTGACTTAAAAACCTAAAAATGGAAGCTCAGGCAATAATTATGGAAAGAGCGAAAATACTTAACTAGAAAATATGAGAAGGCTAGTTAAGGATAGGGGTAGGCTCAAATTTGAAATTTGTACGAATGCACTATACTTTTCTTAAATGATTACAGTGAAATGAGAATAATTGCCAATTTATGCAAAATGTCTTTGAAAAGTGCAATACATTTTATCATCTTGAATTACATCAACCATGCTTTGCATTTTCTTTCATTACATGACCATGGTTCTTACCATCCTCTCTAAGGTAACTATTTGAGATTAGCCACTATTATATAGTAAAAAAAGAAAAAAAGCCTAGCCAAGTGTGAAAAGCTTTGAAAGGAGACACCCTAGGCAACATGGGAAGAAAAAGAAAACCTATCTAAGTGTGAAAAGCTTCAAAAAAAGATGCCTTAGGGAAAAAAGGGAAAAAAGGCGGACGATAGTAATGGTAAACATCATCATCAATGATACACAGTAGGAAGCATATATAGTCATCATTATACAAGCATTATACAATATGCAGGACAAATTACCAGATACAACACCTAGAGTCCATCACCTTGGGAAAATAATACAACAAAGTAAACCACAGATCAAACACCTAGCTCCTAAAACAACTATATCGGCTATGGCTGCCATCAGAAGTAAGCACTAATCCTTCTTAGGCATCCCTTTTATTTGATCTCGACTCATCACCATTCATTGCAAAGGATGATAGCCATGGCACTAGCTCATTGATATGGCCATGATAAGCTGCATGCTCTCTCTCCTAGTCAAGACTAGCGAGACAGTACACAACTTGCATTACACATTGCATATCATACACTCATACATAAATATGTGCATAAAAGGAACTAATACAATAAAAAAGGTATACCCTTTCAGTAGTAGAAAACTTTAAAAAGCACTGTTGTGCACTCTTAGCAACAGTGTACTAGTACTAACTAGAGGAGGTAGGAATCCACAAAAGCAAGCAAATAAATCAACCACCACTCACTAAGTAAATAAAACATAGGCAAGAATATGTAAAGAACATGAACATGGGTAGCATTTGCAGGAGCAACACCAAATTAATGAAAGCCAAGTCTAGGCAAATCAAATCTCACTACTCTACTAAGGATATTTGTCCCAAGCAAAGACAAAGATGGCTGAACTATTAAATCCCAAAGGATGGTACTACTAGAAGCCATACCATTGGCATAAGTAGTAGCCTTAGCATAGAATGTACCCTCATCCTCCTCAAAATGAGATTTAGATCTCCTCTAACATTGTTGCATATCAATTCTCACAACTTGTGTCAATTATAGTTTATTACTAATAAAGTTTACTACTTGCTAGAAATAAAATAGGGATAAAGCCTTACCATATTAGAAGAAGTGACTCTCAACGACCCGTGTGATGGTCTAATCCTCAAAACCAAAGGACAAGATACATTTTGCTAAGAAGGTGGAGGTCAAGGAAAGGTCCCACTAGCTAGGGCATCAATTAGTTGAGGGATCAATACATCAAAATAAGGCAAACCCACACTCTCTAAAGGGCTCTCAGAGTGGAGCCCATCATAACAACAATGAGATCATCACCACAAAGCTTATAGCCTTATAACATGTCACTATGTGGAGGGATGGGAACTCTTCTCATGTATGGGCCATTCCACCAACAATGGACTTGCTCACCTAAATGCCACACTATGCTGGTGAGGCGAAAGAGTAACATTTGTCTCTTTGTCAACTGCCATGCAACCACCATCTCTACCGTCCCATGAGACCTCACCACCCACCAGTGAAGAAAGTACTACTTAAAGGGTAACAATGAATAAAAGACCCCTAAGAAAGGAACAACTAATATAGTAGGAATTAGACATACTTGACTAAGGGACAGCTTCCTTATACGGCCTTAAGCTACCATGCAATCCTCAATCAAATCAGTAGTCTTCCTAATCCAGTGAGAATAATGAGAGAAGCTATCCTCTTGGAAATGCTCGATGGATAGACGAGGAAGAATCTTGAACTCATATGCCTAAAATTATCAAAATTAGAGGTCAAAAATAATAAACTAAAAACAAAAGAAGATACATTAGAACTCTTACTCATCTCAAGCACGAACAAGCATTTACAAATCTTCGAACCACCTTAACATACTACATTAAGTCCTGAGTACATATGAGCAAAGGCAGCAGTTCCCCAGCGAAAACTCAGTAAGCCATCCAGATCTCTCAAGATAGGTAGCAATTGCAAATCACCCATACTTGAAGGGTTCAAGAAGATAACAATACTCAATAAATAAAATAAAAAGCAGTGAGCCAACTACTTTATTGAGACAAGACCATTATCATATGAAGCCTGCATGAAAGAAATAAACTCCATGTATCGAGCAAGATACAAGCAACCATACTTCATACATGTGACTACCCTAAGTAAATCCATCATGAGGTGCCTCCTTGCCATAGCAATAGAACACTCCTCCTCAGTGAAAGTAATAGGCTCTCCATAAAAGCTTAAGCCCATGATAATTGCAAAATCTAAGGGGTTAATCATCTCCCTAATAGGTAGATGGAAAGTATGCATTGTGTCGATCCACCACTCTATCAATGCATACATGGCAATCTGAATCAATGCATAGGAATCATAAGGCAATGCAGCAATCACACCATTAAAGCCCTTCTCAATAACCATCTACTTCACATACATTGGGAGACTCTAATAATACATGGTGACCCTATTAAAACTACTAGGTAGCATAGTGATATACCTATAGGGCTACAAATAACAAGTATGCTATCAAACATTTGCACATCTACTAAATACTAACATATCTCTCTCTTTGATACTTAATAAGATTAAAACAATAAAGGTTACTTAAAACAATGCGGCAAGCAAACAATCATAACAAGAAAATAAAGCAAGAGTTATTAGCCATCAGCATTCACAATAAAGCTAAACAAGATACTTACAATAAGAGATATAGTACCACGACTACAATGACCTCATACATCAAAATAAATAGCAACACAGTCGATGAATAAACTTCAAAAAATATAGGCAAAGAGGGACCTACCTTATTGCGTGATGCAACTAAGCGTGAATCTCCAAGCTATGAACAATATGGATTAGAACTCCTTGAAATAGCCTGGATGGCTGAGAACTCTAAGCACCAAATGTATTAGCCCCTATTACGGATGTCCTAGCTTGTTATTTCATACTCTAGTAGCCTCCACAAAGTAACCCTCAAGATCAATATTAGCATCAATAAAAATATCCTCTAGACGCTCTGCAATGTTTGGGAATTGAATTTTACTCATAAGAAAATGAAAGCACAGAAGCAAAAATAAAGTAGACAATAATTAAAACATAAAAAGGCTTAAGAAAAGTTAGAGGTCTGGATGAAGCCTCATAAGACCTCTGAAATAACTGTTTAAATAATCCCGAAGGGGGGGAAGCGCATGACCACGCACATAACCATGTGGTCATGCGTAGTCACACACACTTCCCCCTTCCACACACTTTTCTATGGTTTCGTATACATTTTAAGAATTTACACACTCACTTCTATTATCCTAAACATCCATTTGAGCATAAGATATTCACCAAACTCATATAAAAGTACACTGACATGGACTCCATCTATCTAAAGACACTATATGAACAATATGGATTAGAACTCCTTGAAATAGCCTGGATGGCTGAGAACTCTAAGCACCAAATGTATTAGCCCCTATTACGGATGTCCTAGCTCCAGTAGCCTCCATAAAGTCACCCTCAAGATCAATATTAGCATCAATAAAAATATCCTCTAGACGCTCTGCAATGTTTGGGAATTGAATTTTACTCATAAGAAAATGAAAGCATAGAAGCAAAAATAAAGTAGACAATAATTAAAACATAAAAAGGCTTAAGAAAAGTTAGAGGTCTAGATGAAGCCTCATAAGACCTCTGAAATAACTGTTTAAATAATCCCGAAGGGGGGGAAGCGCATGACCACGCACATAACCATGTGGTCATGCGTAGTCACACACACTTCCCCCTTCCACACACTTTTCTATGGTTTCATATACATTTTAAGAATTTACACACTCACTTCTATTATCCTAAACATCCATTTGAGCATAAGATATTCACCAAACTCATATAAAAGTACACTGACATGGACTCCATCTATCTAAAGACACTATATGAACAATATGGATTAGAACTCCTTGAAATAGCCTGGATGGCTGAGAACTCTAAGCACCAAATGTATTAGCCCCTATTACGGATGTCCTAGCTCCAGTAGCCTCCACAAAGTCACCCTCAAGATCAATATTAGCATCAATAAAAATATCCTCTAGACGCTCTGCAATGTTTGGGAATTGAATTTTACTCATAAGAAAATGAAAGCATAGAAGCAAAAATAAAGTAGACAACAATTAAAACATAAAAAGGCTTAAGAAAAGTTAGAGGTCTGGATGAAGCCTCATAAGACCTCTGAAATAACTGTTTAAATAATCCCGAAGGGGGGGAAGCGCATGACCACGCACATAACCATGTGGTCATGCGTAGTCACACACACTTCCCCCTTCCACACACTTTTCTATGGTTTCATATACATTTTAAGAATTTACACACTCACTTCTATTATCCTAAACATCCATTTGAGCATAAGATATTCACCAAACTCATATAAAAGTACACTGACATGGACTCCATCTATCTAAAGACACTATATGTGCACTACTTTCATCAAGAAACTCAACATCCTATAAAAGAAGAAGAGCAAGGAAAGTTTACTATAAGGATATCTTACTCCAAATCATCAAAAGAATATCCTCCATATGATAAATCATTGCATCATTACTACATCATCACTTCATCACCACTGCATCATTACTACTACCTCATTCATTGCTTAGAGGTCACATTCACACTGCTTAGGAGCATTTACATTGTTTGGAAGCATTTTCACATTGCTTTGAAGCATCCACATTGTTTAGGAGCACTTTCACATTGCTAAGAAGCACTCTCACATTACTTCACATTACTTAAAAGCATTGTCATTGCTTAGAAGCATTCGCATTCCTTGGAAGCATCTTCTTATTGCTTAGAAGAATCCTCACATTACTTAGGAGAATCTATACTACTTAGGAGGATTCTCATTTGCTTAGTAGCATATTCATTCATGTGACACCTAAAAAGGTTATGATCATATATTTATTCACGTGAAAACTAAGAAGGTTATAATCACATGTTCATTCACATGACACCTAATAAGTTTATAATTGCATGATAATTCGTGTGACACCTAATAAGGTTATAGCCACATGTTCATTCGCGTGACACCTGAGAAGGTTATAGTCGTATGTTCATTTACATAACACTTAAGAAGGTTATAGTCACATGATCATTCATGTGACACTTGAGAAGGTTATAGTCACATGATCATTCGTGTGACACCTAAGAAGGTTATAGTCACATGTTCATTCGTGTGACACCTGAGAAGGTTATAGTCGCATGTTCATTCATGTGACACCTTAGAAGGTTATAATCGCATGTTTAATTGCATGACACCTACGAAGGTCATAGTTGCATGATTCATTCACATGACACCTATAAAGGTTATGAATACATGTTCATTTGCATGACATCGAAGAAGGTTATAGTGGCATCCACATTTTTCTTAGTAGCATATTCATTTGTGTGACACTTACAAAGGTTATGGTCTAATCTCTTTTTGCTTAGTAGCATCCTCATTTGTGTGACACCTAAAAAGGTTATAGTTGTATAAATCTTAAATGCACTTTACATGAATCACAAGCTTACATATGCCCTAAATAGCACCTTGTGTGATGACCAAGTCACAGAATAATAGCAATAAACAAAAAGTAACAATAGCAATCAACTCTTGATAAGACATTTAAAGACAACCTATAAGTAAGTACCTCTCTCCCTATTAAAACATTTTTTGCATTTTTGCATTTTGCTTCAAGTGTATTGACACTAGCGCTAGGCGGCTATGCAACACATGAAGTAGGGGGCAACTGCCATACCTCAAGTTTGACTGTGCCCAAAAAGATCCAATAATGAAATGAATCCCTGAGATGATTAAAGTCTGCTCCTTCGTAACACTTCTAAAGTGTGCAACCTTAAAAAGAAATCCTAACCGACCCCCCTAGTGTGCAAAATTGATCACCAAGCCATTAAGTTGCACTCTGACCATGAAAATACAAATTATTATAATAATAAGAGGTTTTATTTTGAGAAAACTCCTCTCATATTACTTAGCTAGTTAGGTCGGTGTGCATTTTATTAGACCGGGACCCAGCTTCGTGAAAAAATGAAAACCAATTTTGATAAAATGAACTTCAAAAACACATTTGGAAAGCTCCAAAACCTCTGATAGTGGTCCCAAAATAGTCCAACGCAACCCGACTATTACCACGTATTACTTAAAATTAGGTGTCATGTACTATAATTAAAGCAAAATTTGGTAAAATGGACTTCAAAAATGTGTTCAAAATGCCTAAAAACCCTATGAACTAACCTTAGAACAGCGCGTGTAGAACCCAGGAAGAGCGCCTAACGAGTTGAAGTGCGCATGACAATGCACGTGTGGGCACGCGCCAAGCATTGACCACACGCACACTATGTGTGACCACACACACTTGGCATGGCCACATGCAAAAATTCCCTTATATGGATGTGACCACACTTCAACCACCCTATTGTACATATTTTTCCTATAAATAGACTCTTCACACCATTTTGGATGGGGCAACAAGTAGAAACACACACTCAAATATCAGTCCAATTGAGGGCACTGAAAACCTATTTTTGGATAGTTTTTGCTCTCCTATAACCTTTCCCTTAAGTTTTTAGATCCTTTTTCCACTAAGCCAAGCCTCATCTTTATCAAAGCATGCTTTAAAGGTATACAATCTAGCATCATTTTGCTATTATTTTGAACCTCTCGAGCAGGAAAGCTTGATAATCTCTCAAACCTAAAGCTTCAAAGCTTATGCAAGTTCAGTCAAGTCCAAGGACCATATAATCATTTTAGCACATTTATTTTATTGTACTGCATTTTATTTTGCTATTGCTAGCATATGGGAATCTATTATGCTTGTATGGAGATACTGGCAATCTTGCAAGCTGTGTGAATAATATATGCTTTATTATGCTAATTTCACATCATCATTTTGCATCTTTTATTTCTAAAATTATGAAATCACATTATAAATACCAATAATATGCAAAGTTCATATCCAAGAATAGAGTCATCATGCTCTGAGTCTAATGATGACCTCATGTATCCTTTATAATATCATCATATATCATTGTAGCATAAATAATCATTACAGGTATGCATGATCATCCTATCATTCATTGAACAAACTGTATGATCATATTATTCTTATATATCAGTCATACTAGATTTATCTTTCTATAATCCTTTCCTTTTTATATGTATTTTAGCAGGGAAGCGATGTAATAAATCAATTTTTAACTTTACTATCTTATAATTTTGATGTACTGTTAATATGAACCCTACCTATAATAGAGATAGAACACGCATCCAACTTTGAAATCATTGCCCAATATTGTCAAGATGAGGTTATGAAGATGGAGCTAAACCCTTTGCTTATTAAAGTGAAGCAACATACTTAGCTATTATAAATTGAGCAATCACACAATTATAAGTTTAATCTAACCTAGCAATTGTAATGAAAGGTAAAAGTGAAACAGTTCAAGTAAACTTGCAAAGTTTCAAAAGAACAAAGTTTAAGGAAAAACCTCACTTTTAATATTTCAATGCTTAAATTCGTATGCCATAGGGTTAGCACTTATATAAGCATGTAAACAATCTAATCCTTGAAGGAAAAGGTTTTATTCCTTATTCCCAAAGATACCTATATAGGAAAATCCTTAATTAAGGAGATTTCCTTTAAAATAGGACAACTAATGACAACTCATCTTTGGAAAGTCAAAATTGACAGCTCATTACAATTCATGACAACTAAGTAAAATGACAACTCATGATAACTAAGTATTGAAGCAAGCCATGTCACATGTTGACCATTAACCCTTGACTTTGACTTTTTAACTATTTGACTTTGACGTTGACTTGTTGACTTTGACTTGGAATATTCTTGAATCTTCTCACATCTTCTAAAATCTTCTTGAATCTTCCTTATTGACTCCAAAATATAAATATATACCAAAATTCATCCATATTCAGCTAATTAATTTTAGAGTTGCAAATTAAGCTAATTAGCGTGAATTCTTCATATTTAGGCACTTTTTAATCCCTTTTAGTGTTCATATTATTCACTCCCTCTTAAAGGTGATTCGCCCTCGAATCATAGCCATATTCTAGAGTTGAGAAATTTGTAAATCCTCCAGGGTCAAACACAAACTCCTTTATTGAAAAATTCTCATTTGAAATAATGATCCACACAAGTAGCTTCAATATAACATGAACTTGATAACACGTTTGAAATATAGAACTTTTGTTCATGAACATGTAAATATTGAATTATTATTGCTTCTTTCTAAACTTGAAAAATGAACATCTCAAGTTCTTCTTGCTATAAGTGAAGACTCCATAAATTGCATTATTGACATAAGGAACTTTAATAACATCAGCAAATAGATCTTTGTATAGCATAGAAGTCTGTAAAACAAATTTTAAAACACTAGAAAAACAAAGAATAGAGTTGCTAGCATAATCATGATGAATAACCAAGTTGTTATCCTTATTTTTTCTTTTGTGCACAAACTTCTTGGTTTGACTCTTCATGAGTTAATCCTTGCACATCTTTAATAGATTGTTCAAAACTGTGCAAACAATCCTTATTATCTTCAATGACTTCAACAAAGTCACTATTCTTGGATTTACACTCTATTTTGATCTCCCCATATACAACCACTTTTTTGTCACACTTCTTTTCATGAATAATGTTTTCCTTGACTTTATTAGTTTCATCACATAATTGATCCTCATGCTTCTTCTCATGATCACTTAACACCACTTCAGCATTAGCACCACTTTGATTATCAACCTTATTACTCCAACTCTCTCTATCTAAAGCAAGTGAAATTACATCATTCAAAGAAAAATTAAGTTGCAATTGTACCACAAACATAAGATTTTATCTAATTTCACTCTTAAGCCCATTTATGAATCTCGTAATTTTCTATCCTTCATATTCACCTAAATCACTTGCAATTACAAAAAACTTAAACTTTTTAGTGTAATCATCAACAGTTAACACATCCCTTGTTTAAGTCTTTTTAATTTAAGATAAAATATATTCCTAACATCATGAGGAATGAAATATCTAGACATTAACCTTTTCATTAACTCCCAATTTCTAACCTCATTTACTATCAAATCTTCACACCATGCACTTTTAAAAATCACTTATCTGAAGAGAATCAAATATCTCCTCCATTTGTTACACCCATTTCAAGTAAACAAAAGGGTCATCGCCATCAAGAAAATAAGGCATCTCCATGCTAAAAAAATAGTTTTGAAAAGATACAGAAAAAAATATTCACAAAGCACTCCCTTATATGTTTACACTCAAGGATGTGAATGCTCTCATGTTTCACTCAATTTTTTTTGTTTTTTAATATATGATGAATTAAGAAGAAGAAAAGAATAGATAATACATGAAAATTAAAAGGATACATAAAAAAACCTTGAAGTTTGGCTCTAATACCAAACAGATACGAACCCTACATATAATAGAGATAAAACGTGCATCTAACTTTAAAATCATTGCCCAAGATTGTCAAGATGAGGTTATGAAGATGGAGCTAAACCCCTTGTTTATTAAAGTAAAGCAAGATACTTAGCTATTATAAGATGAACAATCACATAATTCTAAGTTTAATCTAACCTAGAAATTGTAATGAAAGGTAGAAGTAAAATAATTCAAGTAAACTTATAAAGTTTTAAAAGAACAAAGTTCAAGGAAAAACCTCACTTTTAATATTTCAATGCTTAAATTCGTATGTCATAGGGTAAGCCCTTATATAGGCATGTAAACAACCTAATCCTTAAAGGAAAGGATTTTATTCCTTATTCCTAAAGATACCTATATAGGAAAATCCTTAATTAAGGAGATTTCCTTTAAAATATGACAACTATGGACAACTCATCTTTGAAAAGTCAAAATTGATAGCTAATTACAATTCATGACAACTAAGCAAAATGATAACTCATGACAACTAAGCATTGAAGCATGCCATGTCACATGTTGACCATTGACCTTTACTTTGACTTTGACTTGTTGACTTTGACTTGGAATATTATTGAATCTTCTCACATCTTCTAGAATCTTCTCGAATCATTCTTATTGACTCCAAAATAGGAAAATATGCCAAAATTCATCCATAGTCAGCTAATTAATTTTAAAGTTGGAAATTAAGCTAATTAGCTTGAAATCTTCATATTTAGGCACTTTTTACTCCCTTTTATGGTTCATATTAACTATATGAATGCTATACGAACTGTCATTACCAAAACTAGGATATTGTGGTAGCTATACATCAAATATCATATAATGAGAAATAGTCAAAAAGTATATGCGACCCTTGAACTTAAAAATCTTTATTGGGGACAATACTCATTAAGTGACCCAATGTTATCCCTTTCTTTTCTTGATTTTCTAAAATTGGATGGCAACTCCATTAAGTCAAAAGTATCCTATCCCCTTAAGATCAATGACATGTCCTTATTTGATAAAGTTACCATGTCCCTTAGAAATGGAAAGATGCACTACATTGTCTAACAAAGTACAAAAAGAAAGAACCAAAATGAGGTTGCTGACAGTAGAGATTCTCTACTAAATCAAGCTTGACTATAGGATAAGAAATCTCAAGCATGTGCTTACCTTTTCACTTTAAGTGTAAAATAGCTGTCTCCTACATGTAGAGATTGACCACTAACTAAAGGTGCATGCTTATGACACATCTCCATGTTGTCAACCATGAAATCACATTGCATGTTAAGCTATGCTTAGGTAGCCACTATGCAAGCATGATCATCATAAGGTCATGCTTATGTGGCACCTCTACAACATCCACTAATTAGTCTTATGGGCTTTATTTAACACTTAAAGAAGGCCCATATTAATAATACACCTAATTGTCTAAGCCCTTGCATCATCCATTAAGCTATATACACATGGCCTATCTCATGGTCCATATCCAAACTAATATTAATGGCAAATATCAATTTGGTCCTTATACTTAATATCACATATTAAATTAAGTCCAAATTAATATTTAATAGTCCTAACAATTGAATTATATATTTCAAGATATGCTAGATCCATGTATAAGCAAAAATCCATTTCAATTTATTTAATTAATTAATTAAACACTTTGATTAATAATCAAATTATTAAATATCATTATCGGTGCTACTCTTATATGTGTGACTTACTAGGTTCAAATCAAAATGGCAATGGAAATAAATAATATTAACTCTTAATATTATTGGAAACTCTTTCTAAGCTAAATATGAAAATCCCAATTAATCATATTTTTAGTTTCCATAAGTCGTGAGTGGCCTCTAGCATAGATGTCATGACTACTCAACTGGAAATGAATGTTATCCATAAATTCATAAGAACCATTTAACATAATTACTACACACTTAATGTCCTATCATTTGAAGATCTTGACATCGCCTAGAGTCATGGTCAGTTAAACTCTAATTGCCATAATCATATAACCTCATATTCAGTTCAATTCTTAATAAAACATGACTTCTACTAGAAACACTTTGTAGCACTAAAAACTATTTTTGATTAAGTGAAGCTTTACCTGGCCAGGTATTTATTCATTGAGAACAACTTAGATAGCATAGGATCTTATCCTGGTTCACTCTAGGTAATGAATTCCACCTTGGCTGATCACTCATCCCTACATAGAACTAACTAGAGGCACCACATGCTATATACCCATACGTGGCTAGCACAGGTAAGTAAGCCGTATGTGAGCGACATTTTATTTCCTATTTTTGGTTTTAAGGTGAATTGGTTCCATAAGGGTCTTTTCTTTTTGTGTTCGGGAGATCGCATATACTTTTTTAATTATTTTTTGTTATATGATATTCAATGTATAGCTACCATAACACCCTAGTTTTGGTAATGACAGTTTATTACTTTTACACCACATTCCTAATAAAATACATATAAAAGGAAATAATATTGCAAAAAAGTAAATCTAATTTAGATATGATGAATCTACAAGGTAGATACAACTATTCACACAGCTTGCTCAATCACATGAACAATGAGATAAGCAATGGACACTCAATCACTTTAAAGAGTAAGCAAAATATGGACGATCATACATGTTTATAGTTATGCTATGATGATAATATTAGGGATGCATGATGTCATTACTAGACAAAAAATATGATGACTCTATTTCGAGATATGTACTTTTCACATTATTGATATTTACGATGTGATTTCATGTTTTGAAACTAGAGGATGCAGAATGATGATATGAAATGAGCATAATAAAGCATAGATTATTCATATAGCATGAAATTGCTAGTCTTATCACACAAGAACAATAATATTCCAAATTATTGGTGATAATAAAATAAAATTTAATATGATAAATTAAAGATGCTAAAATGATTGTGTGGTCCTTAGATTCAACTGAGCTTGTGTGCATTTTGAAGCTTTAGCTTTGAGGGATTATCAATCTTTCCTCGTTAAAAGGTTTTGAATGACAATAGAATGATGATAGCTTGTATAACTTTGAAGCGTGTTTTGACAAAGATGAGGCTTGGTTTGGTGGAAAAGAGATCTAATAATCTAAGAAAAGGTAGTAAGAGAGAAAAATTTATTTGGAAAGGGGGTTTCAGTACCTTCAATCAGATAGATTTTTGAGTGTGTGTATATTTCCACTTGCTCCCCTCTCAAAATGGGGTTTGGAGGTGTCCATTTATAGTGCAAAATGTGTGGAATAGGGAGGTATAGGCATGGTCACATGCATGTCCCTAGGATGGAGTGCGTGGCCACGTGAAGTGCACATGGTCATGCGCACGCACGTACTCAAGTGCTCTTTTGTCAATTATGCACTTTAACTAGGGCTTACACGGGCTATAATAAGTATGGTTCCTTGAGTTTTTGGGTCTTTTAAACACATTTTTGCTACCTATTTTGTCTAATTCATCCTTGATTTTACCATATAACACCAACTGTTGTATACGCGCACTTCTTAGCAATATGCGCTAATCCTCATGTTGTTTTAGACTATTATGGGACCATTTTTAAAGGTTTTAGAGCCTTTTAGATATGTTTTCAAACTTTATTTTGTCTGGTTTGGCTTTAATTTTAGCATGTGACACCTAGGGTGTTTATGGCTTTACTCGCACTTATAAGCAACAAGCGTTAATCCTCGGGTTATGTTGGACCATTATGGGATCACTTTTAAAAGTTTTGGAGCCTTTAAGAAATAAAGTCTATTTTATCAAAATCAATTTCCATTCTCTCATAAAGTTGGGTCCTAGTTTGACGAAATGACCAATGGTCTAAAAAGTTGAGTGTTTTGAGAAAGGAATTCTTGAAATAAGCTTCTCATTGTTCTAAAAATACATATTTTGTAAGGTCAAAGGATAACTTAATGGCTTAGTGATTGATTTTGGACACAAGTGGGGTTGATTAGTTTTTTAAGATTGCACTTCTTAGGCATATTACGAACAAGCAGACTCTAGTCATCTCGAAGGTTCGTTTCATCATTGGACCTTTTTGGGGGCAATCAAATTTGAGGTATGACAGTTGCCACCTGCTTCATGTGTGTTCCATAGCCACCTAGCACTAGTGTTAATACATGTGAAGCAAATGCAATGATGTAAAAAAATCATTTTCTTAAGAGAGAGGTAATTACCTGAGTGTTGTGTTATTATGATTTAATTGTTGGGATATTACCACTATAACCTTTTCAAGTGTCAACTGAATAGATAGATACTGCCACTATTACCTCTTCAGGTGTTAGGCAAATAAATAGTTACTACCACTAAAACCTGTTCAGGTGTTAAGCAAATAAATATATAATGTAACTCCTCTTTAGGTGTCAGGCAAACGAAACCATGCCACTATAACCTCCTCCAGTGTCAACCGAACAAATAGATACCACCACTATAACCTATTTAGGTGTCAAGTGATCAAAATCATGCCACTATAACTTCTTCAGGTGTCAAACAATCAAAATCATGCCATTATAACCTCTTCAGTTGTCAGGCGATCAAAATCACGCCACTATAACCTCCTCCGGTGTTAGGTGAATAGACAGATACTACCACTATAATACTACCACTATAACCTCTTTAGGCGCTAGGCCAATAAAATCATGCCATTATAATCTCCTATAGTGTTAGGTGAATAGATAAATACTACCATAACAACCTCTTTAGGTGTTAGGTGAACAAAATCATGCGACTATAACCTCCTCCGGTGTCAAATGAATAGATTGTTGTGATCATTATGATTGATGTAATGTGTCCTTCTCTTTTAGTCTTAGTTGGTGATGATATGATGATGATGTAGTAATGATGAAGTCATTAGTTATTGTGTTGTAGATGTTATTTTGATGAGTAGGGTATCCTTTTAATGATTCTTCCCTATTTTTCTTCTTTTAAGAGTGTTGAATTTTTAAAAGTGGTGAGGTCACATGCAGTGTCTTTAGATAGATGTAGTCCTTATTAGTTTATTTTTATGTGAGTTTCATGCATGGCTTATGTTCAACTGGAGGTTTAGGACAAGAGAAATGAGTATGCAAATTCTCAAAGTGCACATACAACTATATAGGAGCATATGGAGGGGGTAACTGTGCATGGCTATGTGTAGCCATGGGCATATGGCCACGTACCTGCCCCTCTATTGTATATTAAAGATATGCATTTTTAAGGTTTGGGGAAGCTTCTTCTAGCCTTTTTTGAGTGTTTTTCATCTTTTCTTGACCCTTTTAAGTTTTGGGTATTTATTGCTCTATTTTTTACTTCTGAATTTTTATTTTTCTTTGCATAAGATGGAGTTCCTCGACATTCTAGAGGGCCTAGAGGATATCTTTTTAGATGTGGAGGGTAACTTCACAAAGACCACTACAACATGGACATCCATTATGGGGATTAGCACTGATGGTCGATCAAGCACTTAAGGTCCTCAACTATCTAAGCTTTCTCAAAGTGGCATGATTCATATGGTTTATAGTCTAGAGACTTAGGCTTGGGCTTATCATCATCGCCAAGTAAGTCATTCTTTGCCTTTATATTTTTAAGCTTGCTATTTATTTTGTTGTATGAGGTTATTGTAGCTGTAGCTTTGTAGTACTTAATGTAACTGTCTATTAAGTCACAACTTTATTATGAATACTCTTGCTTTATTTTCTTATTGTGACTGTCTACTAATGCTTACTGTGACGCTTTTCTTTTTGGCTTTTTTTATTGTTCCTATTAAATAACATAAATAGAAAGATGTGTTAGTATTTATTAATTATGATCATACCTATTATTTATAGCCTCATAGGTCCATTACTATACTACCTGATAGTTTCAGTAAGGTCAATATGTATTATCAAGGTCTTCCATTGTGAATTAAGTAGATGATTAATATGAAGGGTTTTGACATGGTTATTGCTGCATTATCTTATGACTCGTATGCATCGAGTCATATTACTATGTTTGCACTAATAGAGTGATAGATGGACATAATGCGTACTTTCCATTTGCCTGTTAGGGAGATGACCATCACTTCTTTGGATTTTAATGCTATTATGGGCTTAAGCTTTTCTAGGTAGCCTATTCCCTTTAGTGAGGAGGAGTGCTCTTCTACAATGGTGAGGATGTGCCTTATTATAGAGTTGCTTGGGTTGGCCACTCCTATAAAGTCTAGTTGCTTGTACATCACTCATTACACTAAGTTTGTTTCTTTCATTCGGATGATGTACGATGATGATCTTCCTCTAGTATAGTAGTTAGCTTGCTCCTTTTTGTTTACTTGTTGACTGTTGTTATCTTCTTGAACTCATCATGTACAGGTAGTCTACAATTAGTGCACGTTTTAAGGGATCTGGATGGCTTGTTGAGGTATTTCTAGGGTACTGTTGCTTTTGCCCACATGTACTCGAGCCTTGATGCAGCATCTCTAGGTGCCTCAATGCTTGTTTTTGCTGGATGTGAGTAGGAGTTCTTATGTATGTTCCTTTTACTCTTTGTCTTTAGTTTATTATTTTGAATTCCTAGTTCTAATAGATCTAGGATTACAAGTTTGAGGTTCTCCCTCATATGACCATTGAGCAATTCCTAAAGGATGACTTTCCTCATTATTCTTACTAAATCAGGAGGACTACTAATTTGATTAAGGATTACGTAGTGGCTTGCGACTATATGGGCAAGTTGTCCTTTGAATAGGTATGTCTGATTCCTACTATGTTGGTTGTCTCTCTTTTAGGGATTCTTTTTTCATTCTTTCCTTTTGAATAGATCATCCTTCTCTAGTTAGTGGTGAGGTCACATTGGATGATAGAGATGGTGACTGCATGGCAACTAATAGGGAGACAGGTGTTGCTTTCTAGCCTTACTAATAGAGGGTGGTATTTGGGCAAGTTAGTCCATCATTGGTAGGATGGTCCATTTATGAGGAGAGTCCCTATTCCTCCCCCTAGTGATATGTTATGGGACCATGAGCTTAGTGGTGCTGAGCTTGCTGCTGCTTTGATGGGATGCTCCTTTGAGAGTCTCAGCCTTGCCTTATACTGATGTGTTGATTCCTTAGCTAATTGGTGATATGGCTTGTGGCACTTTTCCTCCACCTCCACTTCCTCAGGTAGATGCATCTTGTCCTTTAGATGTGATGATTGGGCCATCATGTGAATTGTTGAGAGTTACTTCCTCTAACTAGTAGGCTTTTATTCCTATTTTGTACAAGCATGTAACAAACTTTGCTAGTAATAAAGTGTAATTGATATAAATTATGAGAGCTTAAATATAATAATGAGGATCTCATCAAAAGAGATCTAGGTCCCATTTTGAGGAGAATGAGGGCACATTCCATACTGAGGCAACTGCCCATGCTACCGATGTGCTTCTAGTAGTACTTATCTTGGGGACTTAACGGTTCAACCATCCTTGGCTTTGCTTAGGATAGATATCTTTGTTAGAGTACTGCATTTTGATCTGCCTTGCCTTGGCTTTCTTTCATCGAGTGTTGCTCCCTTGACACTACCCGTGTTCATGTTTTGTTTCACTTATTTTGCCTTTATTTCATTTATTTAGTGAGTGGAGATTGACTTATTTGCTCACATCTATTGATTCCCATTTCCTCTTATCAGTACTAGTATACCATTGTAGGGACTACATAGTAGGACTTTTTAGAGTTTGCAACCACTCAGAAGGTATGCCTTTTTTATTATACCTATTTATTTTATGCATATGTTTTATGTATTTATGTATGATATGCTGTATGTCATGCAGGCTGAATACCATCACGCTAGCTGTGAATGGGAGTAGGAGCTCACAGCTTATTGTGATCGTATTGGTAAGCTGGAGCCACAGGTATCATCATTTACGATGAATAATAATGAGCCTGGGTCAAATAATGGCAACCACGATCGATGTAGTTATTTTAAGAGCTAGGTGTAGGACTTTTGGCTTATGGTTTACTTTATTTTATCATCTTCCTAAGGTTATTGACTCTCAGTGTTGTGTCTGGACATTTGTCCTGCATCTTTGGAATAATACTTATGTAATGATGAATGTATATGCTTCTTGTTGTGCATCATTGATGACTTTTGCCATTGCTCTTGCTTGCCTCTTTTATTTTTCCTTTCTTTTCCCTAAAACATCTCATTTTAAAGCTTTTTGTACTTGGCTAGGTTTTCTTTTTCTTCCCTTTTGTTCTTAGTATGTCTCTTCTCAGTGCTCTTCACACTTAGTTGGGCTTTTTTTTGGAGGCTTAAGGATAATGGATAATCTAGAAGAGAGAATTAAGAATTATGGTTATACAATAAAAGAAAATGCAAAGCATGCTTGATGCCATTCATGATGATAAAATTTGTTGCATTTTTCAAAGTCATTTTGCATAAATCGACATTCATTCTTATTTTGTATAGGTCATTTAAGAAAAGCACAAGTGCATTCATATAAATTTTGAACTCGAGCCTTCACAAGTCCATAACTAGCCTTCACAAGTTTTCTAATTAAGTATTTTCTCTCTTTCCGTAACTTTTGCCTTGTTTACCTATGTAGGGTTTTCAACCTAGTGGGAAGTCCCTAATTTTTGCTCGAGTTGCCTTTTAAGGTTTTCAACTCAGTGGGATTATTTTCTTATGCCTTAGACATAGTGCTTTTTCAAGCAGTCTACATTAGCATGTTCAGAGAATTCGTTGCCTTCACAATCTACTAGCTTGACTACTCCTTTCAATAAGACATGTTTGACCAAGTATGGGCCTTCTTAATTTGGTCTAAATTTCCCTCTCACACTCTGCCGTATTTGCTTTAACATCAATCTCCTACTTTCATACTCTTGTGTTTCACTTTCTTGTTGAAGGTTTTGGCTAGCCATGCTTGATACAATTGTGTGTGGTATAAAGCTTTAAGCCTTCGACTATTTAAGACGGTTAGATTATCGTACCTCTATTAAGCCCATTGTACTTCTAATAGTTCATATTCGATCACTACCTAAAGAGACTTGATTTCTATTTCAACCAAAAGCACTCCTTTTGATCCATATACTAATAAGAAAGGAGTTGCTCTAGTTGACATCCTGACTATTGTTTGGTAACCCCATAAGGCATATGGCAATCTATCTGCCTAATCTCAATAAGTCTAAGTCATTTTTTATAAAATCTTCTTGATGTTCTTGTTTATAGCTTTAATGGCCCCATTTGCTTATGGTCGGTAAAGAGAAGGTTTATTATATTCTACCTTATAACTCCTAAGTAGCTCTCTAACTTTCGCTTTAGACACCATTATTAGAGATGATGTGATGGGGGATCCCATATCGATAGAACAAATTTCTTTTGATGAATTTAGCCACTTGTTGGCTCCTATCCTTGTGAATGATTCTACTTTAACCTACTTTATAAAGTAATCCACTACCACTAAGATGAACCTGTGTCCATTTGAGGCTGTCAGGTGGATTTCCTTAATTATGTCTAGTCCCCATGTTGAGAAGGGCCATGGAGAGATGTAGTGCAATTTTGTTGGGGGAAAGTGGCTGACATTCTCATAGATTTGACACTTGTGGCATTTCTTTACAAATTTGATACAATCTTCCATCATTATTATCCATAAGAACCCTTATCTGATTAGGTTCTTGGCAAGGATTACTCCATTCATGTATAGACTACAAACACCCTTATGTACTTCTTTTATTGCTCTTATCACCTTATTTTCATATAGACATTAGAGTTGTAAACCGTTTGTGGTGCTTCTGTATAGCACACCCTAGTGTGATGTGAATTTTCATGCTAATCATTAAATGACTAATTTATCTCTTTCATCTATTTGATCAGGATAGGCTCATTCCTTTATATATCTTTGGATGTTGTAGAACTCAAGTTTTTTTGGTTATTTTTGTCTATACTATTATATAGTTTATATGTACAAGGTTGTCCTTATCTGAGTAGGATTAAAAGCATCAAGCACATTTTGGATAGTCCTTCCCACACTTATGCTAAGGAAGTAAGTGCATCTACCATTTAATTGTGATTCCTAGGGAGACAAATGAATTTTCATTTTTGAAAGGACATGGTAAGTGGCCTCAAGTGATCCATGTAAGGCTTTAAGTGTCACTCTTTCAATTTCCACTCTTTTTTTGCATGGTTTATTGCTAGTATGGAATCTCTGAAGATTTTAACCTCTGTAACATCCATGGATATTAGTGCTTATATTCTGAGTGCTCATGCCTCATATTCTACTTATTTGTTTGTGACTTTGAATTTGAGCTTTTTGGCCATAGGTACTATTTCACCTTCTTGGGATTGTAATATGACACTGACTCCTATGCAAAACTAAATGACCACTCCAACAAAGTACATGCACCATAATGGATTTTTATGGCTAAATTGAGGTCATCTAGGAAGTCTAATTAGATTTTTTCTAAGTCTAGAATGGGGTTGAGAGCTAGAAATCCAGCCACTGCTCTTCCTTTTATTGCCTTTTTACTTAGATACTACACATTGAATTCTATTAGCAACATGAGCCACTTGGCAAGTTTTTCTACTAGAGAGGGAGCTTCATAAAGGTACTTCATTGCGTCCATTTTAGACAGCATAAATTCTATAGGACTAAAAGTAATGTATGAGTTTCTTCATTGCCCATACCATTGCCAGGCATATTTGTTTGACTTGGTTGTACTTCTCCTTATACAATAGCATCTTCTTGCTTAAGTAGTAGACTATGTGTTCTGCTTTCATTTCACCCTCTTAGGCTAACATTGTACAAATCACATTTCCTTTAATGGCCAGATACAGGGTTTATGGTATCCTTGGATTAGGTGGTCTTAGAACTAGTGGGTTGGCTAGGTAGTTCCTAATCTTTTCAAATGCTAGCTAACACTGTTCGTTCCATTTAACTAGATGATCTTTTCTAAGTAGCTTAAAGATTGGTTCACACACTAATGTCAACTTGGTGATGAATCTATTAATGAATCATAGTTTCCCTAGATGCCTTATGATTTCTTTCTCTATTCTTAGAACTGGCATCTCTCTAACTACTTTTGCTTTTTTGGATCCATTTTAATCCAATTCTAATTGACAACATACCTCAACAACTTTCTTTAAATGACCCTAAATATGCATTTCTTTGAATTAAGCCTATGACTATACTTTTTGACTCTTTTGAGGAATTTTTTGAGGTTTGATGGGTGTTCTTCCCTAGTATTTTACTTGATGATCATGTCATCAACATACACCTCTACTTCTTTGTGTATCATGTCATGAAACATTGTAATTGCCATTCTTTGGTAAGTTGCGACCGCATTCTTTAATATGAAGGGAATCACTCTGTAGTAATAAGTACCCTATTTTGTTATGAAATTGTCTTCGATTTGTTGATAATGGCATTAGGATCTGATTGTACCTAGAGAATCCATGAATGAAGGTGGACGTTGCATACATGGTGGCACTGTCAACTAGTATATATGTGTGAGGTAGTGGGAAATCATCTTTCGGGTAGGCGTTGTTCATATCTTTGTAGTTAATGTAGATTCTAGCCCTTCTATCTTTCTTGGATACTAGCACCACATTTTCCTAACCATTCTTGATAGACTACTACCTCTAGGAATTTTTCCTTGATATGCTTCTTAATGTCATCTTTCACTAGTTAGGCCGATTTTGGTCTAAGTCTTCTTAGTTTCTGCTTTATCGATTTGCACCCATCTTTAGTAAAAATGAAGTGTTGAACAATGTCTCTATTAATACCAAACATATCACCGTATGTCCAAGCATATAATTTTGATTATTTGTTAATATTTTTTCAATATCTCTCCTCTATTTAGGGGTAACATCTTTCAAAATATGCAAAATGCGTGGTTCAAATTTTATGCCAATTTAAAATGATTCAGTATATATCAAATGAATATAAAATATGCTAATGTTTTGATTAATGTAATCCATTAGGAAAGACATCAAACAAGCAAGCAAAATCTAACTTCATTATATTAACTTTAGAGTTCATTACATCATCAAAGAAAAAGTGTAGGAAATAAGGAAGCAAAAATTTCTGTGGATCAATTACTTGATAGATGGTTCTATCTTTAGATCACCCACTATTTGTATATCACATCAGTAACATTGTCCCCACTACTAACAATAAAATAATGGATGATTCTCTTCCCCTATGTCATTCTGAAGTGATCCATAAACCTTTACTGCATCTTGCTGCTAGAGAAATCTATAAGCTTAAAAGATACGTGTTATTTCTTGCCAAACTATCTTTTAACTTGTGCTTGATAGTAGTGGGTGCATGGCTTGAATCCTGAGATTGGCACATATTTGACATATGTTTAGAGAGTCACATGTTCTAGCTTTCACCATGAACTCTTCTATCTCACTTGGTATTCTAGCATATCCTTCATGAATTTGATCCATTATTGAGCTGTGATATGGGCTGAGCATCCATGAACATCCTTGTAGTATCTCTCTAGGTGATTCATGGGTTGGTATCTTATCCAGTTAATTGTAGGTTTTGTCAAGTAGGCTTAGCTTTTCTTAAAACCATATTTAAATTAAGAAAGGGCTCCCAGTGAAGTTCAAACTTCTCCCATTTCTTAGGTAATTTAAACCTTGAATAATCTCTGATAAAATCAATGGGAAGGGAGCCATTATACATTCTATTCCTCTGATGACCTAGAGTATCCTATAATCTCTTAGCCCATTAATCTAGAGGGTAAAATATTGTATAAAGAGGTAACATGAAAGGAGGCGTACCTAAATTAAGGTACCAGTCTTCTTGATGGTGCAAGCAGCTATGAATTTGACTTGTATAGGAATCAATCATTTGCGCTCGATGACTAGTTTTTCAAGCTTTTGTGAGCTTAAATCAAGAAAAGCAGCCCTAAGTCTTAGGTATTTGATATCTTAGTTAGTGAAGACTACTTTTTCATTCTTGGTGGGGGTTCGCCCTGCTGTGGCACTGAATTCCTCATACAATGGGTATAGTACTATGGTGTTGAATTGGAATATATGCTCTTGAGGGTCCTCGAATGACATAGCAACATTAACAAGTTCATAGTTGGGGTACACATGCTAGAATGTCATAATGCATAGCATTCCATATGGTTGCAAGCTCTTCCAGTTAGCTTTATTAAGGTTATAGAGGAAATGTCTAGTTATGCTTGTTTGGGTTTAGGGATTTTTTACCATGACGCCATATTTAAGCGTGTCTTAGATCATAGCTCTTAGTTTTTTATTACTTTGACAAGAAGATTTGGCTTCATGATCACTCATGTTGTATTCCTGATCATTTATCAAGGTTAGCTAAATGAATGATGCATGATGTGTGCCTACTAAAAAAGGGTGAGCATGTATGCATGGAGTGGATGCAAAATCCTATGATGAAAGATGATTTTTCTTATTAGAAATAGTGGTTAGTACATGCTTATTTAAATTTGTGTTATATATGCATGATTAAAGATGGTTAGTTTTTCCTACACAATGAATAAAACAATCACAAGCAAGCTCTTGCTACCAACCTTATTTCTTTATAAGGTTATTTAGTCTTTTTCCTAGGTAGGTTTTAAACCTTTAGTCATCGAGAGACTATGGTTTTACTATTGAAACTAGGCAATTTTGATTTATATTGATAAAAACCAAAGGCTAAATTGAGGAACAATACTAAATGTGCTTGAGGTAACCATATGATGTCAATGTGACGGTCAATTGTCAGGCTTTAAATGATGTATAGAGCTGCATGTGCTCGTATGCATAGGACCAAGGTCAATCAAAGGGAGCCTAAGTTCTTGCCCCCATATTGATATTCGATATATTTACTGGGAGTCATGAAAGTATGATTCGATAGTTTATAGTTCGATTTTATCGACATAAAATCCACAATCTAGTTGGATTCCTAACCCATTCATTTGATTTGATAGGGAAAAAAGGATGATATCTTATAGGTTCTGTCACTGAGGGATGTTATTTTTTGTTAGTTTACATAGAGTATTTAATCCAACACACATAATTCTTATCGTTCCCCATACTTCAAGCTCACACAAAGTATATGAGAATCACGTGATCTTAAGCTTGATTATTCTATAAAAACTAACATCACAATGTCATTCAATGATATACATAATGAGAGTCATGTCATTTTATGAATATCATGTCAAACGGACAACATTAGAATAAGGATAACATTCACAACTTAATGGAATCCTAGTGGATGTTACTATTGGTTTATCTATATGAGTTGAGCCACAATGAAAGGCTAAGGGTTCCTTTAGTGAGAATGCCCCTCTATGACTAGGGTTTCAAACTTCGGTGAGTGAGTTTAGCATTCTTTTGATAACTCGGTCTCCCCCCTTTAGGACTTGAGTTACAAACTTTAGTCAGATGAGTCTGATGAAATCATGTGTAATGAATACAAGTGATATTACCTTATCTTCATCACCCTGTGACCTAAGTGGAATCATGGTGGCAATGCCATTTAGTATTTTTAAGGACCAATGCCATAGAGGCTTTTAAGGACCAATGGTGCAGTATGATTTGTATTCTAAATGCAATGGTAAGGGGCTTAATATGATTAAGTATTGCATAATGAGAAATAGTCACTTTTTAGTTGATATCTCTTGCTTAGAATTCTCTACTATAGTTGCCATTGTGAATGACCTTTTGTTTCTTATTCTTCATTTCGAGGTGAATTAGTTCTATAAGGATCTTTTCATTTTGTTTCTAAGGGACATGACAACTTTATTGAATAGGGACAAATGACTGGTCTTGGAAGCAATGAGATGCTTTTTTTATTTTTTATAGTTGCCACCTAATTTTAGATAATCAGGAAAAGAAAGGGACAACATCTAGTCACTCAATGAGTATTTCCCCTAATAGAGTTTTTTAGGTTTGGGGGATCACATTTACTTTTTAAACTATTTCTCATTATATGTTATTCAATTTATAACTACCACAACACCCTATTTTTTGTAATGACAATTTATTTAGCATTCACATAATTCATCAAATAGTGGAAGATAATAAAGCTGAAGATATTACTATTACGTCACTTTCCTAATAAAATACATATTTAAGGAAAAAAGATTGTGGAAAAGTAAATCTAATTTTGATATGATGAATCTATAAGGTAAATACAACCATTCACATAACTTGCTTGATCACATGAATAATAAGATAAGCAATGGACACTCAATCACTTGAAAGAGTAAGCAAAATATGGATGATCATTCATGTTCACAGTGATTATTTATGCTATGATGATAATATTAGCGATGCATGATGTCATCACTAGACTGAAAACATTATGACTCTACTCCAAGATATGAACTTTTTAGATTATTAATATTTATAATGTGATTTCATGTTTAGGAACTAGAGGATGTAGAATGACGATATAAAATGAGCATAATAAAGCATAGATTATTCATATAGCATGAAAAATTGCTAGTCTCATCACACAAGTAGAACAATATTCCTTAATGCTAGTGACAATAAAATAAAATGCAATGTGATAAAATAAACATACTAAAATGAATGTGTGGTGCTTATATTTGACTAAGCATATGTGGGTTTTAAAGCTTTAGCTTCGAGGGATTGTCAAGCTTTCCTCATTTAGAGGTTCAAAATGATAATAGAATTATGCTAGTTTGTATACCTTTGAAACATGCTTTGACAAAGATGAGTCTTGGTTTCATGGAAAATAGATATAACCACCTAAGAAAAAGGCAATGGGAGAGCAAAAACTGTTTGGAAAGGAGTTTTTAGAGCCTTCAATCGAACAGATTTTAAGTGTGTGTGTGTTTCCACTTGCTCCCCTTCAAAATAGCATGTTGTGGTAGCTATACATCAAACATTGTATAATAAGAAATAGTAAAAAAAGTAGATACGATACCCCGAACCCAAAAATCTTTGATGGCGTTAATGCTTATTAAGTGACCCAATGTTGTCCCTTTCTTTTCCCAATTTTCTAAAAATCAGGTGGCAACTCAATAAAATAAAAAAAGCATCTCATTCCTCCTAAGACCAATCATTTATCCCTATTTGGTAAAGTTTCCATGTCCTTTATAAACAAAATGAAAAGACCCTTATGAAACCAATGCACCTCAAAACCAAAAACAAGAACTAAAAGGTCACTTATATGGTAACAAACTCTAATCAACTGTATGTGGATGACCATCTTACCTCAGGTAAAAGGACCATATGCACCATTATATCCAAGATAGTGATCGGTGGCTAAAGTGAATTTCCATGCAATCGCTTATTTTACGTCACTATTTGATCCACCCATCACATGAGTATCTGCATGTCTATTCTAATATCTTATATCAAGTAGCATGATACTCACTACCTCCCACTATTGATATCTTATACCAATTAAGGAAAATAGATAGAGGTGATAGTCTATAGATTATCATGACCCATTTATTAATCCCATGAATGTAATAAATCAATTTGTCACTCATATTATCAACACTTGATGATAAACTCATTTAACATTATGCTAAAAGGTAAACACTCAAATAAATAAACACTTTATCTAAATGAATATATTGCCATAGGCATAAAAGTATAATGTCATTTATATTACAAGAAATAGCACTATGGCACATCTATACTAATAATCGCCCAATTACACTAGCCCCATTTGCTATCATATGTAAAACCCGTATTCTTAAGATGATGGTCTACCTATAGCTGACTGAGCACCTTAGTCAATAGATCAGCGACATTATCGACTAAAGCTACTTTTTACACGAGCACATTTCCCTTTCCAACAAGTTATTTGATAACATGATAGTGTCTTTATATGTGTTTGGATGTCTAATGAGACCTCGATTCCTTTGCCACAATGATGGATCCATTATTATTATGGAAAAGAGGAACTATCGACTTAGTGGAAGAAATAACTCATAGTTCAGTGATGAACTTCTAAATCCAAACAGCTTCCTTATTAGCATTTGATGCTGCTATGTACTTGGCCTCTATAGTGGAATCGGTAGTGATACTTTGCTTGGAATTCTTCTAGCTTACTACACCTCATCACATGCAAAGACAAACCCAGAGATAGACTTTTTATCATCCACATCTGACTGAAAATTAGAGTTTATGCAACTTGTAAGCTATAAGTCACCTCCTTTATAAGTTAAGACAAAATCCTTAGTCCTTCTTAGTTACTTAAGGATAGCCTTAATTGCCACCCAATGCTCCAAGCCTAGGTTGGATTGAAACCTGCTAGTGACACTAATAGTATAGGCAATGTTTAATCTACTATATAATATAGCATACATTAGGCTTCCTATAGCTGAAACATAAGCCATTTCTACCATGTCCTCGGATGTCTTGGGTGACATCACCTTGGATAGGTGGATACCATGCCTAAAGGGTAATAATCTGCTCTTAAAATCAAGCATGTTAAACCTTTTCAACACCTTTTCCAAGTAAAGACTTTAGGATAAACTTATCATTCTCTTTTATTTATCTCTCTAGATTTAAATCCCAAGAATATAGGTAGCCTCCCCTAAGTCTTTCATCGAGAAGGTTTTAGACAACCATACTTTCATAGTGGTCATCATATCGACATCATTACCAATGAGAAGAATATCATCTATATATAAGACTAGGATGTGACCTTACTAACCTTCTTGTAAACTTATTGCTCATCCTCTTTCTTAATGAAATTATAAGAATATATAGCCTCATTAAAATGATAATTCCAACTCTTTAAAGCTTGCTTTAAACCATATATCGATCTATTAAGCTTGCACACTTTTGACCTTTCCTCAGATTCAAAACCGTTGGGTTGTTCTATGAAAATGTCTTCCTTAACATGGCCATTAAGGAAGGCGGTCATGATGTCCATTTGCAAACCTTATAATCATAGTGTATGGCAATCATAAGAAGAATCTAATTGGATTTAAGCATGGTTACTTGCAAGAAGGTCTCCTTATAGTCAACCCTTTGCCTTTGGCAAAACCCTTTTGCTACAAGCCTAGCTTTATAGGTCTCTACCTTCCCATCTGCATCAATCTTTCTCTTAAAGATTCATTTACACCCAATAGGTATAAGACCCTTAGGAGGATCAATAAGTGTCTAGACTTGGTTTGCATACATGGAATCCATTTTAGTTCTCATTTTCTTAAGCCATCTTGAAGAATCTTTATCACATAAAGCTTGTTCATAAGTAGTAGGATCATCATCCTGAATGCTCTCTTCATAAACATGCAACTCTTGCACATCATGAAGAAAATTGTATCTCTTTGGAGGATGAGATACCCTATAAGACCTTATAAGAGTTAGTGTAACGACATTCTCAATTGAAATAGGCTCTTTAAGTTAATCAATGTCCATGTCCATTTTATCAATTTGTTAGGCTTCCTTAGATGACTCCTCATCTAACATTATCTTCCTTCCTTTACCACCTTTTGTAAGAAACTCTTTCTCAAGGAACATAACATCTCTACTTACAACAAAAACTTGTTTAGAAGGAAGATAAAGGCAATACCCTAATCTATCTTTAGGATATGCAATAAACATTCCTTTAATTAATTTTGCATCCAACTTGTCCCATTTTAGCTTTTTAATAAAAGCTAGCACCCTCAAATCTTAACATGTTTAAGAGTTGGTGTCCTACTATTCCATATCTCTTATGGTGTGGTATAAATGGACTTGGATGGAACTCAATTAAGGATGTAGGGGGCCGTTTAATGTGCAAAACCCTAAAGTGTTATAGGAGATTGGTGCAGCTCATCATAGAACGTACCATATCCAATAAAGTATAATTTCACTTCTCAGACACACCATTTAATTGAGGTGTTCCAGGAGGCATGAGTTGTGATGCAATGCCATGTTCCTTAAAGAACTCAATGAACTCAGTACTTAAGTATTCACCTCATCAATCCGATCTTAGAGTATTAATATGTTTCCTTATTTTGTTTTCTACTTGGGCTTTGAACTCCTTAAACTTTTTAAATGATTCACTTTTGTTCTTCATAAGAAAAAAAGCCCATACCTTGATAGATCCTCTATAACAGTTATAAAGTAGTAGAAATTTTCAGTGATATGCACTAGGTTAATAATGTATGACCATGTTTTGACTTTATCATTTTATTAATAAAGAGGCATTTTTCATTATTATTTTATGTTATGATAATTATCATTTTAGGTTATGATAATTACTTGAATAAAGAGGCGTGGCTTGATTAAGTGCAGCTAAGCCTTCATTTATTCCTACCATTTTAATTGTAAAGGCTGTAGGATCCATCTCTAGAGCTTCTGGTTCTAGTTGCAGCTGTTGCTCTTATCTCTGAGCTTATACTACCCTAGGCCTAAAGCTTCTTTTAGTTCATGGTGTAAGGGGAGCAGCTTCATCATGAATAGATTGCTCACCATTATCATATGCTAAATCTATAGTAGAAGCATTTTGTGCTCTCCTCCTCATTTTTAAAGACATAAAAACAAATAAGATTCAAAACACAATAAGGAACATAACATATATGTAGAAATCTAGAAACAAGGATGACAACAAATGAAATTTATCAACCTAATCACATTAGTAGTTTCAAGAAAAGACAAACACCAATAACCAAAAGAATAAGAAATAAACCATTACTTTGATACCAACTTTGTCATGACTCGAACTCTAAGGGCACATGATCAGCACTAAAGAATGGGAAAGCATGAAGCTTTCAAAACTTGTAGTAAGTCTTAAAGATTTTTTTTAATAAAATAAAAAATAAATTAACTTTAAAATTCTAATAAAATCTAATAGAGTTTCTCCTACACCTGGACAATCCCAAAACTTATAAAAGAATAGACATAACACTTCCAATATATAATTTTATTCTTCACTACAACCACAACACATAACCAATATAATACACAAGGTTCATCCTAAGATAATTCACAAATATAAATTTTATAGTCTACTACTGTGGTATCTAGAATTCGATTACAAAACAATGGTGAAGAAGAAAGTCAATGCAAACAATGAGAATGATTAGTTTGATTGTAAGATGCAGGAAAAAATAAAATTGAGGGGAATCAGACCTCACAAATTGAATTAATATTATAAAATGCATGTTGGATTTTAAAATACTTATTTAAAAAACATAAAATTTATTTACAAGGTAAATATTCAAAAATCCTTTCTTTGATAATTTTTTTTACAAAAATATATTCTTCCAAAATATATAACTCTCTTAAATATGAAAAATAAATAGAGAAAAAATAATATTTAGTAATGAGATAAATTTTTTGATAGGAGTTTATGGTAGAACCCTAAACCTCAATTCTACTAGCATTTCGGCTTACTTAATTCTAAATGACTACCGTCCTAAGAGATCAAGCTCAACTGATTTACAGCCATGGTCAAATCTTTTAATCCGTTATCGATGTCCTGAGAGAACAAGCTCAATCAACTTACATCTCAATCCAGCCTAAGAGAACAACCTCCATTGACCTCAATTTACGTTACTGCCTGAGAGAACAAGCTCAACCTAAGCTACACACTAACATATATCTTACACATATTCTTACCCATGCATGCGTGGTCCTAATGACATCCATTAGGTAGCATGTTCTACCAGTCTTCCAAAACATAATTAAGTATTGAAATAAAATACAAGAAAACTAAAGCATCTTTTCAAATTTCTTATCAATGATAAAGTAATAGTTCATGTGGTATATAAATAAATGCATATACATAAACCAATAAATTGCACTATAATAATTATACCACATTTATATTACATATTTTCTACAGACATTTTATAAAATTAACTAATAGGTGGAGCGTGCTGACTGATGTGTCGTTGGCTGCCCAAATACTATAGCTCATGCTTTGGAACTCTCTATAATAAATAATAGTTACTTAAAACATGCTTATATATATATATTTATATATAACAATTAAAATTCTAATAATTTCCAAAATTGAATAAAAAATTTCTAAACTGATGGAATCATTAAAATCTATTTAGAAATGTCCTAAATAATTAATTTTGAGGTTTAAGGATTATTCTCTATGAGTTTACTAATTTTAATGGAAATTAAATAATTAATGTCGCAACCATTATGAAAATTATATCTCAAAATCCATAAGAAATTTTGATCACCAAAATTTATAATGTTCACTAAAAACATTTTACAATTATTTCCGACTTAGTGTTGTTTACTCGTCATAATTCAGGTGGGACTAGACAAATTCTCAGAGGAAAACACAACAACCGAGCAAACAAATTATATCAAAACGTTCCCCATTATTTATAGAACACATATAAAGTCTTAAACAATCAAAAATATACATAGAATTCATGGATCAAAAACTTAAAGAAAACTTACCTAAAAATTCATAGAAAATTATAGATATGGAGATTGGATGCGTGGTTGGTAGATACAGACTTTTAGTGATGAGAGGAACATAATAGAAGTAGCCATGATATTTGAAAATCGCTGAACGGAAAGAAACAACAATAAAATGACCAACTGTTTTTCTTCACAACTGCACTATTTCAAGCCATTTCTTGTAAAACAAAAACACTGGAATGAAAAGGAGAGTGAGAAGAAACTATGTTTCAAATTTGGGTATTTAACAGTAGAAAAGAAAAATTTTAATATAAAAAAGAAATTTGCCACTCAAAACATTTTTTTTTTTTCGAACAACCGCTCAAAACCATTTCACCCATTGCTTCTCCCCTTCTATAGACCACTTCCTATTCCTTTTAACCACTCTTCACCATGTGTCCTTTCCTCATTTGCTTTTCTCTTTTTTTTTTCTTAATAATAATAATAATAATAATAATAATAAATTATTATTATTATTAATAAATACACAAATTCATATTATTACATAAGTAAGTCGATGTTTATTTAAATATTTATATGATATCATGTCATAATGACACCATAAAATATCCCTATCTTCCGGTGGAAATGATAAACATTTCATGAATAAAATCTAGTCTGTTTTACCATAGGAGTTTATTTCTTCATTGGCACTAGGCAGTTGCCCACAATCATAAAATATAGTACGAAACATATTACGAAAGAGGGCACCATAAAATATAACATCCCTTAGAAGTTTCATCCACCAATTAGATCCACCTTGTTGAATCCATCCTAATAAATTTGACCCTATTATCAATGCTGCAACTCTCCACCTTCTTTCTTTAACATACCCATCAAGAGCTCGAGCAATATTTTCTGGGACAAGCCTTCCATTTTTTACAAAGGAATTGCCAATGTGCCTGCCCAATACAACCGCGTCCTCTAGTGCTGAACACGCACCTTGTCCAATATCAGGTGTCATTGGGTGCATTGCATCACCAGCTACTGTCACATTTCCTTTGCTTAGGTTTCCAAATATCACATTCAATGGATTCCTAAATATCAATGGCGCCCATGTTAATGATGATAGGTCAGCATGTCCAACCATGTCTAAGAATTTTGCGGGAAAGCTTCCAAATGTTTCAATGATTTCTTTTTGTATTATTTTTGGGTCTCTTGGCATGTGTTCTCCTGAAATAAAAAAATTAACCTATTTAATGATTAATAAGCTTCATGGCATGCCTCTGCATTATTTTATTTTTATACTTCCTAATTGTGAGAGCACTAACCTTCACGGCGACGCCAAATCAACGTCAAAGCAAGCTCTTTGTCATTAAGAGGGGTAACTCCGGCCCTTTTGCCTACGCCCAGGAATATATGAATTTTTTGCTTAATTCCATGGCCTTGTGCGTAAACAGCCAATCCACGAACACCTGATCGACCTGAATCTATTGGTGCAGAGAGTCCCAGCCACTTTGCAACCACAGAGTGCACCCCATCGCACCCTATCAAAACCTACAATGATATTTTAAAAAATCACGTTAAGATAGGAGTGCTATGTGTATGTATACAGACCTAACAAACAAATCTATACCTTTGGCTTGATAGTAGTTCCATCATCGAAACATAAAACAACGCCTCCATGTTCATCGGTTTCAATAGAAGTAATATTGGATGAAAATCGAATACCATCAGCTGGTAATTCTTGTGCTAGAGCCTCTAATAGAGCTCTACGATGAACTGCCCTAGGTCTATCCACAACATAAAAATTGATTGAAGTAAATGAAATCACTAACTCAACAACAAAAATTATTGGAAGCAGATAAAGATATGCTCACCCAGCTTCATTTTCAGGAATTAAGATTTCTGTAACAGCTCCAGTTGATACATCAGTTTTAATAGCCCTGATAATTTATAACAAACAAAAGTGATGAAAAGATAAATTAATCAATAAACTTAATAAAAACCACTCAAGCTAGTAAAGTGGTAATCTAGTGATATATATGTACCCTAAAACTGGGGCGTAAAAGGAGTTGAGTTTGTGAGAAACGCCAAGAGTATCAAGGGCTAGCCAAGCATTTTGAGAGAGGGATAAGGCAGCACCACCGGTCCGTAATCCATCTGATTTCTCCAACACCAATGCTGGAATACCAACTCTTTTCAATGCCACTGCAGTCGCAAGCCCTGCTATTCCTCCTCCAACTATCACCACATCTCCCATAATTTGTCTCCCTATATATGATCTCTCCTTGTTTAGATTTGTGTTTCAGTTTTAACTGTACTTGTTTTGCTGCAATTACGCTTCATATATATATAAAGATTAGGAAGTTTTGTTCAGACGTCATTGGTGACCATACAATGGAAAAACACAAGAAGAAAATAAGTTTTTAATGACAAAATTAATGAGCATTAAAAAGCTCTCATTAAAAGTATATTTTTAATAGTTTTAATGAGAGCACAAAAAATGCCTAGTTAAAAGGTTAACTAGTAGTACCCAAGAGGGTGTGAATGAGTTGATAAAAGACTCTTCTAGTTTAACCTTAAGTCTCAGATTTTAGTATTGAGTATGCAGCTATTTTAAAACTCTTGAGGTAAACCTTTGTGGCCCTTCAATGTCCGTCCTGGGTCAAGCGAGAATTAGTTTGGGCGTGGTATGGGCTCAAAGGCGCCTTCCATATTTTGAGCTCTTCCAGGACACCCGTGGTTAGAAGAAAAAAAAAAAGGTTAACTAGTAGTGAGGAAATGTTATGTTCCTAGTTATTGATATAGAATTTGGTTATTATTGTGTAAAATTTTTGGCTCCAACTTCTCCCACCAAAAGAAAGATATTTTTTAATTAAAAAAAATAATGTTCAATAAATATCATTTAAGTAAGTAAGTCAATATTATATAATAGTAGTTTTATATTAAGCAAAGACAATACTAATTAAATTAGTAGTAATTAATATAAAATATTTCATATGATAATATTATGTAATTTTTTGCATGTAAATTTAAAGTAATAGATAAATATAATTTGAATTATAAATTATAATTTAATTCATAAACCTATTAACTATAAGGTTACTAAATATTAAATATCAATTAACTACTAAAGTTACTAACTACTAAGATTATTAAGTAATTTGTATTATTCTAATATAAAATTATATAATTTTTTGTTAAAAGTCAAAGCAATCAATTATTTTTGTAATTAAAACACTAGAGGTCAGAAATTAGAAACTGCACCTAAGCAACTTAACTAGGTTGATACGCTCTTAGCATTTGCATCACGCTTTTAAAATCCAAAATACAACTGAAAACAAAATAATAAAAAGTATAAAGAAGAAATAAAACAAAAGCTTCTAAAAGCCTAATAGAACTTATAAGAAGGTTGTCTACAGTAGTTATCACAAATGGCTCTATTACAAAATGAGGGAGTTGAATCCCACCAAAGAAGAGAGGTGGTAGCAGTACCATGTTTCACTAGAGAATCAACAATGGAATTGCCTTCTCTACAAATGTACAACACCCTAAATTGCATATGTGAAATATGTTGAAGACAATTAAGCCATCTTTGAGTGAGTTCCCAAGGGACTTGCTTTGATTTATTATGGAAAGAGTTAACGACAAACATCAAATCACACTCAAGCTATAAAAAAAACCATCCTTTGGTCCAAATAACCTCCACAGCATAAATTTTTGCACTCAACTCACTAATGAACACATAACTAAAACCAATCCCAAACACAGAAGCACCTTGAGGACATCCTGAAGTTGTTCTGAAAATTCCCCCAACCCTAATAGAACCCAATGAACCAAAGGAGGAACCATTCGTGTTGACTTTAAGCCAATGACATGAAGAAGGCTACTAAGAAACATGAACAATCTAAGGGGCAGCAATATTAATCCCTTGAATATAGAGAAGAGAAGGAATGTGCAACTCTTTAGTAGAATTAAACATGCTACCAATTTTAAAAAAGTTATCTCTTGCATAGAATTCCAAACTAAGCAAAGAGCATAGTGGATATTATGAGCTACTTCATAAAAAATTTAGTATTTCCAAGCTTCCAAACCACTGAAATCCCATGAACTATTGTAGAACACCATAGAGTAGTAATTTATGAGCTAAATGGATGGTGCATGGTGGATATAATTAGGTCAAATAAACTACTCAAAATAAAAATAGTCTTTCCAAAAAGCTAGAAATTGAATTCCATAAAGTAGTAGCAAACTTACAATGTATGAACAAATGGTTATAATCCTCTATAAAAGCTTTAGATAAGTGGTAGTAAGAAGCAAATATGAGCCCTTTCTTCATCAAGTTATTATTTGTTGGAAGATAGCCAAGAATACCTCTCAAATAAATAAAAGATCTTGAAGGAGAAGAAAATCTTTCCATATGAAAGAATGCCAAGGAAGAAGAGTATGTTTACAATGTAAATGGTCATACATTTATTTAACAAAATGAATACCATATAGCGCTAAAGTCCAAACACAGTAATCATTTTCATTATAAATAGACTTAACAGTTGCAATATTAGCTCTAACCGTCGGATTGGAAATATGCAAGAGTTGCTAATTATCATTCACCATAAAATTAGAAATTAAAGTAGTGAGCCCCTTTATTTCCAACTGTAGCAACTATAATGGATATTCACTCATTCATCCATAAATTTAATAAGGAATTGTCATTAATAAAACATTTAATCTTTGAGAGAAAAAAAGAATAAGTAATGCTTAATGGACAACCATACTAAGGAACACAAATAAGATTCTGAGGAGTACCAGAAGGATTTGAAAATTGAACTTGAAGAGTTAACATCGAGTAATCTTAAGAAGAATTCATTTTCCAAGCTATTTTACTGAGCATTGCTTTATTAAGATGCCCAAGCCTTTTGATACAAATACTATCATACCTCAAATTTAACTGTCCCCAAACAATGATGAAATGAATATTCAAACATCGATATTGTTTGCTTGTTCATAACACCTCTGAAGTTTGTAACCCTGAAACCTTAACTAATTCCACCATTGTTCAAAATCGATCACTGAACAATTAAATTACGCTCTGATCTTATGAAATATAAACTATCAACATAATAAAAGGCTTATTTCGAGCAATCTTCTCTTAGAATGCGCATCTTATTAAGTCGGTGTTTATTTCATCAGATCGTGACCTAACTTTGTTAAAAAAAATAGAAATAAATTTTGAAAAAAAAACTTTGAAAACATGTCTAGAAGGCTCTAAGACCCTTGGCAGTGGTCCTAAAGTAGTCCAAAACATCCCTAGGATTAGCACGCATCACTTAGAAGTGTCCACATAGCCATAGACATCCCTAGGTGTCACGCACTAAAATTGAAGTTGAATTAGACAAAATGGACTTTAAAAACATGTCAGAAAGGCCTAAAAACCCTAGAAACCAACCTTAAAAAGCCTCAAATCACGTGAAGATTGCACAAAAGTGTGCATGACTATGTGTAAGTGTGAATGGCCATGTGCTAAGTGTGCAACCATGTGCACTTTTCATTACTACACAGTCTGTTCTAGGAACACACATGCGACCATGCACTCACACACCCTTTCTTATACCTTTGCACTATAAATAGGGGTCTTTTACCTCATTTTGACAACAGCAACCCACACACTAAAAAATCTATTCATTCAAAGATGGTGGAATCCCATTTCCACACATTTTTAGCTCTCCCACTATGTTTTTGTTAGGTTATTATATGTCCTTTTGACCAAACCTAACCTCACATTTATAAAAATATGCTTTAAAGATATACAAATTTACATGATTCTACACGCCATTTTAAACCTCTTGACTAGGAAAGCTTGATAATTCACATAAGTATAGTTCAATATAAGGACTATATAATCATTTTAGCATTTTATTTTAATGCACTACATTTTACTTTATTGTCACCAAAATTTATGAAATTTATTGTGCTTGCATGTTGAGACTAGTAATTTGCATGTTATATGAATAGCTTATGCTTTTTTTTCCCATTTCATATAATCATTTTGCATCCTCTAATTTCAAAACATGAAATCACACTGTATATATCAATATTGTGAAAAGTTAACATTTTAGACTAGGGCCATCATGTTCTCGGTCAAATGATGTTATCACTCATCCCTTATATCGTCATCACATATCATCATAGTACAATAATCACTACAAACATGCATGACTATGTAAATTTTTCTTACTCTTTCAAGTGATTAATTGTTCATTGCTTATTTCATTATTTGTATGATCGAGAAAGCTATATACATAGTTGTGCTAACCTTGTAGGTTCATTATATCTAAGCTATATTTACATTTTCATAATCTCTTTTCCTTTTATATGTATTTTGTTAGGAATATGAAGTAATAATGATATTTCATGTTTTATTATGTTTCATTATCTATTGTATTATATGAATGCTATATAAATTATCGTAACTGAAACTAGGGTGTTGCAATAGCTATACATTGAATATCATATAATGAAAAATAGTCATAAACTATATATGATCCCTAATCCCAAAAATTTTTGCTAAGGGAAATACTTATTGAGTGACCTAATGTTGCCCATTTATTTTCTTGCTTTTGTAAAAATTTGGTGGCGACTCCACAAAATCAAAAAGCATCGTGTTCCTCTCGAGACTAACCATTTGTCGCTATTAGGTAAAGTTTCCATGTCCCTTAGAAATAAAACACCAGATTAAAATAATCAAATAAGGTCGCACGTAGTGGCGACTCCACTAGGGATTTTTAAGTAAAAGAGATTAACTAAAAAAAAACTATTTCTCATTATGCAATAATCAATCGTATAGAGCGCTTCACCATTACATTTTCATTACACATCACATGTGCACTATTAGTCCCTATCAACCAACAATAACAGAATGTGATCCACTATAGTTCTAGTCGATCATAGGTTGTCCATTTCAAATTTATTACCTTTATCCTTTACTCATTGTGTCGCTAGGCTCATCTAATTAGAGTTTGTAACCCAAATCTTAAAGCGGGGGGGGGGGGGGGGGGGGGGGGAGGGGGGGTGACCTGAGTTATATAAAAAAAAAAGCTAAACTCACTAATTATAGTTTATAACCCTAGTCATATAGGAGCATTCTCGATAAAGGAACCCTTGGCTTTTCACCCTAACTCAACCCATGTAGATAAATCAGTAGTAACTTCGACTCAAATTGCATCAAGCTTTTCATCCTATCCTTATCTTAATGTTGTCCATTTTACATGGTATTCATAAATGATATGACTCCTTTTGTGCCTATCATTGAATGACATTGTAGTGTCAATTTTCATAAAATGTTCATGCTTCGATCCATATGATTCTTGTTTACTTTGTGCGAGCCTGAAGCATGAGGAATTATAAGACTCATGTACCTCAACCTGAATAGTAAATGTAAACTAGCAAATAATGACCTCCTTTTAATGATGGAACCTATGAGAAGTCATCCATTTATTCTTATCACATTAAGTGAACTGATTAGGAACTTAACTAGACTGTGAACATTTATGTCAATAGAAACTCCTGGTAAATATGACAAATATCAATATAAGGATAATAACTCTAACTCCTTTTGATTATTGCTGGCCATATGCATATGGGCTCTAGACATCATTTGAGGCTCAATAATTGACCCTCATATTGACATTATATGATTACCTTAAATACATTTGAGTATCATTCATCAATTTACTTTTTGGTTCTAATTAACATAAATTAAAACAGAGTAGTTTTAAGAGCAAAACCATAGTCCCCTAATAACTGTAAGTTGAAAACTCACCTAGGGAAGAAATTGAATAACCTCATCGAGAAATACAACATTAAACATGAGTGATCACAGAGTTGAATCTTCTTTATGAAGAAATGGGAAATTGAAGGCTAAGATCCAAAGCTTGCTTAAAGTTGGCATCATGGTAAAAAACTTTCAAACCTAAACCACCATCACTAGACATTTTCTCTACAATCTTAATAATGCTAATAGGAAAAGCTTATAACCATATGGAATGCTATGCACTAAGACATTCCAGTATATATACCTCAACTGTGAACTCTTTTATACTGTTGTATCATTTTAAGACCCTCAAGAGCATGTATTTTGATTCAACACTATAGAATCATGCCCATTGTATGAAGAATTCAGTGCCATAGCAGTATGAATCCCCACAAAGATTGAAGAAGTAATTTTCCTTAAACAAAATGTTCAATACCTAGGACTTGGAATATATTCCTTGATCTAAGCTCATAAAAGCTTGATGAATTAGTCACCAAGAATGTACAACCAATTCCCATACAAATCCTAGCTGCCTACACCACTAAGAAGTTTAGAACCTTAATTTGGGCATGCCTTTTTGTATGTTACCTCTTCATGCAGTATTTTAGCCTCTCGAATGATAGGCTAGGAGATTATAGGATACTCTAAGTTATCAACGGAATAGAGAAAGGAATGACTCCCTTCCCACTAATTTTAGTAGATACCATTCAAGGTTTGGATGGCCTTAAAAATTGGGAGCCCTCTATTGCTTCATATTTGGCTATAAAAAAAGCTTATTCTACTCGACAAACCCATAGGTTATTGGATAAGATACCAACCTAGGAATCACTTAGAGAGACATTTCAAAGATGTCCATGCATGTTCTGTCCACATCATAAAACAATAATGGATTGAAGGCATGAAGGATACTCTAGAATACCAAATAATATAGATGTGTCCATAGTGGAAGCTATAACATATGACTCACTGTATTTATATGAATTGTGTGCCAATCTCAGGATTCAGGTCATGCACCCACTACTATCCAACACTAGTAAAGTTACAATTCATTAAGAAACACCTTTTGAACTTGTTTATTTCTCTAGCGGTAAAGAATCACTTTATAATAACATTGAGAAAAAGAATCATCCACCATTTTACCACTAGTTATAGGGATAATATTATTCATGAGACATACAAATAGTGGGTGATTTAAAGATAAAACCATCTATCAAGCAAATGATCTAAGAAAAGTTCACTTATTTAATTTATGTACTTGAAACTAATGATGTAATGAACTCTAAAGTTAATGAAATTAAATCAAAATTTGCTTACTTGTTTAATGTCTTTTTAATGGTAGTGTGCATTACATTTATCAAAACATGAACATATTTAACATTCATTCTATATGCACTGAATTAATTAACATTGGCACAGAATCTAAATCACACATTATGCATATTTCGAAAGATGTTACCGCTAAAAAGAGGAGAGAAATTAATAAAATATTCAAAAGTATTTACCTAGACATATGATGATATGCTTGGTATTGATAGAGAAATTGCTCAACACTTCATTCCTACCAACGATGGGTGCAAACTAATAAAACAAAAACTAAGAAGACTTATACCAGAATGGCTTGACTAGTGAAATAAGACATTAAGAAACATATCAAAGTAAAATTCCTAAAGGTAGTAGACTATCCAGAATGGTTAGCAAATGTGGTGCTTATAGATGGTGAGGTTTAGCGTGTGCCCAAGACCGTAGCAACTGTGATACTGTTTGAGCTCACAGCTCAAGAGAACACACTAACCACTATCACATAGACATGGCATGGAGATGAGGAGTCACCACCCAAGGTAATAACTGGGAAAATTTGAAAAATGGTGGTACTCGATTCTCTAAAAGAAAGCTAGCACCACAACTGAAGATTATATGTACCGAATACCAACTTCTTTCTATCTCGTGTTCTTTTAGAATTACTTTATGAATTACTATCTTACTCTCTATTTACGTGCAATTTCATATAAACCCTTATTAAAACAATCAACTCCAAGCAAACTAGCCATGAAATATACAAGTAAATAATGCATTTGTCACAATCCCTATGTTAGTCTAATCTACAATGATTTTTATTAAATGAGCTAAATCTACATATTTTAATTTATAAGTGAGCCTAAAGACAAATGGGGCCTAATTCCTATTTAATTTTAATTAAATGAATATAAGTTTATTTATTTTAATTCTAAAAATGGGCCTAAATCTATAAAGTATGAAGTCTTTAAATTAGTGGGCCTTGTTCTACATATTTAATTTCTAAAGTGATCTTAAATTTACAAATTATGTAAAAGGGCTTTAATTTAATGGGCTAAGTCTAAATTAATTAAATTACCTAGGCCTATGTCTAATTTAACTAAATGGGCCTAAGTTATCTCTATCCTAAATCTAATTAATTATAGGCCTAAAGATGCATTTTAATTAATTAAACCTCAAAAAACCTAAATCCATTTAAATGGGTTAAAGCCTAATATAGGCTTAAGGCCCAAAAAATATAAATAGAAAAAATAAACCCAAAAATAATAAGAAATATAAAAAAACCAAATAAAATATCAATTAATTAATTTAACTTATTCTAAAAACCCTATTTTTATTAAAGTGACTCTAAAAAAACAAAATAAAATAATCAACAAGCAACCATAATTCTATCCACTTAAATCTATTTCAATTTTAATTAAACAAATTAATGATTTCTAAAGCCATTAATTTTAATTAATTACCCAATTAAAACCCTAATTTTACTAACCAATAAATAAAACACACAAGTACACACACCAAATTTCAGTATTCCCACTATTGGGGCTATTACAATGAACTATTGAGAATAATAAAAAAAGAAGAAGAATTAATACAAAATAAAAAATAAATAAAAATACGACAATTAAATTAAAAAAAACCTATAAACTACATTTAACTACAAGGTTTCATCCTTGGAATTCCATGGACCTCTATGGATTTGGTCTTCCAAGTATGATCATTATGTAATCCCCTCCATAATCACCACCACAAAATGATAAAACAATGTTTAATGAATAAAATTATAATTAAAAATAAATAAAATTTGAAATTCAATAAAATCAAAATAATAAAAAATAAAAATAAAATGAAGTAGTGATAAGATAATGCTTATGGTTGATGAATAAATTGCTCCTCAAATTAGTAAGATCACCGTTATTTTTAATAGGCCTTCAAGAACTTGTTATTCTTCTTCTACAAAATCTCCAATGAATAAATCACCAAGAATTTTTTGTGTACTACCTAAAGAAAAGTCTAGAAATCCTTAGGAAGAAGAGAGCCAAAATTATAGAAAAACGTATTGAGGATTGAGAGTTGAGTCCCCCTTCCAAGAGCTTAAGCTCTTTTTCATAGGAAAACCAATAAAACCCTAGGTCCTATACGTATAAAAAGTTCCAATTTTAAAAGGATTTTATTTCCTAAAAATTTAGATAAATCCCAAAAATAAATATAATAAAAAAATTTTAGCGAATCAAAATTTAGGAAAAAATATTTTTTTTTCTGTAAAAATGCAAAAACATATGGAAAACATGTCATTCCATTCGAAATTCTATTGTTCTAATTTTTGTAACTTTTAATTACAAAAAGACCCCTAAAAGAATCTAAATTCTTCAATTACATCTTAAAAATTATTATAATTATGTCCTTCAAAAACCATTGAACCCTTTTAAAAAATGCATTTAGATTGTTGATGTTTTAAACTTTTAATATTGAATACTTACTTATAACATTTTCATAATTGGAGTTCTTTGTCATACCCATATTTGATTATCCTAAAATTGGGTGTTTATAGTGCCATTACCTAAGAAAGACAGATGGTTTAGAATCTATATTGTTTACAGAGATTTGAGCAAGGCATGCCTAAAAGACAATTTCCCACTACCTCATATGCATATATTGGTTGACACCGTTGCCACATATGTAATATACTCCTTTATGGATGGAATATCTCAGTATAATAAGATTTTATGGATGGAATATCTCAGTATAATAAGATCCTAATGGCCATTATCGACAAACTAAAAATAGTTTCATAATAGAATAGGGAACTTATTACTACAAAGTAATGCCTTTTGGTTTAAAGAATGCATGAGCATCTTACTAGAGAATGGCAACTACAATGTTCCATTACATGATACATAATGAAGTGGAAGTATATGTCGATGACAATATGGTCAAGTCAAAGACCAGGGAAGAACACCTATTTGATCTTGAAAAGTTCCTTACAAAAGGCAAAAAGTACAATTTCAGTCTTAATCCAAAGAAATGTCTGTTCAGGTTCACTTTGAGAAAGATGTTAGGGTATGTCATTAGTTAGAATGAAATTAAAATAGATCCAAATAAAGAAAAAGTAGTTAGAGAGATGCCAGTGCCAAAAATAGAAAAAGAAATCATAGGGTTTCTCAGGAAATTACAATTCATCAAGAAATTCATAGGCTAATTAATAGTAATGTATGAACTGATCTTAAAGCTACTTAAAAAAGATCAGCCAGTTTAGTGGAACAAACAAAGTCAGTTATCATTTGATAAGATCAAAAACTACCTAGCTAACCCTGCCAGTCATAAGACTGCCTAAACTAGGGATACCTTTAACCTTGTATTTGGCCATCAAAGGAAATGCAATTAGTGCAACGTTAGCCCAAAAGAGGGAAAAAATGTGAAACATTCAGTTATCATTTGATAAGATCAGAAACTACCTAGCTAACCCGCCAATCATAAGACTGCCTAAACTAGGGATACCGTTAACCTTGTATTTGGCCATCAAAGGAAATGCAATTAGTGCAATGTTAGCCCAAAAAAGGGAAAAGAAAGTGAAACATTTAACTTACTACTTAAGTAAGAAAATGTTACCATATGAGGAAAAGTACCATCAAGTCAAATAGATATGCCCAGTAATGGTATGGACAATGAAGAATCTCATACATTACTTTTAGTACTATATAATTAAGGTTGTGTCTAAAATGGATCCGATGAAACCTCTATAAAGCTCCCTCTCTGGTGGGAAAACTCGCCAAGTGGCTCATGTTATTAATATAATTTGATGTAAAAGGAAGAGCAGTGGCTAAATTTCTAACTTTCAACCCTATTCCAAGCTCAGAAGAAATCCAACTGGACATCCCATAAGACCTTAGTTCAGCCTTTAAGATTCATGGATGGCAGATGTATTTTGATGGAGCAGTTAACCAAATTGGCACAGGAGTCAGGATCATACTACAGTCCCTAAAAGGTGAAGTAGTACTAATTACCATAAAGCTAGATTAAGTTCATGAATAATAAAGCAGAATATAAGGCATGCACACTCGGAATAAAAGCACTAATAGGCCTATGTGAGCAACCTTTTTGTTTGGGTTGTCTCTTGAATTTTGTTTTGAGATGAATTGGTTCTGTAAAGGTCTCTTTATTTTCAAGGGACATGACAACTTCACTGAATAAGGATAAATGATTGGTCTTGAGAGGAATGAGAGACTTTTTTTTTAATTTGTGGAGTTGGCACCCAATTTTTAGAAAAAAAAGAAAGGGATAACATTGGGTCACTCAGTGAGTATTTCCCCTAGCATAGATTTCTAGGTTTAAGGGATCACATCTAGTTTTTAACTATTTCTCATTACATGACGTTTAATGTATAGCTACCACAACACCCAAGTTTTGGTAATGATAGTTTGTATAACATTCATACAATTCATTAGGTAATGGAAGATAATAAAGCTGAAGATATTATTATTACATCACTTTCCTAGTAAAATACATATAAAGGGAAAAAGATTGGAAAAAAGTAAATATAATTTAGATATGATAAATCTACAGGGTAAATGTAATCATTCACATAGCTTGCTCGATCATATGAATGATGGGATAATTAATGACACTCAATCACTTAAAAAAGTAAGCGAAATGTAGATGATCATACATGTTCGTAGTGATTATTTATGATGTTATATGATGATAATGTAGGAGATGCATAATGTCAACACTAGATTGGAATTATGATGACAGTATTCTAGGATATGAACTTTTCACATTATTGATATTTACAATGTGGTTTCATGTTTTGGAACTAGAGGATGCAGAATAATGATATGAAATGAGCATAATTAAGAATAGATTATTTTTATAGCATGTAAAATTGTCAGTCTCCTCACACAAGCACAAGAATATTCTTAATTACTGATGACAGTAAAATAAAATCCAATACGATAAAACAAATGTGTTAAAATGCTTGCGTGGTCCTCAGACTTGACTAAGCTTGTGTGGCTTTTAAAGCTTTAATTTAAAGGAATTATCAAGCTTTCCTCATCAAGAGGTTTGAAATGAAATTAGAATGATGCTAGTTTATATACCTTTGAAGCATTCTTTGATAAAGATGAAGCTTGGTTTGGTGGAAAAGAGTTCTAATCTCCTAAGAAAAAGATAGTGGGAGAGCAAAAACTATCTAGAAAAGGGTTTCTAGTGCCTTCCATTGGAAAAATTTCTTGAGTGTTTATGAATTTCCATTTGCTCCCCCCTTCAAAATGGGGTGTGGAGGTGCCTATTTATAATGAAAAATGTGCAAAATAAAGGAGTATAGGCATGGTCATGCACGTGTCTTTAGCATGGAGCATGCGACCATATAAAGTACGTGCTTGGCGTGTGGTCACACATGCTCGTGCGCAATTACATGCACTTTCACACATTACACACTCCATTATAGGCTTATGCCAGTTTTTTCAAGGTTGGTTCATAAGGTTTTAGAGCCTTCTGGACATGTTTCCAAAGTCTATTTTATCAAAATTGATTTTCATTTTTTCACGAAGCTAGGTTGCAGTCTAATGAAATGAAAACCGATCCAACAAGATGAGTGTTCTGAGAAGGGAATTCTTATAATAAGCTTCTTATTTTTCTAATAATTAATATTTTATAAGGTTAAAGCACAACTTAATAGCTCGGTGATCGATTTTTCACACTTATGGGGTTGGTTAGGTTTTATAAGGTTGCACACTTTAAAGGCGTTATGAACAAGTAGACTCTAGTCATCTCAGAGGTTCATTTCATCATTGGACCTTTATTAGGACAGTCAAATTTGAGGTATGACACCATGGATGTTACAGAGGTTAAGAACCTCAAAGATTCCATGCTAATAATCAATAATGCCATAGAAGAATGAGAATTAAAGGAGTGGCATTTAAAACCTTACCTGGATCACTTGAAATTGCTCACCATGTCCTTATAAAAATGCAGATTCATCCATCTTGCTAGAAACCATAATCATATGGCAAATGCACTTGCTTCCTTAGCATCAATGTGGGAAGGACTATCCAAAATGCCTATGAAGCCTTTAATCCTACTCAGATCAAGACATCCTTGTCATAAGAACCACAGAATAATGAAGATAAAAACAATTGAAAACCCTTAGTTTCATTATATCTTAAGATATTTAAAGGAATGAGCCTATCCTAATTAAGCAAGTGAAAATGATAAGGCACTCATTCAATGATTGGCATCAAAATTCATATCAGACCAGGGTGTGTTATAAAAAAGAACTTCATATGGGTTACAACTCTAATGTTTAGATGAAACCAAGGTTAAAAAAACAATGGAAGAAGTACAGAAAAGTGTTTATGGTCAACACATGAACAGAGAAATCCTAGCTAAGAAGCTAACCAGACAAGGGTTCTTCAGGATGATGACGATGGAAGACTATATCAAATTTGTAAGAGAATGCCACAAGTGTCAAATTCATAGGGATGTCAGTTGCCTTTCCCTAATAGAATCGCATTACATATTTTCTCCATGGCCCTTCTCAACATAAGGATTAGACATAATTAGGAAATCCACCCAATAGCCTCGAATGAACATAGGTACATTATAGTGGTAGTAGATTACTTTACAAAGTGGGTTATAGCAAAATCATTCACAAGGATAGGAGCCAAACAAGTGGCTAAGTGCATAAAAAAGAATATGCTATATCAATATGGGATCCCCCATCACATCATCTTTGACAATGATGTTAAATTCTAAGGGGAAGTTAGAGAACTACTAAGGAGTTATAAGGTGGAACATCATAAATCTTCTCTTTATCGACCACAAGCATATGGGGTCATCGAAGCTGCAAACAAGAACATCAAGAAGATTTTCTAGAAAATGACTCAGACTCATTGAGACTGGACAGATTACCATATGCTTATGGGGGTACTAAAAAACAATAAGAACTTCAACAAGGGCAACTCTTTTCTCACAAATGTATAGGTCAGAAGTAGTACTCCCAATTAAAATAAAAATCAAGACTCTATAGGTAGTAATTGAATTTGAATTACTGAAAGTGCATGGGCTCAATAGAGGTATGATAATCACACTCTCATAGAAAATCAAAGACTTAAAGCTCTATGCCATATACAATTGTATCATGCTCGGCTAACTAAAACCTTCAATGAAAAGGTGAAACATAATAGTGTGAAAGTAGAAGACTGGTCTTAAAGCAAGCAAGTCATAATGTTGTAGGCCCTAAAGGAAATTTAACGAAACTGGGTAGGCATGTACTTGGTCAAACATATCTTATAAAAAAGAGGAATTAAGCTGATGGATTTTGAAGGTAATGAATTATTTGAACTTGTTAATACAGATTGCTTGAAAAAATACTACATATAAATTAAAAAAACTCGCTGAGTTAAAAACCTAAATATGGTAGCTCAGGAAAAAGTTAAGGATTTCCCACTAGGTTAAAAACCCACTTGGGCAACCTAGGAAAAAATTATGGAAAGACCAAAAATACTTAGCTAGAAAACCTAAGAAGGCTAATTAAGGATAGGGGTAAACTTAAATTCGAAATTTGTATGAATGCACTTATGCTTTTCTTAAATGATTTTAGTGAAGTGAGAATGATTGCCAATTTATGCAAAATGACTTTGAAAAAGTGCAATACATTTATATCATCATGAATTGCATTAAGCATGCTTAGCATTTTCTTTTATTACATTATCACAATTCTTACCATCATCTATGAACTCTATCCTCTAAATTAGCCACTATCATAGAAGCCTAAAAAAATCCAAATTAAGTATGAAGAGCTCCAAAAAAAGATGTCCCAGGCAAGAGAGGGAAGAAAAACAAAACCTAGCTAAGTGTAAAAAGCTTTAAAAGGAGACTCCTTAGGCAAGAGAGGGAAAAATAAAAGAGGTAGACAACAATAATGACAAAACTAATCAATAATGATGTACAACAAGGAGCATAACACTATAGTTATCATCATACATACATCATACAACACATACAGGATATATGCCTAAATACAACATCTAGAGTCCGTGACCTTAAGAAAATAGTACAATAAAGCAACTATAAGCCAAAAGCCCTACACCTAGCTCCTAAAATAACTACATCGATCATGGCTGCCATTAGGAGAAAACATTGATCTTGTTTAAGCATCCCTATCATCCGATCAAGGCTCCTCATCATCCATCACAAAGGATGCTAGCCATGATTCCAATTCGCAAATTTGGTTACAATAAGTTGTGTGCTCATGACTAGCATGGAGCTGTTCAGCCTATATTACATAAAAATTGCATGTCATACATTCATGCATGTATAAAATATGTGCATAAATAAATGGATACAATGAAGAAGGCATACTATCTTATTACTTGTAAACTCCAAAAAATGTTGTTGCACACTCGCTACGATAGTGTAACAACACTAAGCAATAGAGATGGGGACCTACAAAGAACAAGCACATAATTCAAACACCATACATCAAGTAAGATAAATGAAATGAGCATGAACATGTGTAGTGTTATGAGGGATAACATCTGATTGAGGATAGCTAGGATAAGGCAAATCAAAATACACTTCTAAAAGATATTCACTCTAAACAACATCGGGCATGATCTAACTACCAAATCCTTAAGAACGGTACTACTAAAGGCTACACTTCTAGCATAGGCAATCACCTCAGTATAGAACATGCTCTCATCCTCCTTAAAGTAGGATCATGATCTTTTCTGATGAGATCATCATCACTGCTAATAAGTCTATATAACCATATCAATTATAGTTTATTACTAGCAAAGTTCTATACATACTTGTACAACACAGGAATAAAAGCTAACTAGATCAAAAGAAGCAACTCTTAGTGATCCATGTGATGCCCCAGTCCTTGAATCTGAAGGATGAGCCTCATATGGATGAGGAGGTGGAGGAAAAAAGCCACTAGCCATAACATTAATTAACTGTAGAATTAACATGTAAGCATAAAGGAAGTCTGCACTCTCTAGGAGTCTCTTAGAAGGATATCATCTCATGGCAGTAGCAAGCTCATTTACGCTAAGCTCATGACTTTAAAACATGTCAGCGAGAGGAGGAGTAGGGACTCTTCTCATGAAATGACCAACCCACCAATGATGAACTCACTCACCCAAATACCATACTTTGCTAGCAAGACCATGTAGTAGCATTCGCCTCTATGTCAATTACCATATTATGACCATCTCCACCAACCAATGTGATCTATCTGCCTCTAATGAAGGAGGATATTCTTAAAAGCAAAAATAAATAATGAATCTCTAGGAAATGAAATAACCAATACAACAAAATCAAGCATACCTATTCAGGGAATAGCTTACTCATATAATTATGAGCCCCCACATAATCCTTGATCAAGTTAGTGGTTTTCCTAATATGGTAGGAATAATGAGCAAAACCATCATCCAGAAAATGCTTGACAATTGGACAAGTAAGAACCTTAAACTCATAAGCCTACATTTGTCAAATCATAATTCAAAACGTTAGAAAAATAAGCAAAGGACAAAGTTCAAAAGAACATATATACCTAAGAACTTTTACTCACATCCAACACAAACAAGCATTCATAAATCCTCAAGCCTCCTCTACAGGCTGCATCTAAACCCAAGTACATGTGGGTAAAAGTGATTTTACCCTAACTATATCTCGATAGGCTATCTAAGTCCCTTAAAACAAGAAAAAATTATAGACTAACCATACTTGAAGGATTAGAGAAAATGGCAACACTAAATAGGTAGAATAAGAAACAATGGGCCAACTACTCTGATAAAATGAGATGAGCATCATACTTTGTTTGCATAGTGGAAACAAACTCAATATAGCAAGTGAGGTACAACCAACAATACTTCATAGGGGCAACTACCCTAAGTAACTCCTTAGGCATTTCCTCACCAACATGGAAGAAAACTCCTCCTCACTAAAAGGACATAGGCTCTCCAAAAAAGCTCGAGCTCGTGATAGCGACAAAATCTAAAGGAGTGATAGTCATCTCTCTAACAGGCAAATGACAAGTATGCATCATATCCATCCATTGCTCAATCAATGCATACATGGTGACCTAACTCAATGGATATAAGTCATAGGATAACATAGTAATAATTTTGTCAAAGCCTTTTCTGATAACCATATGCTTCACACATAGTGGGAGACCTTAATACTGCATGTTGACTTTGTTAAAACTACTAAGCAATGCAGTGACAGACTTGTGAGCCTACAAATAAGAGGTATGCTATCAAATATTTATACAGTTACTAAATACTAAAACATCTTCCTCTCTGTCATTAACATGAATAAAAAACAACAAAGTAAAAGCCAAGAAAAACATTACAGTAAGTGCTAATAAATAGTTATAAAGACAAAGTAAGGGATATCAACTATCAATGCTCATAATAAAATTATGGAATAATATACAATTACAACAAGAACTACAGACCTATGAATAAAAAAATACAAGTGCAACAACAACTAACACACAGCAAAGCAGCATAAATAGTAAAATAACTTCAAAGAAAATAGAGGATAAGGGAGAACCTACATGGTGATAATTATGAATCAAAACATGAACCCCTCAACTGTGAACCATAAGGATCGGACCTCCTTAAGAAAGCCTAAATGATTGAGGACCCTGAGTGTTAGACAAACTATTAGTGCTAGTCCCTATAGTAAAAGTCCCTGCATCAACTCGAATAAGCTCTGTGAAGTCACCCTCAACATCTAAATCATCAAAAATATCCTCAAGATTCTCAGGAATTTTGGGAAACTCCATCTTTTTCAAAGAAAAGAAAATCAAAAAATCAAAAACAGAGTAGAAAAATGCCCATAACTCAAAAGGAATCAAAAAAGGACAAAAAATAACTAAAAAAACCAGAAGAAGCATCCTCAAACCTTAAGAACTCAAGTCTTTATAGACAAGAGAGTGGGAAAGCGCATAACCACACACTTAGTGCATGATCATGCATTCAACGAATGACCATGTTCCCCTATAAGGATGGCCATGTGCCCTTCAACCCCCAACATGCTCTAAATAGATGATACATGCACTCTAAGACTTTGCACTCCTATTGCTCAGGTACTAGACCTTCATTTGAGCACAAGCCATGCATCAAACTTGCATAAAAGCACATTGATGTGAGCTCTAGTTATTTACAGACATCACATATAACATCATTGTCTTCAAAGAACTCAACACTTCTTGAAAGAGGAAAAATTAGGAGAAATATGGTAAGGACATATTATTCAAAATCATCAAAGTGACATCCATAACGTGAAAATAGTGACATTATCACTATTGCCTCATCACTACTTTATCATCACTTAAGTAGCATTTCACAATGCTTAAAGCACCCACATTGCGTAATAGCATCTTCATTTTGCTTAGTAGCACCTTTATGTGCATGACACCTAAAAAGGTTATAGTCGCATCTTCATTTTGCTTAGTAGCATCTCCATTTGCATGACACCTAAAGATGTTATAGTCACACTGCTATTTTTCACAGTAGCATCTTCGTTTACATGACACCAAATAAGGTTATAGTCACATCTTCATTTTTCTTAATAGCATTATCATTTGCATAACTCCTAAAGAGGTTATAACTATATCTGAATTTTGCTTAATGGCATCTTCATTTGCATGACACCTACAGAGGTTATAGTTGCATATGCATTTTGCTTAGTAGAATCTTTATTTTGCATGACACATAAGGAGGTTATAGTAGCATCTTCATTTTGCTCAGTAGTATCTTCATTTGCACGACACCTAAAGAGGTTATAGTCATATATTTATTTGTTTGACACCTAAAGAGGTTATAATGACATTACTTGTTTGCCTGACATCTAAAAAGTTTATAGCAATGGCATTTTCCTAACATTAAAAATGTTAGAACTCTTAACATGACAAGAGAATGCTAGGTCTGACATTTAAAAAGGGTAGTTGTTGCCCTTCATATGCACACTCGTATATCATGCACACCATTCATATGAAAATCACATCTCTAAATGAACCCCAAGTCACATCATCACATATTTGTATTGCATCCTTACATAAAACTGCATCTTGCATGATGATCAAATCACCAAATAATAACAAGTCTAATCATAACACAACAATAAAAATCAAATCTCAATAAAATGTCTAAATATAAACCACAAGTAAGTACCTCTCTCCTTATAAAATGATCTCAGCATCCTTGCATTTTCTTTATGTGTAATGACACTAACACTAGGTGGCTATACAACATATGCAATGCAGGGGCCAACTATCATACCTCAAATTTGACTGTCCCTAAAAAGGTCTAATGATGAAATGAGTCTTTAAACATGACTTGAGTTTGCTTGTTCATAACACCTATGAAATATGAAAAATTGATCACTGAGCCATTAAATTATGCTCTGATCTTACAAATATAAACTATCAAAACAAAGAAAATGCTTATTTTGAGCAATCTTCTCTCAAAATGTGCAGCTTGTTGAGCTGGTGTTCATTTCATTAGATATGTACTAAACTTTATGAAAAAATGGAAATTAATTTTGATACAATAGACTTTAGAAACATGTCTAGAAGGCTCCAAAACCCTTAAAAATGGTATTGGAATAGTCCAAAAAAACCAAAGGATTAGCATGCATCACTTAAAAGTACATGTGTAGCTACGAACACCCCTTGTTGCCACACTCTAAAATTAAGGCCAAATTAGACAAAAAAAAATTCAAAAGCATGTCCAAAAGGCCTAAAAACCCAAGAAACCAACCTTGAAAAGCCCCAAAAAAGCCTCAAATTGCATGAACATCACATGAAAATGCATGCAACCATGCAGAATTATGCATGGTCATGTGCAAGTGCACATGGCCATGCGCAGAGTTCATGATCACATGGTAAGTGCAAAGCAATACTTCGTATAGCCACACGCTCGATTATAGGAATGTGCATTTGACCACGCACTCACACACCCCTTCCTCGACCTTTGCACTCACTCTACACCTTATTTTGACAATAACAATCCACACACTCAAAAAACTATCCGTTCACATATGTTGGAAGCCAATTTGCACATACTTTTAGCTCTCTCATTGTGTTTTTCTTTGGTTGTTAGACCTCATTTCTACCAAACCTAGCCTTACTTTTCTTAAAGCACACATCAAAGGTATATAAATTTGCATCTTTCCACATGTCATTTTGAACCTCTTGATGATGAAAGCTTAATAATTCCTAGAAGCTAAAGCTTCAAAACTCACATAAGCTTAGTCAAATCTGAAGACCACATAATCATTTTAGCATGTTTATTTTATTGCACTGCATTTTACTTTAGTATTGCTAGCATTTATGAATTTTATTATGTTTGCATGTTAAGACTAGCCATTTGCATACTATATAAATAACCTATGGTTTGTATCACTCATTTCATATCATCATTTTGAATCCTCTAGTTTAAATATGTGAAATCACATCGTACATGTCAATAACGTGAAAAGTTCACATTCTGGACTAAGGTCATTATGTTCTCAGTCCAATGATGTCATCATGCATCCTTTATGTCATCATCACATAAAATCATAACAAAGTAATCATTGTAAATATGTATGATTATATACATTTTGCTTACTTTTTGAAGTGATTGAGTGTTCATTGCTTAATCCATTATTCGTATGATCTTGCAAGCTACTTGCATAGTTGTGCTAACCTTGTAGATTCATTATATCTAAGCTAAATTTACATTTTTGCAATCTTTTTTCCTTTTATATGTATTTTGTTAGGAAAGTAATGTAATAACAATATTTCATGCTTTATTATCCTGAATTATCTACTATATTATATGAATGTTATATAAATTGTCATAACCAAAACTAGGGTATTATAGTAGCTATTCATTGAATATTGTATAATGAGAAATAGTCATAAAGTAGATATGATCCCATGAACCTGAAAATCTCTCTTAGGGGGCAATACTCATTGAATGACCAAATGTTTCCCTTTTCTTTTCTTAATTTTTATGACTCTATAAAATAAAAAAAGTCTCAATCCTCCTGAGACTAATCATTTGTCCCTATTCGATAAAGTTGCCATGTCCCTTAGAAATAAAACACTATATTAAAATAGTCAAACAGTGTCGCTCATAAATACCCCTTTATTTTATAAAAAAAATAGCAAAGATCCCAAGGGATAATAATAAGCTTCCTTCCATCAATAGCAAAAAAAGTGAAGTAAAGAACTCGTTATAACTGTCTAAATAAGAAGTAACCTACCCACCAAAGATAAAAATTCCCCCTTCTATTAAGAAAATTTATTACATATCTTGTTAGCAATTACATTTAACCATTTCATTTTTGGAAACCCATAAATAAAGGAACACCCAAATAGTTAAAAGGAATCACTCCTCTTTTCATACTCATAACCTGCTAATACTTAAGAATGCACTTATTAGAAATAACATACCCATAAAATTTTTTTGATTTATTCCAACTCACCATTTGACCTGAAAGACTCCTATATAGCTTGAAAATGTCATTAACAACACTAATATTGCGCATGGAAGCTTTGCTAAATAAAAGCACATCATCAGCATAATGAAAATGAGTTGGAAAATAAGAACCACTAGTGTGAAGCATTAGAATAAATTCACCCTGGCTCATTTTAAAAAAGATGAGTCTACTAAGAAAATCTTCTGCCATATATAAAAAGAGAGGAGAGAAGGGCTCCCCCTATAAACTACTTTAGAACAAGTAAAATAACCTCGAGCTTTACCTTTAATCATAACAGAAAGCCTAACTGAAGGAAAAAAGAGATAAAATTCAATCTTTAAACTTTAAAGAAAACCCAAAAGACTATAGTACATCAAGGAGAAAGTTCAAGTCAACAATATTAAAGGCTTTCTAAACATCAATTTTCATGGCTATATTTCCTCTAAAATAAGATTTATTAAGAATATTAACTCCTTCAGAAGCACTCATATTACAATCTAAAATAATGTAATTTTTTAAAAAACAAAATTAGTAACAAGAAATAATTCTTAATAGCAATTGAGGGAAGCTGTTATGCTAAAATTTTGGTAATAATTTTAATACTCAAATTGTTAAGAATAATCATATGAAATTGTTCTATAGTAATAGCATCAATCACCTTAGTGAGGAGGACTATCATAATAGAATTAATCACTAAGGTAACCACTCTTACATTGAAACAACTATAAACAACAACAAAAACTTCATTTTTAGTCACATCCCAATATGTTTTATAAAAAATACCTATGAAACCATCTGACTTAAGGGCACTTTTAGCATCCATATGAAAAATGGTCTTTGATCTCATCAATAGAAGGACATTAAACAAACAAGAAATTATCATCTCCAATTACCAATGAAGGAACCACATACTTGATTAAATGTGGATTAGAGACAACTAACTTATATGACTTAAAAGGATTTTCAAAAAAATCAATAATATGGCTCTTAATAATTGATTTTATTCAATAAGAACACCATTAATTTAAAGCTAATGAAATCCTTGTGTTGATTTTTTCCTTGTAAGCTATTGATGAAACAAAGAAGAATTATGATTTCCATCTACAAGCCATTTCACTCTACTTCTTTCTTTAAAGAAAATATATTATTGAGTATGGTAGTGATCCAACTTTGCATAAGCATCTAACTCATGCTTGTGAAGGTTATTAAGGAACCCATGATCCATAATTTGAGGTTGGATATCTTTCAAAAGAGAGGTAGCATCTGAGTCATGCTTATAAAGGTCATTAGAGAACCCATGATCCATAATTTGAGGTTGGATATCTTTCAAAAGAGCGGTGGCATTATGAATATTATCCTTAGACATCCAAAGGTGTTATGATTCTAAGCTTTGAGATCAGCAAGAAGGCATTTGAGCTTTGAACCTATAAGCTGCATCTGATGGAGAGCACTAATAAGAACTTACCATGATTTAGAAGTGAAATCTTGGAGCTTAGGATAAGTAATCCACACAGCCTAAAATCTAAATCGAGAAATAATTCTATCCTTGAGAGCAGCACAATGAAGAAGCAAAGGTGAATGATTTGAGTGATGCCTAGGTAATACTAGATAAGAAATATCATTCCTGTAATTAAAAAATTGTAAATTAGCCATGGCTTTATCAAAATAACTTTCAACACGATTAGCACCATGCCTCTCATTACTCTAAGTAAACAAAATCATGGAGCATCCACCAATTCTACTTCTTTAGCCCATGAAACTTTAGAATGACCCATAGGACCAACTAGATGACATTCTAATTCTGAATCTATCATAATACTAGGTAAAACAACATAACCGCATGTATCCCTAAAATCTTATAACTGTCCTACATTATCATCATCAATAAGATGCTCCATGTGATGCGAAGAATGTTATTAAATCAAAATCCTCTAATATAGCTACCTTTATTAGAGGTAGTAGAATCCTCAGATGATAAACTATGAGAAGAACATTATGCAATTGACATTGCATCAGATGTTTTTCTGATGGGTTCAATTAAGAGGATGGTTCTTTTATTGGATGAAAAGTAGGAGGATTAGGGCAGCCTGATGGTAGCACTTGTAGCCAAAAAATTCACATAAAGGCAATAAAACCTAGCAAAGTTTCATAGCTCCGAAAAAAATCAAAGGAAAATCTCTCAAATACAAAATAATTCAATTATCTTAAAATATTAATAACAAATAGTTAATATTATAATTAAACAATTTTTCTTTAACAACAAAACTACATAGTTTGGATCAAAACTACATAGTTTTGATAAGTCTAAAAAATCCCTTAACCTAACTTAATTATCTTTTCTTTTCATGTCCTTTGCCTACTCCTTATCTCACCACCAGCTTTACTATCATGACTTAAACACCCAAGGGCATGTGACTGTCACTAGGTAATGGAAAACTTAATAAGCTTTCAAAACTTGTAGTAAGCCTAAGGAATTTTATTTCAAAAATAAAACTAACTTTAAAATTCTACGGAAAATCCGACAAATTTTCCCATGTACCGGAACATAACCAAAACCTGTAAAAGTGCAATTGCACTCCCAAATACATACATATCAAATAACCAATCATAACTCCAATACTTCAATCCTTAATACAACACAAATATAGTAACAACAACAATAAATATTCAAATCTATTGTAGTGTAAAGAATACCAAATTTTTTACACATTAATAATAATAATATTAATTTAACATACATAATATTGCCGACAAAGAATGAGTTTAGTGTAGAGCAGGTGAACTAACTAAAGACTCCTAGGTTCCTAGAAAAATAGTTAAGGTGAGTCAAACCTCACTGAGTAAACTAATATAAAGAAACATATATTAGTTTGAAAACCTTCTTTTATTCAAATTTTTATTACAAATATTTAGTATGAATTGTGTGTAAAGAAAATCATTAATTTATCAAATACTATATGTATATATATCAAAATATAAGTCTTTTAAGTATGGGGATATATATATATATATATACACACAAAATAATCATTTGGTAACCTTCTTAAAAACATGACTTCCAAATACCATTGCTTAAACTAATATATAATAAAAATAGTAAAATAGTAAAATAATAAAATAATATCAAGAAATAACTTTGGTGGAAATTAGTGGTAGAACCCTAAACCATAATTCTATAGAGTCATTTAGCTCACTTAATGACTGCTAGTTCTTGAGAGTTGAGCTTCCAATAAGCTACCAGCCACAGTTCATCTCTTATTTTAATATTTCTTGTCGATTCCCGAAAGCTAAGCATTTACTGAGTCATGATCTAAATAATGACTATTCATAATTCATACAGCTTATCTAAGAGCTATGGATCAATTGAGCTTCATAATTAAATTTCTCAATAAGGGACTAACTCTAGAATCACTACTTGTGTGCACACGGTCATGATGACACCCATCAGGTACCCCATTCTACTAGTCTTTTTCAAAAATTATTTATCATATGTAAAAGCATAATAAATTCTCTAGAAAATCAATGCTAAAAAATAAATACTTTTAGATTTATAATCCATAATATAACATTAATAATCTTATTAATAAGAATCATGGCAAAATAACATTTGTAGTAATAATCAATTATAAAATTAGCATCTTTAATATGTCCAATCAACAATAAGGATATTTCAAATATTAAAATATAAATTCTTTAACTAAATATCATCTTTAAATATATTTAACCAATATATACTTTATACGCAAATCTAACACACATTTCAATATATTAACTTACACATAGAGTGAACAAGCTGACGTACTATATACACAATATATATAAATAATTATCAAATAAATTCCTAATAACTCCCAAAAATTCTAAAAATTTATAAAAATGATGGAATCATGGAAATTGACTTAGGAACACACTAAATGATTAATTTGAGGCTTAAGAATTATCTCCAACGATTTAACTAACTTAAATTGAAATTAATTAATTTCCACTACAACCTTCCTAGAATTTTTTTTCTCAAAATTTGTAAGGAATTAGAATAAACTCCATTTACAAAAATTGATCACTTTATTTTGTATTATTTATTAAAATTAGTTTCATACATATCTTGGGTTGGTATAGTTTGTTCACTAGAGTTCGGGTGGGACCCACAGGATTCTCATTGGAAAATATAACACCCGACTAAATAAATTATTTCAAAATATTTTGAATAATTAATAGGACACACATAGAGCTTAAACAACCCAAAAATAGGCATTGAAGAATGAAATATAAAAATAAACTAAAATTACTAAAAAATTAATAGAAAATAAAAATTGGATGAGATTGGATGAACGATTGATGGGTACAAACTCCTAGTAATGAGATGAATGCAAAGGAAGCAATCATTCTACCAAAAAAATGCCATAACAGTGCAAATATGAGGTAGAATGGCTAACTATAAAATATAAATTTTGCATTATGCAGAGCCACTTCTTGCAAAATAAACACTACCAAAATTGAAAAGGAGGATGAGATGATTCTATGGTTTGAATTTAGGGTTAATCGGAGATTGTTTAGGTGTTGAATAGAAGAAAAGAAAAGTATTGGAATTAGAAAGTAATTTTACCACCCAAATTGTTTCTCTCCTATTGTTCTTCCCGATCTACTAGTCATAGGTGTCCATTAACAAATGGTTTTCCTAAATTAGGTGAATTATCCAATTTTTCTTGTTGTTTTCCTTTATTGAGTTTTTTAATTTCTTCTGAAAGGTTGTCACAATAATCTTCTAGTATGGCTACTCTATTTTATAGGGTATAAAGTCTTTGATTAGTTATGCCTGTATGAGGTGTATAAGTCATATTATGTTTTGGAAATGTAGTCTAATAATATTATTCTAGACATAATTTGCATATTTCTAATTTGCATTTTATACATCTAGCTCTAATAGTTATATGTGGAAAATGTCTACATTTAAAACATGGATTTATGTCTAATCCTATGTTAAAATTCCAATCAAGCAAGCAATCTGTTGTCTCAAAATTTTTGAGATAAAAAAACATTAAATTAATATTTTCTTCATCTTAAGAAATTGTTGATTCTGTGTCACTGTCAGGTATTTTTTCTTTTATAAATTGATTTATAAAAGTATAGTCTTTAGGTGTTTTTTCTATTTCCTTATATATTTCTTCTAATATTATTGAGTAAATAGAGGATGTGTCTGACATATCTTAATCTACATGTATTAGATTCATGTTTGTTTATTTTATAATCTCTGCATTTCTTGTATAGAGATTATGTTTGTAAGGGCATTCTTTTGCAAAATGTCTTTATTTATGACAGGCAAAACAAGTAAGTTTATTTTGGTATGTTTTATCTGTTTTTTGTCTTCTTACATGTTTGTCTTTTTTAAAATAAGGTTTCTTTTCATCAGATTTCCTAATTTTGTAAGATTTTCTCTTAATCTTTTTAGGAGATCTATGTGTCTTATGTTTCTGCTATTTTTTAGGTTTAGTGTTAGAGTACCTAGACTCGTATGCTTGAGGTGTGTGTATTTTTCTATAATAACCCATGTTTTGTGTCTTAAGTTATTTTTGCACAACTATTGCTATACACTTTTCTTTCAATACTTGCATTATATGTTGTATTCTATGTCCTATGTTATCCCATCCTGTAACTATGTCTAGAGGAATTATTCTAAATTTCTGCTTCCATTTATTGTGTATTTCAAGTCCTAATTCTCCTGGAAGTTTAGAGAAAAGTCTGTTTCCGAATTCTTGTGAAAAATAATTTTCTGAAATGGATGCTAAATGTAAATAATCATAGAAAATTTCTTTTATTTATTCCCAAGAATTAAGTTGTAGTTGTTCAAGGTCTCTAAATGCTTGTTCTTATCTAATTTCAGACCCTGTAATTGTTTCTTGTCCTATTATCATTCTATGAATGAGTCCTGTAAAATTTAATATGTTTGGTCTTAGAGAAATTATATGTTGAAGTTCATGGGGTTTTTCACTTTTGTATGTTTCCCAAGCTCCTCTTACACTTTCTCATAGAAATGTCTGACCTTTATTAATCATGTCTTCTCCAGTAGTTATATTATAATCATATTGAATGTAATGTCTTAGAACTAATGATGACCATTATTCTATGTAAGTGTCCCATTCCTGTGGATCTATTTTGGCAATATTAAGTAATATTTGTTTTCCAAAATAATAATCTTTATCAGGAACTAATCTCTGTCCTATATTGTGTCTCCTAATAGGTAAGGTATCAAGTTGAACTTCTGATGTTCTCCTAAGAGGAATGCCTATATCATAAGTTGTTGTGTATGATTCTCCTGTACTATTTTGTGTGGGGGTTGTCCTAGAGATAGGGTTTCTAGTTGTTGTTTGTGATTCTGGATTAGATTGTGTACTTTCTACAGGATTCATTAATATTTTATTTGTATTATTACTTAATGAATCAATGTCCGAGTATATATTTTATTTGTATTGAAATAATTCTTCAATCTTATTAAAATATTCTTAGAATTCATCAATATAGTATTGTCATTAGTGTTTACATATTCAAGTTTACAAATATTATAGTCTTTGTCTAACCAAAATTCATCATTGTCTGGGTCAAAGTCTGAAATTCTGGCTAAGTAATATTTAATGTATGTCTTTTTTCTTAATGCAGATTCACCCCATAGTTGTCCTTTAACTAATATTGGTGAATTTTCATTTATATTAGAAGTTCTAATTATCATATTTAAAGTAGATTCATCATCTGTATCTTCTTTTATGATAGATTTGTCTTTTTCATAGTCTGTAAATCTTACACTGTATGAATTGTCTATGTGTTGGTAATATTCTGCATTTATAGGGGTTAATGTCTCATTAACTGGTCTTATATGTCCTAAATTCCATTCTAAACCTGTTTCTGAATTTATTTGTCTTAGAGGAATCATTTTGGTTCCTGTTGTGGATATAATGTCAACCAGTCCTCTTAGGTCTAATTTATAGGCTGTGGCTATATTATACATGGCTTTTCTTATCAATTGTATTTCTAAAAGAAAATTGTCTCCCATAAAGTCTTGATATCCTTTTGTTAGTATCTTAATTTTAATATATTTCTTAAAATCATTTATTATCATGTTGATGTTTGGGGCAATATAATTTATACTACCATTGTTATTCATGTCTACTTCCATTATTCCTATAATGGCTTTGTCAAAGTCTGAGTGTCAGGTATCATAAAGTAGTACTAGTACTTTTGTTCCTATACCTGCTCTGTCTAAAGACCTTATTCCAATGACTACTAGTCCTAGATGGATATAGTTAAGATGTTTGTGTGTCCTAAGTTGGTTGCTACCTTCCTGAGAAACTAGTGGTATTATAACTTCTTGTCCATCAGGGCTTGCAATCCTAACATTTTGTCTTAAGGTTAAAAGTTGTGTTGTTCTTATGAGATTGTCTAAAAATGCTTGTTGGTATATTGTTCTAGGATTTAAAGTCCTTTATTGTCTATCAGAAAATATACTTGTATCATTTTCTAGGTCTATTATTTGTTCCAAAGTTTGTGTGGAATTTTGTCTACGGAATAACCAAGATGTCCTATTATCAGGATTTTGTTCTCTAATAGTTCTATATCTTCTTGGAAGGAGTCCTATTTGGGTTTGAGTTTGAGTTTGGTTACTCATGATGTCTTAGGTTCCCCTGCAAATAAAAATTTATTTATGGGCTTTTTGTCTTGAACAATTTTCTTTCCTATGTCAGTAGTTTCAATCTTAAGATTACTAAGTCTTGAGGAAATAATTTCTAATTCTATCTTTAAGTTTAGAGGCATGCCAAATGATTTTGATTCTAATAAAATTTTTCTTATTTCTATTTTGTTAAGTCTTTGGTGGATATGGGCTAATAAAGCAATCATAGTATTGCTTTGGGCTATTATTATTTTGTCTTATAAGGCTTGAACCTTAGAGTTATGGGTGTAGCCTATGTCAAATTGAGTATGAGAGTTGTTATATATGTGTTTGTATCATTTTGCCTCTTCAAAATATGTGTTTTTATAAAAGTCCATTAATATCCTAATATTATCTTTTTTAAGTCTCTAACCATGTCTTTTATTAATGTGATTTCTTTTTCAATTCATGTCTAATTGTGATCTAGTTGTTAATATATTTTCTTAATTAATGGTCTTGTCTGATGCTCAGTTTCTTTTGATTTATTTTCCAAAATTAACTAAGATAATGTATTTATATCCTTTTTACTGGGCAAGTTGTCTATTTTTATAATGTCTAATCTTTTATTAAATATGTCTTGTGTGTTTTTTAGATAATTAATCTGATTTTTTTAATTTAGAAATGTTATCTAATGTCAGGATTTGTTTTTGGAAAATAGTCTTAAATGTCTTGTTAAATTTATCTTGTTGTTGACTTAAGGAATTTCCTAATGAAATTATTAAGTCTGTTATTGTATATAAATGTGGATTTGTAGAGTGTAAACAATGTGTAAATTCTCTACTATGTCTATAAAAACAAGTATGTTTTATCTTGTCTAATTATATAATTGTCTTATGTGTGCTGTTTATAACTAAGTATAAATACTCAAAATTTTGGTTAATGTCTAAATTATTAAGTCTGTTTATAGCTCTGATACCACTGGGGGTTGGATGATACTTTCCAAAATTTTTTTCGTAAAGTATACTAGTGCCAAATGTCTTGGTGTCTAAAGGTAAAAATAATTTTAACTAAAGAAATCTAAGTGCCAGGTATCAGGTTAAAGTGAAATTATCACCTTACAGTCTTCTAAATATTTAATTTGTCTTTTAGTCTTTTCAACATCCCATTTAGCTATTGTAATGCTGTGGTTTAGTCCTGTGTTCTTTATACTAGAAAAATATAATGTTTTTCATCTGGTAATTAAGTCAAGATATGTCTGTATGTGTTCTCGCAAAATTAAATTTTCTTTAAAATTTTTAAGATTTATGTTGTCTAAGGCTTATCTACTCATTAAAGTGTGCAGATTATTTGATAATCTTGTAAATGTCTTATTTTGTAAATTGTCTTTTCAATTTATTTCTTAAGTGAGTTCAGAAGTTGTTGCTTCCTAAGTCTGTCTTAGTATGTGCTTCTTCTAATGAGTCTACTGTAAGTTTCTTATAGATTGGAAAGTCTTATTTCTTATTGTGCTATTTGGTATTCTATCCTATGGATTGTGTGTCTAGTATTTATGAAGAGTCTAAGCCTGATTCTAAAGTCTAGGAAATAGAGGGTTCTGTGCTGAAAGTCTGTTAAGATACTTGTATATGTGGGATATGAGGAAATTGCCTGATTAACATATCTATTATGTCTGCAAGTTTCTGAAATAAAAAGATTTGTCTAGAGACTTCATTATAGTCACAGTCTATATCATGGTTTTCTATGTGGTTATTGTCTTCAATGTTTATATAATGGATTACTTCTTGTCTAAATTCATTTAGAGATTGTCTACTATGTAAATCTAAAAGACAAAAATTTTCTAAGACTTTTTCAATAGTGGTCATGAACAAATACTATTTTAATCAAAATATCATAAGAAAGATTCATCCATAAGATACTTAGATAAATAACCAAAAGCATTCTTCATTTCCAGCCAATCTATTATAAACTATCTAGATGCATCACCCTAAAATAATAGATATAACAAATGGATTAAAAATTTAAATAAGTAAACCAATAGTATAAAACTTAACCTATATATTTAAGGATAAACTAGTGAATTTTCCAAAAACTCTACTTGTTCATAATCCTTATCCACTAGAGTACTTTATAAGGCCTCTTCTTGGCCACTCTTTGTCTCCCAAGGATAATACTAAGGAGTACTACTAGTTTTTTTTCCTTAACATATAGTATGAAAGGGTTATATTATTGATTATGACTTATTTAAATTTTTCATGCAAAATTAATTATATTAAAGATAAAGTCATACATATAAAAGTTTATAATAAAATACCCAGAATGAAGAAAACTTTATTTTATTTATCTTTTCTCTCTGGATGAACCCTAAATAGAGCTTAGAAATACATAATTTAGAAAAAGGTAATTTACAATTCTTATTTTGCCTGGCTCATAAGGAAGTGATTTTTCTCCAGATCCCAAATAGGGCAAGAGATGGATTTACCTTATGAGTTTGCTTTGCTCTTAGTAAAGAGGGCTTTCAGAGTCTTCTATATTTAATATTGAGAGTGGAGTCCTCCTTATATAGCTGGAGGATGGAAGAAAAATTACATAAAATACCCTTTACTGGAAGGGCAATATAAGAAAGGTAAAAAAATAATAATAATGCTTATTAGGATCAAATAAGCATTAGTACAATTTGTTTCTGTCTTCTCGTGGGTTGGCCCATTTTATGTAGTCTTTTCTTTATTAGTTGTCTTTATTCTCTTCATGAAAGGTGGAGAGGTCCACCATTTGTTTTCCGTTGTCTATTGGAGAATGTCTGCTACCAGAAGTGGAGTGAGTGTTTGACTCTATGTCTTTGCTTTTCTGCTCTTTTTTGTATATTTTCTTATACACTTTAACAATAGTATGAAACTCATTGGATCCTTTAAGGCAGAAACTGATAGAGCTAGACTCCAATGTAATACAAAATTTTTAATAATGGGTTCTATCACATAAGTCATAAATGTCTGTTTCAGGCCCATTAATGTTAAAGAAAAAGTTATAAGCAGCTATCCTGGCCTTCCAATGAACTAGGGCTTTAGGCCACAGATTCTGAGGCAAAGTCCATGAAGTTTCTGAATGGAGATGTTTTAAGGGAGTCTTTTATATCTTGGATGTCCAAGGGTGTGAATAAATGCCATTGTATAATAAGGCTCTATCTGTCCAACTATGTCTTTAAAGGGAACCACAATTAATTTAACATGAATGGCATTATGGGCTGCTGCTTCAAGTAGTGGCAATTCAAGGATTTCTAGTAAATTAGTGATGTTGGATGGATCATGGATCCATAAGTTTGTCAAAAGTCCATGTTGGTAAAATTGGAGTGGACTAATTTCAACATTTCTGAATTTTTTACCAAATGGAAACCTGTCAACCCATATTCCACAGGATCTAAATGAATAAACAAGTTGAAAGTGACAAGAGGATGTCTTACCACATAAGTGGTGTTCTTTCCTACAAGGACATCTGTTATCACAATGAAAAATATAACCACAAAAGATGCCATCATTAATAGCATTACATTCAGCAAACTGGTCATTATGACATAAGTCCAGAAATTCTTGGAGGATGATGAACTTTGTCCATGATGTGTCCATTATGTCTTTAATCCATGTATTCAAAAAATAAGAGACATTGTGTTCTATCATCATAGTCTCATTTTTTGTATTGTATATAGGAACAGTGTATTTGGTATGTGTCTTTGCATAAGATGTTCCTGGTTTAGAGAAGGATGAGTTGGAAGTTAGATCAAAAAGTCTCTTTTTAGCTTCTAGGTCAATATAATATGGAGTATTGGGTTGAAGATAGTCTTGAAGGTCTTTTTGGGCTTCTTTATAGTCATAAAAACCTTTGAATTTTGGTGTCTTTAATGTCTTATCAAATTTAGAAATTTGCTTATGGACCTCAATTCTTTGATTAATGTCGGTCCAGTTGTCATAAATTCTTACATATGGGCCATTATAAAGAACATAGCATAAGAATTTTTTACCCAATGGTGTCTGGGATGTTTGGAAATAATTAATTAAAGCATTAATTACTCCCATTTTCTTGGTGATTCCCCTTTCTTCAGTAGGGAGATTCCAGATACTGTCTATTATGCAGAGTTGGGGACCACTAAAGTCTTTTCTTTCTGCAAAATTAAAAGTATGAGTGTCTTTGAAGATTGGTAATTCTTATTCATAGTCGCAACAGTTGCATTTGTCTTAATCTAAATTGTAGGTTTTTTAGAACCCATGTCTTTTCCAGATGGAAATGTCTTAATGTCTGAGTTTTGATTTCTACCACCAAAAATAAGTCTTTCTTTGGTGTCTGAGGATTTTTCCTCTGGAATATCCTGTAAACACATAAAAAGATTAGTCTGGATAAATTTTCTACAAGAGTATTTTTCTTGTCATCTATATATTCAAAAGAAGGCTTAATACCTTTGTTTGTAATTAAATTTACAGAATTTAACCATCTGTTTGCATTAATCTTCTTTTCTATTTGTTATTATAAAATTTTACAATTGCTTCATAGTCTGTCCTAATTGTAAATGGTTTGTCACAAATGTATAAATATAATTTTTCAATTCCATTTATAATTGCTAATATTTCAAAGTCTAAGGATGTAATGCCTTTTTCTTTATAAATACCTAAAGAGTATCTACAAATTTGTTCTTCTATCTTAGGTGAATACTTATAAGGTTTTGCATACAATACAGCTCCCCATCCTAATTCATAACCATCTATTTCTATAATCATGTAATCTATGTTTAAAGGAAGTCTAAGTAGAGGAAGGTTCTGTACACGTTTTTTAATGTCTTGTACTATTCTAATATACTCATTATTAAAATGTGTTTGGCCTTTAATAGAAGTCTTATTATATAACGGCCCAGTCAGTCTAGACAGATCTTTAATAAAAGGCATAGCATAATTTAAGAGTCTTAAGAAGGCTTGCAGTTTTTTAAGTTCCTCAATTTATCAGGAAATTCTACAATTTTCCTAGTAATATGAGGGTGGAGTTTTATTCTTCCTTGTCCTATTTCAGAGCCTAGGAATTCAATATGTCTTTTATTGAGAACCATTTTCTTTTTAGATATTATCATTCCATGGTTTTCAAATATGTTAAATATAGAATCTAAGTGTGCAATGTGTTATTTTTCAGTTTTAGAAAAAACCAAAATGTCATCAATATACACACAAGTAAATGTACTATAATGTCTAAATGCTTTATCCATTTTCCTTTGAAAAATTTATGGAGCATTTTTAGTCCAAATGGCATTACTAACCATTCAAAATGTCCTTCAGGACAACTAAAAGCTATCCAGGGAATGCTATCTTCATGCATTTTAATTTGCTAGAAACTTGATTTTAAATCAAATTTACTGAAAATTTTTGCATTGCATTTTGTTTATTAGTACATCTTTGTCTGGGATTTTATAACCATCTTCATGTGTGTTGTCATTAAGTCTTTTATAATTAAATACCATCCTAGATTGTCCTCTTTTAAGTTTTGATTCTTTTTGGACAATAAAAGCTGGTGATCTATGTCTAGATGTACTTTGTCTTATAACATGTAAGTCTAGGAGTTGTTTAAAATGCATTTTGCATTCCTCTATCTCCCAAGTGTTAAATTTAATCTTTCATGCTTTAATAGTTAAATTAGGATTGATTATGTCTAACTTACATGTTATTTTGTTTTTGTTCCAATGTCTAGTAGGGTTTTCTCTTATAGTCCCTAATTTTTCAAGTCTATTAATTGTGTCATCTAATTTTGTGTGTTGTTCTAAAGTTTTTCTAACCTTAGATAACTCTACTAGGTCTACTAAGTCTATATCCCTAAATTCTTCAGAATCAGGAATATTTTCTTGAGTATCTATTTCTTCTCCTATTAGGAAATTATCTTGATTGTGATTTTTACATTGTCCTTTAATTTTACAGTTGCAATTTTCCAATTTGTCTTTTTTATTTTCAGGAAATTTTGGCAATGGAAGTGCTACCTTATAATTCTCACCATATTGTGTAAGTGCATATTTTGATATTACAGGGCTAAGTATGGGTTTTCTAATAAAGAAAACATAGTCATTTGCCATGTCAGTGCATACATGGCAATCTGAATCAATGCATAGGAATCATAAGACAATGCAGCAATCACGCCATCAATGCCCTTCTCGACAACCATCTGCTTCACACACATTGGGAGACCCTAATAATACATGGTGACCCTATTAAAACTACTAGGTAGCATAGTGACATACCTATAGGGCTATAAACAACAAGTATGCTATCAAACATTTGCATAACTACTAATTACTAACATATCTCTCTCTTTGTCACTTAATAAGATTAAAACAATAAAGGTTGAAAAGAAAAGCATCGTGGCAAGCAAACAATCATAAAAAGAAAATAAAGTAAGAGGTCAGCCATCATCATTCATAATAAAGCTAGATAAGATAGTTACAATAAGAGCTACAGTGCCACGACTACAATGACCTCATACATCAAAATAAATAGCAACACAGTCGATGAATAAGCTTCAAAAAATATGGGCAAAGAGGGACCTACCTTAAAACGTGATGCAACTACACGTGAATCTCCAAGCTATGAACAATAGGGATCTGAACTCCCTAAAATAGCCTGGATGGCTAAGAACTCTAAGCACCAAATGTATTAGCCCCTACTACAGATGTCCTAGCTCTAGTAGCCTCCACAAAGTCAAACTCAAGATTAATATTAGCATCAATAAAAATATCCATTAGATGCTTTGGAATGTTGGGGAATTCAATTTTACGCATAAGAAAATGAAAGTATAGAAGCAAAATAAAGCAAACAACAATTAAAACATAAAAAAGCTTAAGAAAAATCAGAGGTCTAGATGAAGCCTCATAAGACCTCTAAAAAAACTATTTAAATAATCCTGAAGGGGGGAAAGCGCATGACCATGCGCATAACCATGTGGTCATGCACAGTCACACACACTTCCCCCTTCCACACACTTTTCTATGATTTCATGTGCACTTTAAAAATTTACACACTCACTTTTATTATCCTAAACTTCCATTTGAGCATAAGATATTCACCAAACTCACACAAAAGTACACTGACATGGACTCCATCTATCTAAAGACATTATATGTGCACTGCTTTAGTGAAGAAATTCAACATCCTATAAAAGAAGAAGAGCAAGGAAAGTTTACTATAAGCATATCTTACTCCAAATCATCAAAACAACATCCTCCATATGGCAAATCATTGCATCATTACTACATCATCACTTCATCACCACTACATCATCACTACTACCTCATTCATTGCCTAGAGGTCACATTCACATTTCTTAGGAGCATTTACATTGTTTGGAAGCATCTTCACATTGCATTGAAGCATCCATATTGCTTAGGAGCACTTTCACACTGCTAAGAAGCACTCTCACATTGCTTCACATTGCTCAGAAGCACTATCATTGCTTAGAAGCATTCGCATTCCTTGGAAGCATCTTCTCATTGCTTAGAAGCATCCTCACATTACTTAGGAGAATCCATACTACTTAGGAGCATTCTCATTTGCTTAGCAGCATATTCATTCATGTGACACCTAAGAAGGTTATAATCATATATTTATTCACGTGACACCTAAGAAGGTTATAATCGCATGTTCATTCATATGACACCTAATAAGTTTCTAATTGCATGATAATTCATGTGACACCTAAGAAGGTTATAGTCGCATGTTCATTTGCGTGACACTTGAGAAGGTTATAGTCATATGTTCATTTACATAAGACCTAAGAAGGTTATAGTCACATGATCATTCATGTGACACCTAAAAAGGTTATAGTCGCATCATCATTTGTGTGACACCTAAGAATGTTATAGTCACATGTTCATTCATGTGACATTTGAGAAGGTTATAATCGCATGTTCATTCATGTGACACCTTAGAAGGTTATAATCGCATGTTCAATTGCATGACACCCACGAAGGTTATAGTCGCATGATCCATTCACATGACACCTAAAAAGGTTATGATCACATGTTCATTTGTGTGACTTCCAAGAAGGTTATAGTGGCATCCGCATTTTGCTTAGTAGCATGTTCATTTATGTGACATTTACAAAGGTTATGGTGTAATCTCTTTTTGCTTAGTAGCATCCTCATTTGTGTGATACCTAAGAAGGTTATAGTTGTATAAATCTTAAATGCACTTTACATGAATCACAAGCTTACATATGTCCTAAATAGCACCTTGCGTGATGACCAAGTCATAAAAAAATAGCAATAAATAAAATGTAACAATAGTAATCAACTCTTGATAAGACATCTAAAGACAACCTATAGGTAAGTAGCTCTCTCCCTACTAAAACATTGTTTGCATCTTTCCATTTTACTTCAAGTGTATTAAAACTAGTGCTAGGTGGCTATGCAAAACATGTGAAGTAGGGGGCAACTGCCATACCTCAAGTTTGATTGTGCCCAAAAAGGTCCAATAATGAAATGAATCCCTGAGATGATTAAAGTCTGCTCCTTCAGAACACCTCTAAAGTGTGCAACCTTAAAAAGAAATCCTAACCGACCTCATAGTGTGAAAAATTGCTCACCAGGCCATTAAGTTGCACTCTGACCATGAAAAATACAAATTATCATAATAATAAGAGGTTTTATTTCAAGAAAACTCATCTCATATTGCTCAGCTCATTGGGTCGATGTGCATTTTATTAGATCGAGACCCAGCTTCATGAAAAAATGAAAACCAATTTTGATAAAATGAACTTAAAAAACACATATGGAAAGCTCTAAAACCTTCGAATGTGGTCCTAAAATAGCCTAATGCAACCCGAGTATGAGCATGTATTGCTTAAAATTACGTGTAAACACCCCTAGATGTCATGTGCTAAAATTAAAGCAAAATTTGGTAAAATGGACTTCAAAAATGTGTTTAAAAGGCCTAAAAACCCTAGGAACCAACCTTAGAACAGTGCATGTAGAACCCAAGAAGAGTGCCTAAAGAGTTGAAATGCGCATGACAATGCACGTGTGGGCACATGCCAAGCATTGACCACACGCACACTATGCGTGACTACACGCACTTGGCATGGCCACATGCAAAAATTCCCTTATATGCATGTGACCACACCTAAACCACCCTATTGTACATATTTTTCCTATAAATAGACTAATTTGCACACCATTTTGGATGGGGGAGCAAGTAGAAACACAGACACTCAAATATCAGTCCAATTAAGGACATTGGAAACCTGTTTTAGGATAGTTTTTGCTCTCCTACAGCCTTTCCTTTAAGTTTTTAGATCCTTTTTCCACTAAGACAAGCCTCATCTTTGTCAAAGCATGCTTTAAAGGTATACAATCTAGCATCATTTTGCTGCTATTTTGAACCTCTCGAGGAGGAAAGCTTGATAATCCATAAAAGCTAAAGCTTCAAAGCTTATGCAAGCTCAGTCAAGTATAAAGACCATATAATCATTTTAGCACATTTATTTTATTGTACTACATTTTATTTTGCTATTGCCAGTATATGGGAATCTATTATGCTTATATTGAGAGACTAGCAATCTTGCATGCTACGTGAATAATATATACTTTATTATGCTAATTTCACATCATCATTTTGCATCTTTTATTTCTAAAATTATGAAATCAAATTATAAATACCAATAATATTCAAAGTTCATATCCAAGAATAGAGTCATCATGCTCTTAGTCTAGTGATGACCTCATGTATCCTTTATATTATCATCATATATCATTGTAGCATAAATAATCATTACAAGCATGCATGATCATCCTATCATTCATTGAACAAACTGTGTAAATGATCGTATTATTCTTATATATCAGTCATACCATATTTATCTTTCTATAATCCTTTCCTTTTTATATGTATTTTATTAGGGAAGCAATGTAATAAATGAATTTTTAGCTTTACTATCTTATACTTTTGATGTACTGTTGATATGAACCCTACCTATAATAGAGATAGAACACGCATCCAACATTGAAATCATTGCCCAATATTGTCAAGATGAGGTTGTGAAGATGGAGCTAAACCCCTTACTTATTAAAGTGAAGCAACATACTTAGCTATTATAAATTAAACAATCATACAATTCTAAGTTTAATCTAACCTAGCAATTGTAATGAAAGGTAGTAGTGAAACAATTCAAGTAAACTTGCAAAGTTTCAAAAGAACAAAGTTCAAGGAAAAACCTCACTTTTAATATTTCAATGCTTAAATTCATATGTCATAGGGTTAACACTTATATAAGCATGTAAACAACCTAATCCTTGAAGGAAAAGGTTTTATTCCTTATTCCCAAAGATGCCTATACAGGAAAATCCTTAATTAAGGAGATTTCCTTTAAAATAGGATAACTAATGACAACTCATCTTTGAAAAGTCAAAATTGACAGCTCATTACAATTCATAACAACTAAGCAAAATGACAACTCATGACAACTCATGACAACTAAGCATTGAAGCATGCCATGTCACATGTTGACCATTGACACTTGACTTTGACTTATTAACTATTGGATGTTGACTTTGACTTGGAATATTCTTGAATCTTCTCACATCTTCTAAAATCTTCTTGAATCTTCCTTATTGACTCCAAAATAGAAAAATATACCAAAATTCATCCATATTCGGTTGATTAATTTTAGAGTTGCAAATTAAGCTAATTAGCTTGAATTCTTAATATTTAGGCACTTTTTAATCCCTTTTAGGGTTCATATTATTCCCTCCCTCTTAAAGATGATTTGCCCTCAAATCATAGCCAAATTCTAGAGTTGAAAAATTTGCAAATCCTCCAGGGTCAAACTCAAACTCCTTTATTGAAAAATTCTCATTTGAAATAATGATCCACATAAATAGCTTCAACATAACTTAAACTTGATAACACATTTGAAACATAGAACTTCTATTCATGAACATGTAAAGATTGAATTCTTATTGCTTCTTTCTAAACTTGAAACATGAATATCTCAAGTTCTTCTTGCTATAAGTGAAGACTCCATAGATTGCATTATTAACATAAAGAACTTTAATAACATCAGCAAAGGGATCTTTGTATAGCATAGAAGTTTGTAAAACAAATTTCAAAACACTAGAAAAAGAAAGAATAAAGTTGCTATCATGATGAATAATCAACTTGTTATCCTTCTTTTTTCTTTTGTGCACAAACTTCTTGGTTTGACTCTTCATGAGTTAATCCTTGCACATCTTCAATATATTGCTCAAAACTTTGCAAACAATCCTTATTATCTTCAATGACTTCAACAAAGTCACTATTCTTAGATTTACACTCTATTTTGATCTCCCCATATGCAACCACTTTTTTGTCACACTTCTCTTCATGAATAATGCTTTCCTTGACTTTATTAGTTTCATTACATAATTGATCCCCATGCTTCTTCTCATGATCACTTAACACCACTTCAGCATTAGCACCATTTTGATTATCAACCTTATTACTCTAACTCTCTCTATCTTAAGCAAGTGAAATTACATCATTCAAAGAAAAATTAAGTTACAATTGTACCACAAACATAATATTTTATCTAATTTCACTCTTAAGCCCATTTATGAATCTTGTAATTTTCTATCCTTCAGATTCACCTAAATCACTTGCAATTACAAAAAACTTAAACTTTTTAGTGTAATCATCAATAGTTAACACATCCCTTGTTTATGTCTTTTTAATTTAAGATAAAACATATTCCTAACAACATGACGAATGAAATATCTAGGCATTAACCTTTTCATTAACTCCCAATTTCTAACCTCATTTACTATCAAAGCTTCCCACCATATAGCAGCATGATCCAAAAATTTATTAGAAGCAAGTTTGTACTATGTAAAATCACTTATCTAAAGAGAATCAAATATCTCCTCCATTTGTTGCACCCATTTCAAGTAAACAAAAGGGTCCTAGCCACTAAGAAAATAAGGCATGTCCATCCTAAAAAAATAGTTTTGAAAAGATATAGAAAAAAATATTCACAAAGCACTCCCTTACATGTTTACACTTAAGGATGTGAATGCTCTCATGTTTCACTCAATTTTTTTTTTGTTTTTTAATATATGATGAATTAAGAAGAAGAAAAGAATAGATAATACATGAAAATCAAAAGGATACATAACCAAACCTTGAAGTTTGGCTCTGATACCAAAATGATACGAACCCTACATATAACAGAGATAGAACGTGCATCCAACTTTGAAATCATTGCCCAAGATCGTCAAGATGAGGTTGTGAAGATGGAGCTAAACCCCTTACTTATTAAAGTGAAGCAAGATACTTAGCTATTATAAGATGAACAATCACACAATTCTAAGTTTAATCTAACCTAGAAATTGTAATAAAAGGTAGAAGTGAAACAATTCAAGTAAACTTGCAAAGTTTCAAAAGAACAAAGTTCAAGGAAAAGCCTCACTTTTAATATTTCAATGCTTAAATTCATATGTCATAGGGTAAGCCCTTATATAGGCATGTAAACAACCTAATCCTTGAAGGAAAGGGTTTTATTCCTTATTCCCTAAGATACCTATATAGGAAAATCCTTAATTAAGAAGATTTCATTTAAAATAGGACAACTAATGACAACTCATCTTTGAAAAGTCAAAATTGATAGCTCATTATAATTCATGGAAACTAAGCAAAATGACAACTCATAACAACTAAGCATTAAAGCATGCCATGTCACATATTGACCATTGACCCTTGACTTTGACTTGTTGACTATTTGACTTTGACTTTAACTTGTTGACTTTGACTTGGAATATTTTTGAATCTTCTCACATCTTCTAGAATCTTCTTGAATCATTCTTATTGACTTCAAAATAGGAAAATATGCCAAAATTCATCCATATTTAGCTAATTAATTTTAAATTTGGAAATTAAGTTAATTAGCTTGAATTCTTCATATTTAGGCACTTTTTAATCCTTTTATGGTTCATATTAACTATATGAATGCTATATGAACTATCATTACCAAAACTAGGGTGTTGTGGTAGCTATACATCAAATATCATATAATGAGAAATAGTCAAAGAGTAGATGCGACCCTTGAACTTAGAAATCTTTGTTGGGGACAATACTCGTTAAGTGACCCGATGTTATCCCTTTCTTTTCTTAATTTTCTAAAATTGGGTGGCAACCCCATTAAGTCAAAAGTGTCTATCCCCTTGAGATCAATCACATGTCCCTATTCGATAAAGTTACCATATCCCTTAGAAATGGAAAGATACACTACACTGTCTAACAAAGTACAAAAAGAAAGAACCAAAATGAGGTTGCTAACAGTAGAGATTCTCTACTAACTCAAGCTTGACTATAGGATAAGAAATCTCATGCATGTGCTTACCTTTTCACTTTAAGTGTAAAATAGGTATCTCCTGCATGTAGAGATTGACCACTAACTAAAGGTGCATGCTTATGACACATCTCCATGTTGTCAACTATGAAATCACATTGCATGTTAAGCTATGCTTAGGTAGCCACTATGCAAGGATGATCATCATAAGGTCATGCTTATGTGGCACCTTTACAAAATCCACTAATTAGTCTTATGGGCTTTATTTAACACTTAAAGAAGGCCCATATTAATAATATATACACATGGCCCATCTCATGGTCCATATCAAAACTAATATTAATGGAAAATATCAATTTGGTCCTTATACTTAATATCATATATTAAATTAAGTCCAAATTAATATTTAATAGTCCTAATAATTGAATTATATTTCAAGATATGCTAGATCCCCACATAAGCAAAAATCCATTTCAAATTATTTAATTAATTAATTAAACACTTTAATTAACAATCAAATTATTAAATATCATTATCGGTGCTACTCTTATGTGTGTGACTTACTAGGTTCAAGTCAAAATGGCAACGGAAATAAATAATATTAACTCTTAATATTATTGGAAACTCTTTCCAATCTAAATATGAAAATCCCAATTAATCATATTTTTAGTTTCCATAAGTCGTGAGTGGCCTCTAGCATCGATGTCATTACTACCCAATTGGAAATGAATGTTATCCATAAATTCATAAGAACCATATAACATAATTACTATGCACTTAATGTCCCTACATTTGAAGATCTTGACATCGCCTAGAGTCATGGTCAATTAAACTTTAATTGTCATAATCATATGACCTCATCTTCAGTTTAATTCTTAATAAAACACAACTTCTACTAAAAACACTTTCTAGCACTAAAAAATATTTTTGATTAAGTGAAGCTTTACCTGGCCAGGTACTTAATCATTGAGAATAACTTAAATAGCATAGGATATTATCCTGGTTCACTCTAGGTAATGAATTCCACCTTGGTTGATCACTCATCCCTATATAGAACTAACTAGAGCCACCACATGCCATATACCCATACGTGGCTAGCACATGTAAGTAAGCGGTATGTGAGCGACATTTTATTTCTTATTTTTGGTTTCAAGGTGAATTGGTTCCATAAGGGTCTTTTCTTTTTATGTTCAAGGGATTGCATATACTTTTTTAACTATTTTTCATTATACGATATTCGATGTATAGCTACCACAGCACCCTAGTTTTGGTAATGATAGTTTATTACTTTTACACCACTTTCCTAATAAAATACATATAAAAGGAAATAATATTGCAAAAAAGTAAATCTAATTTAGATATGATGAATCTACAAGGTAAATACAACTGTTCACATAGCTTGCTCAATCATAAGAACAATAAGATAAGCAATGGACACTGAATCACTTTAAAGAGCAAGCAAAATATGGATGATCATACATATTCGTAGTGATTATTTATGCTATGATGATAATATTGGGGATGCATGATGTCATTACTTAGCAAAAAATATGATGACTCTATTTTGAGATATGTACTTTTCACATTATTGATATTTACGATGTGATTTCATGTTTTGAAACTAGAGGATGTAGAATGATGATATGAAATGAACATAATAAAGCATAGATTATTCATATAGCATGAAATTGCTAGTCTTATCACACAAGCACAATAATATTCCAAATTATTGGCGATAATAAAATAAAATTTAATGTGATAAATTAAAGATGCTAAAATGATTGTGTGGTCCTTAAATTCAACTGAGCTTGTGTGCATTTTGAAGCTTTAGCTTTAAGGGATTATTAAGCTTTCCTCGTTAAGAGGTTCAGAATGACAATAGAATGATGCTAGCTTGTATACCTTTGAAGCATGTTTTGACAAAGATGAGGCTTGGTTTGGTGGAAAAGAGATCTAATAATCTAAGAAAAGGTAGTAAGAGAGAAAAATTTATTTGGAAAGGGGGTTTTAGCACCTTCGATTAGATAGATTTTTGAGTGTGTGTATGTTTCCACTTACTCTCCTCTCAAAATGGGATTTAGAGGTGTCCATTTATAGTGCAAAATGTATGGAATAGGGAGGCATAGGCAAGGTCATGTGCATGTCCCTAGGATTGAGTGCATGGCCACGTGAAGTGCACGTGGTCATGCGCATGCATGTACTCAAGTGCCCTTTTGTGCATTATGCACTTTAACCAGGGCTTACACGGGCTATACTAAGTCTGGTTCCTTGAGTTTTTGGGTCTTTCAAACACATTTTTGTTACCTATTTTGTATGATTCATCCTTGATTTTACCATATAACACCTAAAGTTGTATACGTGCACTTCTTAGCAATATGCGTTAATCTTCATGTTGTTTTAGACTATTCTGGGACCATTTATAAAGGCTTTAGAGCCTTTTAGATATGTTTTCAAAGTCCATTTTGTCTGGTTTGGCTTTAATTTTAGCATGTGACACCTAGGGTATTTATGGCTTTACACGCACTTGTAAGCGACAAGCGTTGATCCTTGGGTTATGTTGGACCATTATGGGATCACTTTTAAAGGTTTTGGAGCCTTCAAGACATAAAGTCTATTTTTTCAAAATCAATTGCCATTCTCTCATAAAGTTGGGTCCTAGTATAACAAAATGATCAATGGTCTAATAAGTTGAGTGTTTTGAGAAAGGAATTCTTGAAATAAGCTTCTCATAGTTCTAAAAATACATATTTTGTAAGGTTAAAGGATAACTTAATGGCTCAATGATTGATTTTGGACATAAGTGGGGTTGATTATTTTTTTAAGATTGTACTTCTTAGACATATTATGAATAAGTAGACTCTAGTCATCTCGAAGGTTCGTTTTATCATTGGACCTTTTTGGGGGCAATCAAATTTGAGGTATGACAGTTGCCCCCTATTTCATGTGTGCTGCATAGCCACCTAGCACTAGTGTTAATACATGCGAAGCAAATGCAAAGATGTAAAAAAATCATTTTCTTAAAAAAGAGGTAATTACCTGAGTGTTGTGTTATTATGATTTAATTATTGGGATACTGCCACTATAACCTTTTCAAGTGTCAACTAAATAGATAGATATTGCCACTATTACCTTTTCAGGTGTCAGGCGAATAGATAGTTACTACCACTATAACCTCTTCAGGTGTTAAGCAAACAAATATATAATGTGACTCCTTTTTAGGTGTTAGGCAAACAAACCATGCCACTATAACCTCCTCCAGTGTCAAGTGAATAAATAGATATTGCCACTATAACCTTTTTAGGTGTCATGTGATCAAAATCATGACACTATAACGTCTTCAGGTGTCAAATAATCAAAATCACGCCACGATAACCTCTTCAAGTGTCAAGCGATCAAAATCATGCCACTATAACCTCCTCCGGTGTAAGGTGAATAGACAGATATTACCACTATAATACTACCACTATAACCTCTTCAGGTGCTAGGCCAACAAAATCATGCCACTATAATCTCCTCTAGTGTTGGGTGAATAGATAAATACTACCACAATAACCTCTTTAAGTGTTAGGTGAACAAAATCATGCCACTATAACCTCCTCCGGTGTCAAATGAATAGATTATTGTGATCATTATGATTGATGTAATGTGTCCTTCTCTTTTAGTCTTAGTTGGTGATGATACAATGATAATGTACTAATGATGATGTAATTACATATTGTGTTGTAGATGTTATTTTGATGAGTAGGGTATCCTTTTAATGATTCTTCCCTATTTTTATTTTTTTAAGAGTGCTGAATTTTAAAAGTGGTGAGGTCACATGCGATGTCTTTAAATAGATGTAGTCCTCATTAGTTTACTTTTATGTGAGTTTGATGCATGGCTTATGTTCAAATGGAGGTTTAGGACCAGAGAAATGAGTATGCAAATTCTCAAAGTGCACGTTCAACTGTATAGGAGCATGTGGAGGGGGGAACAATGCATGGCTATATGTGGCCATGGGCATATGGCCACATACCTCCCCCTCTCTTTTCTATTAAAGATTTGCATTTTTAAGGTTTAAGGAAGCTTCTTCCAACCTTTTTTGAGTGTTTTTCATCTTTTCTTGACCCTTTTAAGTTTTGGGTATTTATTGCTCTATTTTTTACTTCTGAATTTTTATTTTTCTTTGCATAAGATGGAGTTCCTCAACATTTTAGAGGGTCTAGATGATATCTTTTCAGATGTGGAGGGTAACTTCACAGAGACCACTATAGTAGGGACATCCATTGTGGGGATTAGTACTGATGGTCCATCAAGCGCTCAAGGTCCTCAACTATCTAAGCTTTCTCAAAGTGGCATGATTCCTATGGTTTACAGTCTAGAGAGTCAGGCTTGGACTCATCATCATCGCCAAGTAATTCCTTTCTTGCCTTTATATTTTTAAGCTTGTTATTTATTTTGCTATATGAGGTTATTGTAGTTGTAGCTTTGTAGTACTTAATGTAACTGTCTATTAAGTCACAACTTTATTATGAATACTCTTGCTTTATTTTCTTCTTGTGATTGTCTACTAGTGCTTGCTGTGATGCTTTTCTTTTTGGCTTTTGTTATTGTTCTTATTAAATAACATAAATAGAAAGATGTGTTAGTATTTATTAATTATGATAATTTTTCATATCATACCTATTATCTATAGCCTCATAGGTCCATTACTATACTACCTGGTAGTTTCAACAAGGTCAATATGTATTATCAGGGTCTTCCATTATGCATTAAGTAGATGATTACCAGGAAGGGTTTTGACATGGTTATTGCTGCATTATCTTATAACTTGTATGCATCAAGTCATATTACTATGTTTGCACTGATAGAGCGATAGATGGACACGATGCGTACTTTCCATTTTCCTGTTGGGGAGATGACCATCACTTCTTTGGATTTTAATGCTATTATGGGCTTAAGCTTTTCTACAGAGCTTATTCCCTTTAGTGAGGAGGAGTGCTCTTCTACAGTGGTGAGGAGGTGCCTTATTATAGAGTTGCTTGGGTTGGCCACTCCTATAAAGTCTGGTTGCTTGTACATCACTCATTACACTAAGTTTGTTTCTTTCATTCGAATTATGTACGATGATGATCTTCTTCTAGCAGAGTAGTTGGCTTGCTCCTTTTTGTTTTAGTTGTTGACTGTTGTTATCTTCTTGAACCCATCATGCACGGGTAGTCTACAATTGATGCCTATTTTAAGGGATTTGGATGGCTTGTCGAGGTATTTCTAGGGTACTGTTGCTTTTGCCCACATGTACTCAAGCCTTGATGTAGTATCTTTAGGTGCCTCAATGCTTGTTTTTGCTGGATGTGAGTAGGAGTTCTTATGTATGTTCTTTTTACTCTTTGTCTTTAGTGAATTATGTCTAGTCCCCATGTTGAGAATGTTGGGTTTCATAATACAAACGTAGCGAAAAAATTTAAAATTTATCACTTTCCCAAACCTGGATCCATGTAATTCGACTACTTGATTAAATATAGGATTTAAAAAATCTCACAAAAAACGCAGAAGAGGCAAGATTTTCTGGAAGGATGAGAGGAGGTTCACACTGGTGACACCTTACCTTGAGCCTTTTTTCTTTGGTTGTTCGGATCAAGACCTCTTTAAAAGGATGCGTCCTCTATAGCTATCCACATGAACAGCCCTTCACAAAATGAATTGGAGTGTGTGTGCTAGCAACCTCCTTGATTGTCTCACAAATCAAGAACAAATGAAAACTCTGTCTTTGTTTTCTAAGAAGAAAGAAAATGAATTTGGAGGCAGGAAAAACAAGTGTGTGAAATCCTAGAGAGTATAACATGTTTATAGACTCCAAATTAGGGTTTCACCTACCAATGACCTTTTGGTAATTTCCATTTATTATATTCTGATTTTGTTTCAAAACAAATAAGAAATAATATCTTATTTATTTATTTAAAATAACATTTATCTTAAATAAATAAACAAATAAATAAATAAATAAATAACTTTAATTATTTATTTCCACAGAGTTTATTTTGGGCTTATTAAACCCATATTCATTTTGGGCTTGTTCTAAGTGTATGACCTTGTAGGTTCACATAACATTGGTAGTGGGCCTAAATCTCTATTTAGGCCTATAAGTCATAAGTTGCCTCTAGCAAGACATTATGACTACCCAAGTTATGTGACGTCAATAATTTGACATAACCTAATTACAATGAATTTTATTGACCCTTTATCACATGATATCTTAATTGAACATAAGGCATAGAATGTCATCCTTATATAGTTCAATATTATGACTTGATTCCTAGTAGACTAAAGATGATAACTCTTTATCAATTCATTTCAGCATGGCCATGCATTTTCCTTCAGTTTATCTCTTCAAGGGGCCCTTAAATATCTTTCTCATATTAATGAGGAATAAATCCCTTCTAAATTACTCACATTCATCATATAACTAATTTTATATCCAACAACATTCCAATTTAATCGTCCGGTTAAAGACAATGTTAGAATGTGTCAAAACATAAAATAGCTATGTAGAAATCCATGATGATTTCAAGGTCAAAGGACCAAAATAAAATTACTGTGATGAGAAATACTTATGATAATAATCTATGTAGTATTTTCATAGTGGGTCAATCCAGTACATGATCTCTCATCATGTACCTATGAGTTGACTTAATATCTCATATTCATGATTAGTAAAACATAACCATCAGTCAACTTCATACTAGCCTTAATACTTTAATATTTATATATAATGAATAAATGGCTAGGGATAATTAGAGTAGAACTCTTATTTTAATTTAAGGGTTTTATTATCACGTCATATACTTGATGACCTTAGTAAGAATTAACCATTCATATAATTATCATAAAATCAAATGATAATGAAATACCTCTTTATTAATAAAATAAGAAAGTCGATGTATAATAGCAAATGGTTGACCTAGTGCATATCACTAACAATCTCCCACTTGCACTAGGCCCAATCAACATCATATCGAATACCCATGAACCTAGTATGACTCTCATGTCTAGGTTGTGGAAGAGGCTTAGTCAGTGGATCAACAACATTATCATTTGTAGGTACTCTGCATATCTTGACGTCTCCTCTCTCAATGATTTCTCGAATGAGATTATAGCGCCTGAGTATATGTTTGGATCTCTAATGTGATTTGGGCTCCTTAGCTTGGGCTATAGCTCCATTATTGTCACAATACAAGTTCACTAGATCTAATATACTAGGAACAACACCAAGTCCAATTATGAACTTCTTGATCCAAACAGCCTCTTTAGCTACTTCTGAGGCAGCTATGTACTCATCTTCTGTTGTAGAATCAGCAACAGTGTCTTGCTTGGAATTCCTCCAGCTCACTACACCTCTATTCAAACAAAACACATATCCTGAATGTGATCGAAAATCATCCTTGTTAGTTTGGAAGTTGGCATCTGTGTAACCATTTACAACTAGCTCATCTTCCTGACCACTATATAGTAAAAATGCATCCTTAGTTCTTCTCAAGTACTTAAGCATATTTTTAACTGTTGTCCAGTGACTTTCACCTAGGTCTGACTGGCATCTGCTCATTATGCTTAAGGCATATGAAACATCAGGTCGAGTACACAACATTGCATACATGATAGATCCAATAGTAGAAGCATATGGAATCTTATTCATGCAGTCTCGCTCATCTTGTGTCATAGGACACTGAGTCTTGCTGAGACTAATGCCATGCGAAATTGGCAAGAATCCTCTCTTGGAATCTTGCATATTAAAGCTATTCAATACCTTATCAATATAAGTGCTTTGACTTAGGCCAATAATCCTTTTAGATCTATCTCTATAGATCTTGATACCTAATATATAAGCAGCTTCCCGTAAGTATTTCATTGAGAAACAATTCCTTAACCATGATTTAACATTTTGTAAAATAGGGCTATCATTTCCAATGAGTAGTATGTCATCCACATACAGTACTAAAAACACAATAGCACTCCCACTAACTTTCTTGTATACACAAGGTTCATCTTTAATTTTAATGAAGCCAAATTCTTTGACTGCTTCATCAAAATGAAGATTCCAACTCCGAGATGCTTGCTTCAATCCATAAATGGATCTTTAAAGCTTGCATACCTTTTTAAATTCTCAAGACTAACAAAACCCTCTAGCTGTGTCATGTACACATCCTTAAGTAAGTTTCCATTGAGAAATGTTGTTTTGACTTCCATTTGCCATATTTCATAATCATAGTAAACAGTTATGGCAAGGAGAATTCAAATAGATTTTAGCATAGTCACTGGTGAAAAGGTTTCATCATAGTCTATACCATGTGTTTTTTTAAAACCTTTTGCAACCAGTCTTGCTTTAAAGGTATGCACATTGCCATCCATATCAGTTTTCTTTTTGAAAACCCATTGGCACCCAATAGTTTTTAAACCATCATTTGGGTCAATCAAGGTCCATACTTGATTATCATACATGGATTGCATTTCAGATCTCATGGCTTCAAGCCATTTCTCAGAGTCAGGACTATTTATGGCTTCCTGATAGGATGTGGGCTCATTTTGATCCACAATTAACACATCATTATCACTGGTTATGAGAAATCCATATCTCATAGGGATTTGACATGTCCTACTAGACCTCCTTGGGCCTTCTAGTACTTGTGCAGGTTCAACAACTTCTCATTGATTTAGCTGCAGTTCCATATTAGGTACAATACTATTTTGTGGGCCTTGAATTTCTTCAAGTTGCACTGTGCTCCCACTGCTTCCTTTGGAAATAAACTCTCTTTCACCATTCCGAGACACAAACACTTTGTTCTCAGACACATTGTAGAAGTAATATCCTTTAGTTTTTTTAGGATATCCCATAAAAAGGCATTTATCATATTTGGGTACTAGTTTATCTGAGATTTGACGCTTAACAAAAGCATCACATCCCTAAATCTTTAAAAAAGACAAACTGGGAGTTTTTCCAGTCCATATCTCATATGGTGTCTTTTCAACTACCTTCGATGGAACTCTATTCAAAATGAATGCAGTAGTTTCTAAAGCATATCCCCAGAAAGAGATTGGAAGATCAGATTGACTTATCATAGATCGAACCATATCCAATAGAGACCGATTTCTGCATTCAAACACACCATTCCATTGTAGTGTACCTGGAGGAGTCAATTATGAAACAATCCCACAATCTTAAGATGATCTATAAATTCTTAGTTTAAATATTCACTACCTCGATCAGATCTTAGTGTTTTAATATTTTTACCAAGTTGATTTTATACTTCATTCTTGAAAATTTTGAACTTTTCAAAAGATTCAGATTTATGTTTCATTAGATAGAGATAACATATCTACTAAAATCATCTATGAAAGTTATGAAGTACTGAAAACCTCTTCTAGAAGTTGAGATTAATGGTCCACATACATTAGAATGTATTAGGCCCAATAAGTCATTAGCCCTCTCACTTTGTCTAGTAAAATGTGTTTTAGTCATTTTTCCAAGTAAACAAGATTCACATGTATCAAATGATTCATATTCAAATGAATTTAAAAGCCCATTTTGGTGTAGCTTTGAAATGTGTTTCTCATTTATATGGCCTAAACGACAATACCAGAGATAGGTCAAGTTTAAATCATTAGATTTAGACTTCTTTGTATCAACATTATAGATTACCATTTTATTATTGTCTTTGACATCTAAAACATAAAGTCCACTAGTGCATGGAGCATATCCATAGAAAATGTTATCCTGATAAATACTGCATTTATTATTCTTAATAATAAATTCAAATCCTTTCTTGTCCAAACAAGAAATAGAAATAATATTCTTACACATAGTAGGTAAATAATAACAACTTTCTAAAGATAAAACAAGTCCACTAGGCAAAGGTAACTCATAAGTTCCTACAGCTAAAGCAGCAACTCTTACTCCATTGCCAACTTGTAGGTACACTTCGCCTCTTGCCAATGATCTACTCCTTTTTAGACCTGCACATTTGTACAAATGTGAGATCCTAATCCAGTATCTAATACCCAAGAATCAAAATCAAAATCAGATAAATTTAATTCTATAACATGAATACCTAAAGAGGTAGTCTTACCACCCTTTTTCTTCTTCAGATCATCCAAATAGAGCTTGCAATTTCTTTTTCAATGGCCTGGCTCATTACAGAAAAAACAAATTCCTTCCTTTGCATTGGGTTCAACTTTGGATTTGGGCTTGGGCTTTGGCTTGGGCTTTTGAAAGCCTTTAAAGACCTTGCCCTTTCCATTTCCAACCCTTTTCATCCCCTTTCCCTTATTGACCATGAGAACATCCTTGGTGTTACTCTTGATGTTCTTTTCAGCATCCCATGCAACTCTAAAATAGTCTTCTCCATACTATGCATATTGAAATTCATAATAAAGCTATCATAAGCTTCAGGCAAAGATTGGAGAATAATATCCACAGCCAGTTCTTGTTCAATCTTGAGACCAAGCATGTCCAAGTGATCAAGATAACCCTTCATCTTGAGAACATGAGGACTGATAGAGTCGCCAGTAGTCAGCTTGCAAGAAAGAAATGCCCTAGTGGTATTGAACATTTCAATTTTGGATTTCTCTTGGAACATTTCCTTGAGATGGCCTATCATAGTATAAGCCTCCATTTCCATCAGTTACTTTTATAGCTCAGATTCCATACATCCAAGCATGACACAAGTGACATCAGTAGAATCATTGAGATGCTTGGTATAACCATCCCTTTGTGCTTTAAGAGCATTGACAGCTGGTTCCTCAAGGATGGGTTGATCAAGGATGTATTCCTTTCTCTCATGCCTAAGAAAAATTCTTAGGTTTTTGTACCAGTCAAGAAAGTTAATCCCATTGAGCTTATCCTTCTGAAGGATCGATCGCAGTGACATGGTAGGTGTAGTGTTTGAAGTCATTATCTACAACAAATATATGTAAAGTCCATTTAGTATTTTATTAAATATGTATGAGGCATAATAAAAACTCCCACTAAATTTACTCAAATCAATAACCCACTAAGTTAATTTTACAAATTTTAGTGGGCCAAGATCCATATTTCACCATACTCTAAATGAGCTTTGGCTCATCACCTAAAATATGGTTATTTAGGTAGACAACTCTTATCAATTACATCTCATGTAACTCTTGGATGTTATAGGATTTGACATCACATGTCATGGCTAAAAATCGCATCTAATGCCCTTGGTCCAAAACCATTTTGATAACCTAGTTAAGTCAAACCATATCAAACGTTTGGATAGCACCATTATCCAACTTGCCTTGCCCAGATAAATTTATACACCCTGCTTTGGCAGGCTCAAATATAATAATCTAAGGCTTGACAAGTGTTGAACTTATGGAAGGCATTATAATGACTTAATATTAAATGAGGGTTCATCTTTATTTAATCTTATTTAGTTATTGTTATTTTGTATTGCATGGCATCATATGGCATCACATACATGGCATCACATACATAACAACAAAAATAAATGTGACATAGCATGGCCCAAATCTAAGTTAATCTTTATAAGCCAATATGAAGATCAAAGGTCAAACCTAGGTAATATTAAAATTACAAATTGAGCCTCCAACTTGGATCTCCATCTTCTACAATGGATCTCCTTCTTTGGTTCCCACCTTGGATCTCCATCCTGGGCCTCCAATTTGAATTGCACCATGGGTCTTGATTTACAAAAATTGTTGTAATTTATTCTACTATATTCTAATAAAATAAATACAATAAAACAAAAATGACTTATAGGCCATATTTAAAATTACAACCCATAAAAATAAAATCCAATCACATTGGTTTAAGGGTCATGCTATGCACCATGCATAAAACAACAAACATGTATAACATAATAATCTATTTAGTTATTAAATCCAATTATTATGTTAAAAATAAAATAATGTGACAATTCTTTAAGGGTCAAGGGGCAGCGCCCCTAGTGGGGTTCTAAGGGGCAGCACCCCTGGCAGGGTTTGGGGCCAGTGCCCCTAGTGGCAATCCCACTGGCCAGTCAGCGGGTTCGACGGTAAACACTTTACCTTAGCTCTTCGGTGAATTGCTTTACAAATTTCTGAACATTAATGAATTTTCATAATCAAATTACCATAAAATAAATTTTTTCAAAATACACAAAATGCTTAATTAAAAAAGCCACCTAATTTGTGTTAAGGAAGCAACTAACCAATTTTCGTAATCATATTACTGAATCAGCTATTGCCTAAAAACATCACTTTCTGTAAACATCTTACAGTCTGAAAAATCCATTCAAAACATATCAAAATATATATTTTTTAAATAGACGCATCCATTAAGAAAACCCTAATTTATATAATCAAAATTACAGCTTGAATGAATCTATATAAAACAAATCTATTCTGCATAATCTGTTTAACATTTAAACAGATTGCCCTTAACACATAATCTACATAATCACAAAAATTTTGTTTCAGATTTAATTAAAAATGATTTTCCTGATCAAAATAGACAACAATTTTCCTAATTAAAACATGAAACATATATGTTGTTTCAATTAATCATATTAATCAAAACAAAATACATCACAGATTTAAATCCTTAAGTGATTAGGTTTTCAAAAATAGAATTTATGTTTCATTAAATCACATTAATAAAACATTATACTTAATTCATTTTTATAAAAACTTCATACATAATTTGTTTTCATGAAACAACATTCTGAATTCATAAAATCAAAAACTTTTTTTAGTTTAATCACATTAAACCATTACAAACATTAATCAAATTAATGTTTAATTCCATTTTCAAATAGATTACTAATAATTTTCACAAAACAAATCAAAACCCCTTTTGATAATATTGAAAACCCTTTTTCAAAATGAATCATAAACCTTAACATATATCACACATACACATAATCAATTAATCGAATTACAAGTGGCTCTGATGCCACTGTTGGGTTTCGTGATATAAACGCAGTGAAAAAATTAAAAATTTATCAGGTTCCCAAACTTGGATCCATGTAATTCGACTACTTGATTAAATCTAGGATTTCAAAAATCTCACTAAAAATACATAACATGCAAGATTTTCTAGAAGGATGAGAGGAGGTTCACACCGATGACACCTTACATCGAGCCTTTTTGCTTTGGTTGTTCGGATTAAGACGTCTCCAAAAGGATGTGTCCTCTATAGGTATCCACATGAATAGCCCTTCATAAAACAAATTGGAGTGTGTGTGCTAGCAACCTCCTTGATTATCTCACAAATCAAGAACAAAAGAAAAACTCTATCTTTGTTTTCTAAGAAGAAAGAAAACGAATTTGGAGGTAGGAAAAACAAGTGTGTGAAACCCTAGAGAATATAACATATTTATAGACTCCAAAATAAGGTTTCACCTACCAATGACCTTTTGGTAATTTCCATTTATTATATTATGATTTTTTTAAAAAAACAAATAAGAAATAATATCTTATTTATTTATTTAAAATAACATATATCTTAAATAAATAAAAAAACACTTCAATTATTTATTTCCGCAGAGTTTATTTTGGGCTTATTAAACCCATATTCATTTTGGGCTTGTTCTAAGTGTGTGACCTTGTAGGTTCACATAACATTGGTATTGGGCCTAAATCTCTATTTAGGCCTACAAGTCATAAGTGGCCTCTAGCAAGACATTATGACTACCCAAGTCATGTGAAGTCAATAATCTGACATAACCTAATTACAATGAATTTTATCATCCCTTTATCACATGATATCTTAATTGAACATAAGGCATAGAATGTCATCCGTATATAGTTCAATATTATGACTTGATTCTAAGTAGACTGAAAATGATAACTCTTTATCAATTCATTTCAGTATGGCCATGCATTTTCCTTCAGTCTATCTCTTTAAGGGGCCCTTAGATATCTTTCTCATATTAATAAGGAATAAATCCCTTATAAATCACTCATATTCCTCACATAACTAATTTTATATCCAACAACATTCCAATTTAATCATCTGTTTAAAGACAACGTTAGAATGTGTCAAAACATTAAATAGCTATGTAGAAATCCATGATGATTTTAAGGTCAAAGGACCCAAATAAAATTACTGTGATGAGAAATACTTATGACCATAATCTATGTAGTATTTTCATAGTGAGTCAATCCAGTACATGATCTCTCATCATGCACCTATGAGTTGACTGAATATCTCATATTCATGATTAGTAAAACATAATCATGAATAAACTTCATACTAGCCTTAATACTTTAATATTTATATATAATGAATAAATGGCTAGGGATAATTAGAATAGAACTCTTATTTTAATTTAAGTCACATACTTGATGGCCTTAGTAAGAATTAACCATTCATATAATTATTATAAAATCAAATGATAATGAAATACCTCTTTATTAATAAAATAAGAAAGTCAATGCATAATAGCAAATGAGTGACCTAGTGCATATCATTAACAGAGAAGGGCCATGGAGAGATGTAATGCAATTCTGTTGGGGGAAAGTGGCAGACATTCTCATAGATTTGACACTTGTGGCATTTCTTTACAAAATTGATACAATCTTCCATCATCATAATCCATAAGAACCCTTATCTGATTAGGTTCTTAGCAAGGATTACTCCATTCATATATAGACTACAAACAGCCTTATGTACTTCTTCTATTGCTCTTGTCACCTTAGTTTCATCTAGACATTAGAGCTGTAAAATGTTTGAGGTTCTTTTGTATAGCACACCCTAGTGTGATGTGAATTTTCATGCTAATCATTAAATGACTAATTTATCTCTTTCATCTATTTTTTTTAGGATAGGCTCGTTCCTTCATATGTCTTTGGATGTCATAGAACTCAAGTTTTTTTTTCTATTTTTATTATACTATTATATAGTTCGTATGCACATGGTTGTCCTGATCTGAGTATGATTAAAAGCTTCATGGGCATTTTGGATAGTCCTTCCCACACTGATACTAAGGAAGTAAGTGCATCTACCATTTAATTGTGATTCCTAGGGAGATGAATGATTTTTCATTTTTGAAAGGACATGGTAAGTGGCCTCAAGTGATCCATGTAAGGCTTTAAGTGTCACTCTTTCAATTTCCACTCTTTTGTTGCATGGTTTATTGCCAGCATGGAATCTCTGAAGATTTTGACTTCTGTAACATCCATGGATATTAGTGCTTATATTCTGAGTGCTCATGCCTCATATTCTACTTCTTTATTTGTGACTTTAAATTTGAGCTTTTTGGCCATAGGTACTATTTCACCATCTTAGGATTGTAATATGACACTAACTCCTATGCCAAACTAAATGACCACTCCAACAAAGTACATGCACCATCCATGGATTTTTATGGCTAAATTGAGGTCATGTAGGAAGTCTAATTAGATTTTTTCTAAGTCTATAATGGGGTTGAGAGCTAGAAATCCAGCCATTGCTCTTCCTTTTATTGCCTTCTTAGTTAGATACTACACATTGAATTCTATTAGTAGCATGAGCCACTTGGCAAGTTTTCCTACTAGAGAGGGAGCTTCATAAAGGTACTTCATTGGGTCCATTTTAGATAGCCTAAATTCTATAGGACTAAAAGTAACATATGAGTTTCTTCATTGCCAATACTATTGCCAAGTATATTTGTTTGACTTGGTTGTACTTCTCCTCATACAATGGAATCTTCTTGCTTAAGTAATAGATTGTGTGTTCTGCTTTTGTTTCACCCTCTTAGGCTAACATTGTACAAATCACATTTCCTTTAATGGCTAGATACAGGGTTTAAGGTATCCTTGGATTAGGTGGTCTTAGAACTAGTGGGTTGGGTAGGTAGTTCCTAATCTTTTCGAATGCTAGCTAACAATGTTCGTTTCATTTAACTAGATGATCTTTTCTAAGTAGCTTAAAGATCGATTCACACACTAATGTCAACTTGGTGATGAATCTATTAATGAATTGTAGTTTCCTTAGGTGCCCTATGATTTATTTCTCTATTCTTAGAACTGGCATCTCTCTAACTACTTTTGCTTTGTTTGGATCCATTTCAATCCAATTCTGATTGACAGCATACCCCATCATCTTTCTTCAAGTGACCCTAAATATTCATTTCTTTGAATTAAGCCTATGACTATGCTTTTTGACTATTTTGAGGAATTTTTTGAGGTATGATGGGTGTTCTTCCCTAGTTTTTTACTTGATGATCATGTCATCAACATACACCTCTACTTCTTTGTGTATCATGCCATGAAACATTACAATTGCCATTCTTTGGTAAGTTGCGACCGCATTCTTTAATATGAAGGGAATCACTCTATAGTAATAAGTACCCCATTTTGTTATGAAATTATGTTCGCTTTGTTGATAATGGCATTAGGATCTGATTGTACCTAGAGAATCCATGAATGAAGGTGGACATTGCATATGTGGTGGCACTGTCAACTAGTATATATGTGTGAGGTAGTGGGAAATCATCTTTCGGGCAAGCATTGTTTAGATCTCTATAGATAATGTAGATTCTAACCTTTCTATATTTCTTAGATACTAGCACCACATTTTGCTAACCATTCTTGATAGACTACTACCTCTAGGAATTTTTCCTTAATATGCTTCTCAATGTCATCTTTCACTAGTTAGGCCTATTTTGGTCTAAGTCTTATTAGTTTTTGCTTTATTGATTTGCACCCATCTTTAGTAAGAATGAAGTGTTCAGCAATGTCTCTATTAATACTAAATATATCATCGTATTTCCAAGCGTATAATTTTGAATATTTTATTAATATTTTTTCAATTTCTCTCCTCTATTTAGGGGTAACATTTTTCAAAATATGCATAATGCATGGTTCAAATTTTGTGCCAATGTAAAATGATTTAGCGTATATCAAATGAAAATAAAATATGGTAACATTTTGATTAATGTAATGCACACTAACATTAGGAAAGACATCAAACAAGCAAGAAAAATCTAACTTCATTACATTAACTTTAGAGTTCATTACATCATCAAAGAAAAAGTGTAGGAATTAAGGAAGCAAAAATTTTTGTGGATCAATTGCTTGATAGAAGGTTCTGTCTTTGGATCACCCACTATTTTTATATCATATTAGTAGCATTGTCCCTACTATTGACAGTAAAATAATGGATGATTCTCTTCCCCTATGTCATTCTGAAGTGATCCATAAACCTTTACTGTATCCTACTGCTAGAGAAATCTATAAGCTTAGAAGATACGTGTTATTTCTTGCCGAACTGTCTTTTCACTAGTGCTTGATAGTAGTGGGTGCATGGCTTGAATCCTGAGATTGGCACACAGTTGAAATATGTGTAGAGAGTCACATGTTCTAGCTTCCACCATGAACACATCTATCTCACTTGGTATTCTAGCATATCCTTCATGCATTTGATCCATTCTTGAGTTGTGATATAGGCTGAGCATCCATGAACATCCTTGTAATATCTCTCTAGGTGATTCATGGGTTGGTATCTTAACCAGTTACTTGTAAGTTTGTCAAGTAGGCTTAGCTTTTCTTATAACCATATTTAAATTAATAAAGGGCTCCTAGTGAAGTTCAAACTTTTCCCATTTCTTAGGTAATTTAAACCTTGAATGATCTCTAATAAAATCAATGGGAAGGGAGTCATTCTGTATTCTATTCCTTTGATGACCTAGAGTATCCTATAGTCTCTTAGCCCATTGATCTAGAGGGTAGAATATTGTATAAAGAGGTAACATGAAAGGAGGCGTACCTAAATTAAGGTACCAGTCTTCTTGATGGTGCAAGTAGCTATGACTTGTATAGGAATCAATCATTTGCACTCGGTGACTAGTTTATCAAGCTTTTATGAGCTTAAATCAAGAAAAGCAACTCTAAGTCCTAGGTATTTGATATCTTAGTTACTGAAGACTACTTCTTCATTCTTGGTGGGAGTTTGCCCTGCTGTGGCACTAAATTCCTCATACAATGGGTATAGTTATATGGTGTTGAATTGGAATATGTGCTCTTGTGGGTCCTCGAATGATATAGCAGCATTCAAGAGTTCATGGTTGAGGTACACATGCCATAATGTCTTAATGCATAGCATTCCATATGGTTGCAAGCTCTTCCAGTTAGCTTTTTAAGGTTATGGAGGAAATGTCTAGTTATGTTTGTTGAGGTTTGGGGATTTTCTACCATGATGCCATATTTAAGCATGTCTTAAATCCTAGCTCTTAGTTTTCTACTGCTTTGACAATAAGATTTAGCTTTATGATCACTCATATTGTATTCCTGATCATTTATAAAGGTTAGCTAAATGAATGATGCATGATGTGTGCCTACAAAAAAAGGGTAAGCATGTATGCATGGAGTGGATGCAAAATCCTACAATGAAAGATGATTTTTCTTATTAGAGATAGTGGATAGTACATGCTTATCTACATTTATGTTATGTATGCATGATTAAAGCTAGTTAGTTTTTCCTATACAATGAACAAAACAATCATAAGTAAGCTCTTGCTACCAACCTTATTTCTCCATAAGGTTATTCATTCTTTTTCCTAGGTAGGTTTTGAACCTTTAGTCATTGGGAGACTATGGTTTTGCTATTGAAACTAGGCAATTTTGATTTATATTGATAACAACCAAAGGATAAACTGAGGAACGATACTAAATGTGGTTAGTAACCATATGTGCTTGTTAGGTTATTATATGTCGTTTTGACCAAACCTAACCTAACATTTATTAAAGCATGCTTTAAAGATATACAAATTTACATTATTCTACACACCATTTTAAACCTCTTGACTAGGAAAGCTTGATAATTCAAATAAGCATAGTTCAATTTAAGGACTACACAATCATTTTAGCATGTTTATTTTAACACACTGCATTTTACTTTATTGTCACCAAATTTGTGAAATTTATTGTGCTTGCATGTTGAGACTGGTAATTTTCATGTTATATTAATAGCTTATGCTTTTTTTTGTCCATTTCATATAATCATTTTGCATCCTCTAATTTCAAAACATGAAATCACACTGTATATATCAATATTGTGAAAAGTTAACATTTTAAACTAGGGCCATCATGTTCTCGATCAAATGATGTCATCACTCATCCCTTATATCGTCATCACATATCATCATAGTACAATAATCACTATAAACAAGCATGATTATGTACATTTTTCTTACTCTTTGAAGTGATTAATTGTTCATTGCTTATTTCATTATTTGTATAATCGAGCAAGCTATGTACATAGTTATGCTAACCTTGTAGGTTCATTATATCTAAGCCAGATTTACATTTTCATAATCTCTTTTCCTTTTATATGTATTTTATTAGGAATACGAAGTAATAATGATATTTCATGCTTTCTTATATCTCATTATCTAATGTATTATGTGAATGCTATATAAATTATCATAATTGAAACTAGGGTGTTGCAATAGTTATACATCGAATATCATATAATGAAAAATAGTCATAAAGTATATATGATCCCTAAACCCAAAAATTTTTGCTAGGGGAAATACTTATTAAGTGACCCAATATTGCCCCTTTATTTTCTTGCTTTTCTAAAAATTTGGTCACGACTCCACAAAATTAAAAAGCATTGTGTTCCTCTCGAGACCAATCATTTGTCACTATTAGGTAAAGTTTCCATGTCCCTCAAAAATAAAACACCAGATTAAAACAATAAAATAAGGTCGCATGTAGTGGCGACTCCACTAGGGATTTTTAAGTAAAAGAGATTAACTTAAAAAAAACTATTTCTCATTATGCAATAATCAATCGTATAGAGCGCTTCACCATTACATTTTCATTACACATCACATGTGCACCATTAGTCCCTATCAACCAACAATAACAGAATGTGATCCATTATAGTTCCACTCAAGCATAGGGTGTCCATTTCAAATTTATTACCTTTAGCCTTTACTCATTGTGTTGCTAGGCTCATCTAACTAGAGTTTGTAACCCAAGTCTTAAAGGGGGGGCGGGTGACTTGAGTTATAAAAAAAATGCTAAACTCACTAACTATAGTTTATAACCCTAGTCATATAGGAGCATTCTCAATAAAGGAACCCTTGGCTTTTCACCCTAACTCAACCCATGTAGATAAACCAATAGTAACTTTGGCTCAAATTGCATCAAGCTTTTCATCCTATCCTTATCTTAATGTTATCCATTTTACATGGTATTCATAAATGACATGACTCCTTTTGTGCCTATCATTGAATGACATTATAGTGTCAATTTTCATAAAATGTTCATGCTTCGATCCATATGATTCTTATTTACTTTATGCGAGCCTGAAGCATGAGGAATTATAAGACTCATGTACCTTAACTTTAATAGTCTATGTAAACTAGCAAATGATGACCTCTTTTAATGATGGAACCTATGAGAAGTCATCCATTTATTCTTATCACATTAAATGAATTGATTAGGAACTTAACTAGACTATGAACATTTATGTCAACAGAAACTCCTGGTAAATATGTCAAATATCAATATAGGGATAATAACTCTAACTCCTTTTGATTATTGCTAGCCATATGCATATAGGCTCTAGACATCATTTGAGGCTCGATAATTGACCCTCATATTGACATTATATGATTACCTCAAATACATTTTAGTATCGTTCCTCAGTTTACCTTTTGGTTCTAATTAACATAAATTAAAATAGAGTAGTTTTAAAAGCAGAACCATAGTCCCCTAATGACTGCAATTTGAAAACTCACCTAGGGAAGAGATTGAATAACCTCATCAAGAAATACAACATTAAACATGAGCGATCACAAAGTTGAATCTTCTTTATGAAGCAATGGGAAATTGAAGGCTAAGATCCAAAGCTTGCTTAAAGTTGGCATCATGGTAAAAAACTTTCAAACCTAAACCACCATCACTAGACATTTTCTCTATAATATTAATAATGCCGATAGGAAAAGCTTATAACCATATGGACTGCTATGCATCAAGACATTCCAACATATATACCTCAACTGTGAACTCTTTTTATACTGCTGTATCATTTTAAGACCCTCAAGAGCATTTGTTCTGATTCAACACTATAGAACCATGCCCATTGTATGAAAAATTCAGAGCCATAGCAGTATGAATCCCCATAAAGACTGAGGAAGTAATTTTCCTTAACCAAAATGTTCAATACCTAAGACTTGGAATATATTCCTTGATCTAAGCTCATAAAAGCTTGATGAATTAGTCACCAAGATTGTACAACCAATTCCCATAAAAATCCTAGCTGCCTACACCACTAAGAAGTTTAGAACCTTAATTTAGGCATGCCTTCTTGTATGTTACCTCTTCATGCAATATTTTAGCCTCTCGAATGGTAGGCTAGGAGATTATAGGATACTCTAAGTTATCAACAAAATAGAGAAAGGAATGACTCCCTTCCCACTAATTTTAGTAGATACCATTCAAGGTTTGGATGGCCTCAAAAACTAGAAAAGTCTAAACTTCACTAGGAGCCCTCTATTGCTTCATATTTGGCTATAAGAAAAGCTTATTCTACTCGATAAACCTATAGGTTATTGGATAAGATACCAACCTGGGAATCACTTAGAGAGACATTTCAAAGATGTCCATGGATGCTCAGTCCATATCACAAAACAAGAATGGATTGAAGGCATGAAGGATGCTCTAGAATAAAAAATAATATAGATGTGTCCATGGTGGAAGCTAGAACACATGACTCACTGTATTTATGTGAATTGTGTGCCAATCTTAGGATTCAGGTCATGCACCCACTACTATCCAACACTAGTAAAGCAACAATTCATTAAGAAACACCTTGTGAACTTGTATATTTCTCTAGCAGTAAAGAATCACTTCATAATAACATTGAGAACAAGAATCATCCACCATTTTACCACTAGTCATAGGGATAATATTATTATTGAGACATACAAATAGTGGGTGATTTAAAGATAAAACCATATATCAAGCAAATGATCCAAGGAAAGTTCACTTCTTTAATTTATGTACTTGAAACTATTGATGTAATGAACTCTAAAGTTAATGAAATTAAATCAAATTTTGCTTGTTTAATGTCTTTTTAATGGTAGTGTGCATTACATTTATCAAAATGTGAACATATTTAACATTCATCATATATGCACTGAATTAATTAACATTGACAAAAAATCTAAATCACGCATTATGAATAATTCGAAAGATGTTATCGCTAAAAGAGGAGAGAAATTAATAAAATAGTAATAAAATATTCAAAAGTATTTACCTAGACATATGATGATATGGTTGGTATTGATAGAGAAATTGTACAACACTTCATTCCTACCAACGATGGGTGCAAACTAATAAAACAGAAACTAAGAAGACTTATACCAGAATGGGCATGGCTAGTGAAAGAAGACATTAAGAATCATATCAAAGTAAAATTCTTAGAGGTAGTAGACTATCCAGAATGGTTAGCAAATGTAGTGCTTATAGATGGTGAGTTTTAGCGTGTGCCCAAAACCTTAGCAACCGTGATACTGTTTGAGCTCACAGCTCTAGAGAACACACTAACCACTATCACATAGACATGGCGTGGAGATAAGGAGTCACCACCCAAGGTAATAATTGGGAAAATTTGAAAATTGGTGGTACTCAATTCTCTAAAAAAAAAGCTACCACCACAATTGAAGATTATTGGTATGGAATACCAACTTCTTTCTATCTCGTGTTCTTTTAGAATTACTTTATGAATTACTATTTTACTCTCTATTTACATGCAATTTCATATAAACCCTTATTAAAAATATCAACTACAAGCAAACTAGTCATGAAATATACAAGTAAACAATGCATTTGTCACAATCCCTATGTTAGTCTAATCTACAGTGATTTTTATTAAATGAGCTAAATCTACATATTTTAATTTAAAAGTGAGCCTAAAGACAAATGGGGCCTAATTCCTATTTAATTTTAATTAAATGAATATAAGTTTATTTATTTTAATTCTAAAAATGGACCTAAATCTATAAAGTATGAAGTATTTAAATTAGTGGGCCTTGTTCTACATATTTAATTTCTAAAGTGATCTTAAATTTACAAATAATGTAAAAGGGCTTTAATTTAATGGGATAAGTCTAAATTAATTAAATTTCCTAGGTCTATGTCTAATTTAACTAAATGGGCCTAAGTTATCTCTGTCCTAAATCTAAATAGTTATAGGCCTAAAGATGCATTTTAATTAATTAAACCTTAAAAAACCTAAATCCATTTAAATGGGTTAAAGCCTAGTATAGGCTTAAGGCCTAAAATACATAAATAGAAAAAATAAGCCCAAAAATAATAAGACATATATAAAAAAACAAATAAATGATCAAATAATTAATTTAACTTATTCTAAAAACCCTATTTTAATTAAAGTGACTCTAAACAAACAAAATAAAATAATCAACAAGCAACCATAATTCTATCCACTTAAATCTAATTTAATTTTAATTAAATAACTTAATGATTTCTATAGCCATTAATTTAAATTAATTATCCAATTGAAATCCTAATTTTACTAACCAATAAATAAAACACATAAGTACACACACCAAATTTAATTATTCCCACCATTGGGGCTATTACAATGAACTATTGAGAATAAAAAAAAAGAAGAATTAATACAATACCAAAAATAAATAAAAATAAGACAATTAAATAAAAAAACCTAGAAACTACATTTAACTACAAGGTTCCATCCTTGGCATTCCATGGACCTTTATGGATTTGATCTTCTAAGTATGATCATTTTGTAATCCCCTCCATAATCACCATCACAAAATGGTAAAACAATGTTTTGTGAATAAAATTATAATTAAAACTAAATAAAATTTGAAATTCAATAAAATCAAAATAATAAAAAAGAAAAATAAAATGAAGTAGTGAGAAGATAATGCTTATGGTTGATGAATAAATTCCTCCTCAAATTAGTAAGATCACCGTTGTTTTTAATAGGCCTTCAAGAACTTGTTATTCTTCTTCTAAAAATTCTCCAATGAATAAATCACCAATAATTTTTTGTGTACTACCTAAAGAAAAGTCTAGAGATCCTTAGGAAGAAGAGAGCCAAAATTATAGAAAAACATATTGAGGACTGAGAGTTTAGTCCCCCTTCTAAGAGCTTAAGCTCTTTCTTATAGGAAAACCAATAAAACCCTAGGTCCTATATGTATAAAAAGTTCCAATTTTAAAAGGATTTGATTTCTTGAAAATTTAGATAAATCCCAAAAATAAATACAATAAAAAAATTTTAGCCAATCAAAATTTAGGAAAAAATATTTCATTTTCTATAAAAATGCAAAATCATACGGAAAACATGTAATTCCATTTGAAATTCTATAGTTCTAATTTTTTTAACTTTTAATTACAAAAAGACCCCTGAAAGAATCTAAATTCTTCAATTACATCTTCAAAAGTATTATAATTAAGTCCTTAAAAAACCATTGAACTCTTTTAAAAAATGCATTTAGACTTCTGAGGTTTTAAACTTTTAATGTTGAATACTTACTTATAACATTTTCATAATTGAAGTTCTTTGTCGCACCCATATTTGATTATCCCAAAATTGGGTGTTTACAGTGCCATTACCTAAGAAAGACAGATGGTTTAGAAAATGTGTTGTTTACAGAGATTTGAACAAGGCATGCCTAAAAGACAATTTCCCACTACCTCATATGCATATATTGGTTGACAATGTTGCCACATGTGCAATGTACTCTTTCGTGGATGGATTATCTCGGTACAATAAGATCCTAATGGCCATTATCGACAAACAAAAAATAGCTTTCATAATAGAATATGAAACTTATTACTACAAAGTAATGCCTTTTGGTTTAAAGAATGCAGGAGCATCTTACTAGAGAATGGCAACTACAATGTTCCATGACATGATACATAATGAAGTGGAAATATATGTTGATGACATTATGGTCAAGTCAAAGACCAGGGAAGAACACCCATTTGATCTTGAAAAGTTCCTTACAAAAGTCAAAAAGTACAGTTTCAATTTTAATCCAAAGAAATGTGTGTTCAGGTTCACTTTAAGAAAGATGTTAGGGTATGTCATTAGTTAGAATGAAATTCAAATAGATCCAAATAAAGAAAAAGTAGTTAGAGAGATGCCAGTGCCAAAAATAGAAAAAGAAATTATAGGGTTTCTCAGGAAATTGCAATTCATCAACAAATTCATAGGCCAATTAATAGTAATGTATGAACTGAGCTTAAAGCTACTTAAAAAAGATCAGCCAGTTCAGTGGAACAAACAAAGTCAGTTATCATTTGATAAGATCATAAACTACCTAGCTAACCCTCTAGTTATAAGGCTGCCTAAACTAGGGATACCGTTAACCTTGTATTTGACCATCAAAGGAAATGCAATTAGTGCAACGTTATCCCAAAAAAGGGAAAAGAAAGTGGAACATTCAGTTATCATTTGATAAGATTAGAAACTACCTAGCTAACTCGCCAGTCATAAGACTGCCTAAACTAGGGATACCTTTAACCTTGTATTTGGCCATCGAAGGAAATGCAATTAGTGCAATGTTAGCCGAAAAGAGGGAAAAGAAAGTCAAAACATTCAACTTACTACTTAAGTAAGAAAATGTTACCATATGAGGAAAATTACAATCAAGTCAAATAGATATGCCCAATAATGGTATAGACAATGAAGAAACTCATACATTACATTTAGTACTATATAATTAAGGCTGTGTCTAAAATGGATTCGATGAAACCTCTATAAAGCTCCCTCTCTAGTGGGAAAACTTGCCAAGTTGCTCATGTTGTTAATATAATTTCATGTAAAAGGAAGAGCAATGGCTAAATTTCTAACTTTCAACCCCATTCTAAGCTCAGAAGAAATCCAACTAGACATCCTAGAAGACCTTAGTTCAGCCTTTAAGATTCATGGATGGCATATGTATTTTGATAGAGCAGTTAACCAATTTGGCACAGGAGTCAAGATCATACTATAAACCCTAAAAGGTGAAATAGTACTAATTACCATAAAGCTAGATTAGGGTCATGAATAATAAAGCAGAATATAAGGCATGCACACTTGGAATAAAAGCACTAATAGGCCTATATGAGCAACCTTTTTGTTTGGGTTGTCTCTTGAATTTTGTTTTGAGATGAATTGGTTCTGTAAAGGTCTCTTTATTTTCAAGGGACATGGCAACTTCACTAAATAAGGATAAATGATTGGTCTCGAGAGGAATGAGAGACTTTTTTTTAAATTTGTGGAGTTGGCACCCAATTTTTTTTAAAAAAAAATAAAGGGATAACATTGGGTCACTTAGTGAGTGTTGCCCCTAGCATAGATTTATAGGTTCAAGGGATCACATCTAGTTTTTTAACTATTTCTCATTACATGACATTTAATGTATAGCTACCACAACACCCAAGTTTTGGTAATGATAGTTTGTATAACATTCACACAATTCATTAGATAATGGAAGATAATAAAGCTAAATATATTATTATTACATCGCTTTCCTAATAAAATACATATAAAGGGAAAAAGATTGCAAAAAAGTAAATATAATTTAGATAAGATAAATCTGCAGGGTAAATGCGATCATTCACATAGCTTGCTCGATCATATGAATAATGGGATAATCAATGACACTCAATCACTTAAAAGAGTAAACAAAATGTAGATGATCATACATGTTTGTAGTGATTATTTATGATGTTATATGATGATAATATAGGAGATGAATAATGTCAACACTAGACTGGAATTATGATGACGGTATTCTAGGATAAGAACTTTTTACATTATTGATATCTACAATGTGGTTTCTTGTTTTGGAACTAGAGGATGCAGAATGATGATATAAAATGAGCATAATTAAGCATAGATTATTTATATAGCATGTAAAATTGTCAGTCTCCTCACACAAGCCCAAGAATATCCTTAATTATTGATGATAATAAAATAAAATGCAATACGACAAAATAAATATGTTAAAATGATTGCATGGTCCTCAGACTTGACTAAGCTTGTGTGGCTTTTAAAGCTTTAATTTCGAGGAATTATCAAGCTTTCCTCATCAAGAGGTTTGAAATGACATTAGAATGATGCTAGTTTATATACCTTTAAAGCATGCTTTGATAAAGATGAGGCTTGGTTTAGTGGAAAAGAGTTCTAATCTCCTAAGAAAAAGATAATGGGAGAGCAAAAACTATCTAGAAAAGGGTTTCCAGTGCCTTCCATTGGACAAATTTCTTGAGTGTTTGTAAATTTCCATTTGTTCCCCCCTTCAAAATGGGGTGTGGAGGTGTTAATTTATAATGAAAAATGTGCAAAATAAAGGAGTATAGGAGTGGTCATACACGTGTCCCTAGCATGGAGCATGTGACCATATAAAGTGCGTGCTTGGCGTGTGGTCACGCATGCTGGTGCATAATTACATGCACTTTCACGCATTACACACTCCATTCTAGGCTTATGTGGGTTTTTTCAAGGTTAGTTCATAGGGTTTTAGAGACTTTTGGACATGTTTCCAAAGTCTATTTTATCAAAATTGATTTTCATTTTTTCAAGATGTTAGGTTGCAGTCTAATGAAAATGAATATCGATCCAACAAGATGAGTGTTTTGAGAAGGAAATTCTTCTAATAAGCTTCTCATTTTTCTGACAATTCATATTTTATAAGGTTAAAGCACAAATTAATAGCTCAGTGATCGATTTTGCACACTGGTAGGGTTAGTTAGGTTTTATAAGGTTGCACACTTTAGAGGTGTTATGAACAAGTAAACTCTAGTCATCTTAGAGGTTCATTTCATCATTGGACCTTTATGAGGACAGTAAAATTTGAGGTATGACACCATGGATGTTACAAAGGTTGAAAACCTCGAAGATTCCATACTAGTAATCAATCATGCCATAAAAGAATGCAAATTAAAGGAGCAGCATTTAAAACCTTACCTGGATCACTTGAAATTGCTCACCATGTCCTTATGAAAATGCAGATTCATCCATCTCGCTAGAAATAATCAAATGGCAAATGCACTTGCTTCCTTAGCATCGATGTGGAAAGGACTATCCAAAATGCCTATGAAGCCTTTAATCCTACTCAAATCAAGACATCCTTATCATAAAAACCACATAATAATGAAGATAGAAACAATTGAAAACCCCTAGTTTCATTATATCTAAAGATATTTGAAGGAATGAGCCTATCCTAATTAAGCATGTGAAAATGATAAGGCACTCATTCAATGATTGGCATCAAAATTCATATCAGACCAGGGTGTGTTATAAAAAAGAACTTCATATGGGTTACAACTCTAATGTCTAGATGAAACCAAGGTTAAAAAAACAATGGAAGAAGTACACAAAAGTGTTTGTGGTCAACACATGAATAGAGCAATCGTAGCTAAGAAGCTAACCAAACAAGGGTTCTTTAGGATGACGACGATGGAAGACTATATCAAATTTGTAAGAGAATGCCACAAGTGTCAAATTCATAGGGATGTTAGTTGCCTTCGCCTAATAGAATCGCATTACATCTTTTCTCCATGGCCCTTCTCAACATAAGGATTAGACATAATTAGGAAATCCACTCAACAACCTCAAATGAACACAGGTACATCATAGTGGTAGTAGATTACTTTACAAAGTGGGTCAAAGCAGAATCATTCATAAGGATAGGAGCCAAACAAGTGGCTAAGTTCATACAAAAGAATATGCTATATCAATATAGGATCCCCCATCACATCATCTTTGACAACAATGTTCAATTCTAAGGGGAAGTAAGAGAATTACTAAGGAGTTATAAGGTGGAACATCATAAATCTTCTCTTTATCGACCATAAGCATATGGGGTATTCGAAGTTGCAAACAATAACATCAAGAAGATTTTCTAGAAAATGACTCAGAATCATTGAGACTGGACAGATTACCATATGCTTTATGGGGGTACTAAACAAAAATTAGAACTTCAACAAGGGCAACTCTTTTCTCACTAATGTATAGGTCAGAAGTAGTACTCCCAATTGAAACAAAAATCAAGACTCTATAGGTAGTAATCGAATATGAATTACTGAAAGTGCATGGGATCAATAGAGGCATGATAATCTCACTCTCTTAGAAAATCAAAGACTTAAAGCTCTATGCCACATACAATTGTATCATGCTCGGCTAACTAAAACCTTCAATGAAAAGGTGAAACACAATAGTGTGAAAGTAGAAGACTGGTCTTAAAGCAAGCAAGTCATAATGATCTACGCCCTAAAGGAAATTTAAACCAAACTAGGAATGAAATCTTTGAACATGTTAATATAGATCGCTTGAAAAAGTACTACATATAAATAAAAAAACTTGCTGATTTAAAAACCTAAATATGGTAGCTCAGGAAAAAGTTAAGGATTTCCCACTAGGTTAAAAACCCACATAGGCAACCTAGGAAAAAATTATAGAAAGAGCAAAAATACTTAGCTAGAAAACTTGAGAAGGCTAAATAAGGATAGGGGTAAACTTAAATTAGAAATTTGTATGAATGCACTTATGCTTTTCTTAAATGATTTTAGTGAAATGAGAATGATTGCTAATTTATGCAAAATGACTTTGAAAAAGTGCAATATATTTATATCATCATGAATTGCATTAAGCATGCTTAGCATTTTCTTTTATTACATTATCACAGTTCTTACCATCATCTATGAACTCTCTCCTCTAAATTAGCCACTATCATAAAATCCTAAAAGAACCCAAATTAAGTGTGAAGAGCTATAAAAAAAGATGTCCTAGGCAAGAGAGGGAAGAAAAACAAAACCTAGCTAAGTGTAAAAAGCTTTGAAAGGAGACTCCTTAGGCAAAAGAGGGAAAAATAAAAGAGGTAGACAATATTAATGACAAACATAATCAATAATGATGTATAACAAGGAGCATAACACTATAGTTATCATCATACATACATCATACAACACATACAGGATAGATGCCTAAATACAACATCTAGAGTCCGTGACATAAGGAAAATAGTACAATAAAGCAACTATAAGTCAAAAGCCCTACACTTAGCTCCTAAAATAACTACATTGATCATTGCTGCCATTAGGAGAAAACATTGATCCTGCATAAGCATCCCTATCGTATGATCAAGGCTCCTCATCATCCATCACAAAGGATGCTAGCCATGATTCCAATTCACAAATTCAGTTGTAATAAGTTGTGCTCTCACTACTAGCATGGAGCTATTCAGCCTATATTATATAAAAATTGCATGTCATACATTCATGCATACATAAAACATGTGCATAAAATAGATGGATAAAATGAAGAAGGCATACCATCTTATTACTTGTAACTCCAAAAAATGTTGTTGCACACTCGCTACAATACTGTAACAACACTAAGAAATAGAGATGGGGACCTACAAAGAACAAGTGCATAAGTCAAGCACCATACATCAAGTAAGATAAATGAAATGAAGGTGAAATAAAACATGAACATATGTAGTGTCATGAGGGATAACATCTGGTTAAGGATAACTAGGATAAGGTAAATCAAAATACACTCCTGCACCAAAAGATATTCACCCTAAATAACATCGGGCATGATCTAACTACCAAATCCTTAAGAACAGTACTACTGAAGGCCAGACCTCTAGCATAGGCAATCACCTCAATATAAAACATGCTCTCATCCTCCTTAAAGTAGGATCATGATCTTTTCTGATGAGATCATCATCGTTGCTGATAAGTCCATATAACCATATCAATTATAGTTTATTAGTAGCAAAGTTCTATACATACTTGTACAACACAGGAATAAAAACTAACTATATTAAAAGAAGCAACTCTTAGTGATCCACGTGATGCCCCAGTCCTTGAATCTAAAGGATGAGCCTCATCTGGTTGAGGAGGTGGAGGTGGAGGAAAACAGCCACTAGCCATAACATTAATCAACTATAGAATTAACATGTAAGCATAAAGGAAGTATGCACTCTCTAGGAGTCTCTTATAAGGATATCATCTCATGACAGTAGCAAGCTCATTTACGCTGAGCTCATGACTTTAAAGCATGTCACCGAGAAGAGGAGTAGGGACTCTTCTCATGAAATGACCATCCCACCAATGATGAACTCACTCACACAAATACCATACTTTGCTAGCAAGACTAGGTAGTAGCACTCGCCTCTATGTCAACTACCACATTGTGACCATCTCCACTGACCAATGTGATCTAGCTGCCTCTAATGAAGGAGGATATGCTTAAAAAGCAAAAATAAATAATGAATCTCTAGGAAATGAAATAACCAATACAACAAAATCAAGCATACCTATTCAGAGAATAGCTTACTCATATAATTTTGAGCCTCCACATAATCCTTAATCAAGTTAGTTGTTTTCCTAATGTAGTAGGAATAATGAGCAAAACCATCATCCAGAAAATGCTCAACAATCGGACAAGTAAGAACCTTAAACTCATAAGCCTTCATTTGTCAAATCAAAATTCAAAAGCTTAGAAAAATAAGCAAAGGACAAAGTTCAAAAGAATATATATACCTAAGAACTCTTACTCACATCCAGCACAAATGAGCATTTGTAAATCCTTAAGCCACCTCTACAGGTTGCATCTAAACCTAAGTACATGTGGGTAAAAGTGATAGTACCCTAACTATATCTCGATAGGCTATCTAAGTCCCTCAAAATAAGCAAAAATTATAGACTAACCATACTTGAAGGATTCGAGAAGATGACAACACTAAGTAGGTAGAATAAGAAACAATGGGCCAACTACTCTGACAAAATGAGATGAGCATCATACTTTATTTACGTAGTGGAAACAAACTCAATGTGGCAAGTGAGGTACGAACAACAATACTTCATAGGGGAAACTACCCTAAGTAACTCCTTAGGAATTTCCTCACCAACATGGAAGAAAACTCCTCCTCACTAAAAGGACATAGGCTCTCTAAAAAAGCTCAAGCTAGTGATAGCGAAAAAATCTAAAGGAGTGATAGTCAACTCTCCAACAGGCAAATGAAAAGTGTACGTCATATCCATCCATTGCTCAATCAATGCATACATGGTGACCTAACTAAATGGATATGAGTCATAGGATAGCATAGCAATATTTTTTCAAACCATTTTTTTATAACTATATGCTTCACATATAGTGGGAGACCTTAATAATGCATGTTGGCTTTGTTAAAACTACCAGGCAATGCAGTAACAGACTTGTGAGCCTACAAATAAGAGGTATGCTATCAAATATTTATACAGTTACTAAATACTAAAACATCTTCCTCTCTATCATTAACAGGAACAAAAAACAACAAAGTAAAAGCCAAGAAAAACATTACAGTAAGTGCTAATAAATAGTTATAAAGACAAAGTGAGGGATATTGACTATCAATGCTCATAATAAAATTATGGAATAATATACAATTACAAAAAGCACTATAGACCTACGAATAAAAGCTGCAACAACCACAATAAAAAAAATACAAGTGTAATAACAACTAACAGACAGCAAAGCAGCATAAATAGTAAAATAACATCAAAGAAAATAGAGGACAAGGGAGAAACTACATGGCAATAATGATGAATCAAAACATGAGCCCCTCAACTATGAACCATAAGGATCGGACCTCCCTAAAAAAGCCTAAATGATTAAGGACCCTGAGTATTAGACAAACCATTAGTGCTAGTCCCTATAGTAGAAGTCCCTGCATCAACTTGAATAAGCTCTGTGAAGTCACCCTCGACATCTAAATCATCAAAGATATCCTCAAGATTCTTAGGAATATTGGGAAACTCCATCTTATTCAAAGAAAAGAAAATTAAAAAAGCAAAAACAGAGCAAAAAAATGCCCAAAACTCAAAAGGAATCAAGAAAGGACAAAAAATAACTAAAAAAAATCAGAAGAAGCCTCCTCAAACCTTAAGAACTCAAATCTTTATAGACAAGAGAGTGGGAAGGCGCATAACCACACACTTAGTGCATGATCATGCATTCAACGCATGACCATGTTCCCCTATAAGGATGGCCATGTGCCCTTCAACCCCCAACATGCTCTTAATAGATAATACATGCACTCCAAGAATTTGCACTCCTATTGCTTAGGTACTAGACCTCCATTTGAGCACAAGACATGCATCAAACTTGTATAAAAGCAAACTAATGTGAGCTCTAGTTGTTTAAAGACATCACGCATAACATCATTGTCTTCAAAGAACTCAACACTTCTCGAAAGAGGAAAAATTAGGAGAAATATGGTAAGGACATATTATTCAAAATCATCAAAGTGACATCCATAACATGAAAAATAGTGACATCATCATTATTGCCTCATCGTTACTTTATCATCACTTAAGTAGCATTTCACAATGTTTAAAGCACCCACATTGCATAATAGCATCTTCATTTTGCTTAGTAGCACCTTTATGTTTGAGACACCTAAAAAGGTTATAGTCGCATCTTCATTTTGCTTAGTAGCATCTCCATCTGCATGATACCTAAAGATGTTATAGTCATATTGTTATTTTTCTTAGTAGCATCTTCGTTTTCATGACACTAAATAAGGTTATAGTCACATCTTCATTTTGCTTAATAGCATTATCATTTGCATAACTCCAAAAGTGGTTATAACTGCATCTAAATTTTTCTTAATGGCATCTTCAATTGCATGACACCTATAGAGGTTATAGTTGCATCTGCATTTTGCTTAGTAGCATCTTCATTTTGCATGACACCTAAAGAGGTTATAATAGCATCTTCATTTTGCTCAGTAGTATCTTTATTTGCGCGAGACCTATGGAGGTTATAGTTATTGGGTTTCGTGATACAAATGCAATAGAAAAATAAAAAATTTATCCCATTCCCAAACTTGGATCCATGTAATTTGACTACTTCATTAAATCTAGGATTTCAAGAATCTCACCAAAACGCAGAAGAGGCAATATTTTCTGGAAGGATGAGAAGAGGTTCACACCGGTGACACCTTACCTCGAGCCTTGTGCTTTGGTTGTTTGGATCAAAATGTCTCCAAAAGGATGCGTCCTCTATAGGTATCCACACGAATAGCCCTTCACAAAATGAATTGGAGTGTGTGTGCTAGCAACCTCCTTGATTGTCTCACAAATCAAGAACAAAAGAAAAACTCTGTCTTTGTTTTCTAAGAAGAAAGAAAATGAATTTGGAGGTAGGAAAAAAAAGTGTGTGAAACCTTAGAGAATATAACATATTTATATACTCCAAATTAGGGTTTCACCTACTAATGACCTTTTAGTAATTTCCATTTATTATATTCTGATTTTGTTTAAAAACAAATCAGAAATAATATCTTATTTATTTATTTAGAATAACATTTATCTTAAATAAATAAACACTTTAATTATTTATTTCCACAGAGTTTATTTTTAGGCTTATTAAACCCATATTCGTTTTGGGCTTTTTTCTAAATGTGTGACCTTATAGGTGCACAAAACATTAGTAGTGAGCCTAAATCTCTATTTAGGCCTACAAGTCATAAGCAGCCTTTAGCAAGACATTATGACTACCCAAGTCATGTGAAGTCAATAATCTGACATAACCTAATTACAATGAATTTTATCATCCCTTTATCTCATGATATCTTAATTGGACATAAGGCATAGAATGTCATCCTTATATAGTTCAATATTATGACTTGATTCCAAGTAGACTGAAAATGATAACTCTTTATCAATTCATTTCAGCATGGCCATGCATTTTTCCTTCAGTTTATCTCATCAAGGGGCCCATAGATATCTTTCCCATATTAATGAGGAATAAATCCCTTCTAAATCACTCACATTCCTCACATAACTAATTTCATATCCAACAACATCCTATTTAATCATCCGATTAAATATAATGTTAGAATGTGTCAAAACATAAAATAGCTATATAGAAATCCATAATGATTTCAAGGTCAAAGGACCAAAATAAAATTACTGTGATGAGAAATACTTATGACAATAATCTATGTAGTATTTTCATAGTAGGTCAATCCAATACATGATCTCTCATCATGTACCTATGAGTTGACTTAATATCTCATATTCATGATTAGTAAAACATAACCATCGGTCAACTTCATACTAGCCTTAATATTTATATATAATGAATAAATGGCTAGGGATAATTAGAATAGAACTCTTATTTTAATTTAAGGGTTTTACTATCAAGTCACATACTTGATGGCCTTAGTAAGAATTAACAATTCATATAATTATCATAAAATCAAATGATAATAAAATATCTCTTTATTAATAAAATAACAAAGTCAATACATAATCGCAAATGATTGACCTAGTGAATATCACTAACAATAGTCACATATTCATTTGTTTGACACCTAAAGAGGTTATAGTGACATTACTTGTTTGCCTAAAATCTAAAAAGGTTATAGTAATGGCATTTTCCTAACATTAAAAAATGTTAGAACCCTTAACATGACTAGAGAATGCTAGGTCTAGCGTTTAAAAAGGGTAGTTGTTGCCCTTCATATGCACACTCGTATATCATGCACACCATTCTTATGCAAATCACATCTCTACATGAACCCCATGTCACATCATCACATCTTTGTATTGCATCCTTACGTAAAACCACATCTTGCATGATGATCAAATCACCAAATAATAACAAGTCTAATCATAACACAACAATAAAAATCAAATCTCAATAAAATGTCTAAATATAAACCACAAGTAAGTACCTCTCTCCTTATAAAATGATCTTAGCATCCTTTAATTTTCTTTATGTGTAATGACACTAGCACTAGGTGGCTATACAATATATGCAAAGTAGGGGCCAACTATCATACCTCAAATTTGACTATCCCTAAAAAGGTCTAATGATGAAATGAATCTTCAAACATGACTAAAGTTTGCTCATTCATAACACCTCTGAAATATGAAAAATTGATCACTAAGTCATTAAATTGTGCTCTGATCTTACAAAATATCAACTATCAAAACAAAGAAAATGCTTATTTTGAGCAATCTTCTCTCAAAATGTGCAGCTTGTTGAGCTGGTGTTCACTTCATTAGATATGGACTAAACTTTATGAAAAAATGGAAATTAATTTTGATGGAATAGACTTTAGAAACATGTATAGAAGCCTCCAAAACCCTTAAAAATGGTCTTGGAATAGTCTAAAAAACCTAAGGATTAGCGTGCATCACTTAAAAGTACATGTGTAGCTACGAACACCCCTTGGTGCCACACTCTAAAATTAAGGCCAAATTAGACAAAATAAACTTTAGAAGCATGTCCAAAAGGCCTAAAAACCCAAGAAACCAACCTTGAAAAGCCCTATAAAAGCCTCAAATTGCATTCACATCACATGAAAATGCATGTAACCATGCGCAATTATGCATGGCCATGTGCACATATGTAGAGTTCATGATCACATGGTAAGTGTAAAGCAATACTTCGCATAGCCACACACTCGATTATAGGAATGTGAATTTGACCACACACTCACACACCCCTTCCTCGACCTTTGCACTCACTTTACACCTCATTTTGATAAAAACAACCCACACACTCAAAAATCTATCCGTTAACATATGTTGGAAGCCCATTTGCACATACTTTTAGCTCTCTCATGGTGTTTTTCTTAGGTTGTTAGACCTCATTTCTACCAAACCTAGCCTCACTTTTCTTAAAGCACACATCAAAGGTATATAAATTTGCATCATTCCACATGTCATTTTGAACCTCTTGATGATGAAATCTTTATAATTCCTAGAAGCTAAAGCTTCAAAACTCACATAAGCTTAGTCAAATCTGAAGACCACACAATCATTTTAGCATGTTTATTTTATCGCACTGCATTTTACTTTAGTATTGCTAACATTTATGAATTTTATTGTGTTTGCATGTTAAGACTAGCAATTTGCATACTATATAAATAACTTATGGTTTGAATCGCTCATTTCATATCATCATTTTGAATCCTGTAGTTTAAAAATGTGAAATCACATCGTACATGTTAATAACGTGAAAATTTCACATTCTGGACTAAGGTCATCACGTTATCAGTCCAATGATGTCATCATGCATCCCTTATGTCATCATCACATATAATCATAACAATGTAATCATTGTAAACATGTATGATTATATACATTTTGCTTACTTTTTGAAGTGATTGAGTGTTCATTGCTTAATCCATTATTTGTATGATTGAGCAAGCTACTTGCATAGTTGTGCTAACCTTATAGGTTCATTATATCTAAGCTAAATTTACATTTTTGCAATCTTTTTTCCTTTTATATGTATTTTGTTAGGAAAGTAATGTAATAACAATATTTCATGCTTTATTATCCTTAATTATCTACTATATTATGTGAATGCTATATAAATTGTCATAACCAAAACTAGGGTATTACAGTAGCTATTCATTGAATATTGTATAATGAGAAATAGTCATAAAGTAGATGTGATCCTCTGAACCCGAAAATCTCTCTTGGGGGGCAATACTCATTAAGTGACTAGATGTTGCCCTTTTCTTTTCTCAATTTTTATGAATCCATAAAATAAAATAAAAAGTCTCAATCCTCCTGAGACCAATCATTTGTCCTTATTCAATAAAGTTGCCATGTCCCTTAGAAATAAAAACTAGATTAAAATAGTCAAACAATGTCGCTCATAAAATACCCTTTTAATTTATAAAAAAAATAGCAAAGATCCCAAGGGACGATAATAAGCTTCCTTCCATCAATAGCAAAAAGAGTGAAGTAAAGAACTCATTATAACTATCTAAATAAGAAGTAACCTACCCACCAATGATAAAAATTCCCCCTTCTATTAAGAAAATTTATTACATATCTTGTCAGAAATTACCTTTAACCATTTCTTTTTTGGAAACCTACAAATAAAGGAACACCCAAATAGTCAAAAGGAATCACTCCTCTTTTTACACTCACAACTTGTTGATACTTAAGAATGCACTTATTAGAAATAACATACCCATAACATTTTTTTGTTTTATTCCAACTCACCATTTGACCTGAAAGACTCCTATATAGCTTGAAAATGTCATTAAAAACATTAATATTGCACATGGAAGCTTTGCCAAATAAAAGCACATCATAAGCATAATGAAAATGAGTTAGAAAATAAGAACCACTAGTGTGAAGCATTAGAATAAATTCACCCTGGCTCATTTTAAAAAAGATGAGTCTACTAAGAAAATCTTCTACCATACATAAAAAGAGAGGAGAGAAAGGCTCCCCCTATGTACTACTTTAGAAGAAGTAAAAAAACCTCGAGCTTTACCTTTAATCATAATAGAAAGCCTAACCGAAGGAAAAAAAGATAAAATTCAATCTTTAAACTTTAAAGAAAACCTAAAAGACTATAGTACATCAAAGAGAAAGTTCCAATCAACAATATCAAAGGCTTTTTGAATATCAATTTTCATGGCTATATTTCCTCTAAAATAAGATTTATTAAGAATATTAACTCCTTCAGAAGCACTCATAATACAATCTAAAATAAAATAATTTTTTAAAAAACAAAATTAGTAACAAGAAATAATTCTTGTAGTAATTAAGGGAAGCTATTATGAATTTTGGTAACAATTTTAATACTCAAATTGCTAAGAATAAACAGATGAAATTCTTCTATAGTAATAGCATCAATCACTTTAGTGAGGAGGACTGTCATAATAGAATTAGTCACTAAGGTAACCACTCTTACATTGAAACAACTATAAACAACAGCAAAAACTTCATTTTTAGTCATATCCCAATAGGTTTTATAAAAAATACCTATGAAAAATGGTCACTTTGATCTCATCAATAGAAGGACATTAAACAAGCAAGAAATTATCATCTCCAATTACCAATGAAGGAACCACATACTTGATTAAATATGGATTAGAGACAACTAACTTGTGTGATTTGAAAGGATTTTCAAAAAATCAATAATAGTGCTCTCAATAATTGATTTTATTTAGTAAGCACACCATCAATTTAAAGCTGATGAAATCCTTGTGTTGATTTTTTCCTTGCAAGCTATTGATGAAACAAAGAAGAATTATGATTTCCATCAACAAGCCATTTCACTATACTTCTTTCTTTAAAGAAAATATATTATTGAGTAAGGTAGTGATCCAACTTTGCATAAGCATCTAACTCATGCTTGTGAAGGTTATTAAGGAACCCATGATGCATAATTTGATGTTGGACATTTTTCAAAAGAGAGGTAGCATCTAACTCATGCTTATAAAGGTCATTAGAGAACCCATGATCAATAATTTGAAGTTGGATATTTTTTAAAAGAGCGGCAGCATTATGAATATTATCCTTAGACATCCAAAAGTGATATGATTCTAAGCTTTGAGATCAGTAAGAAGGCATTTGAGCTTTGAACCTAGAAGCTGCATCGGATGGGGAGCACCAATAAGAACTTACCATGATTAAGAAGTGAAATCTTTGAGCTTAGGATAAGTAATCCACACAGCCTAAAATCTGAATCGAGAAATAATTATATCCTTGAGACCAGCACAATGAAGAAGCAAAGGTGATTGATTTGAGTGATGCCTAGGTAATACTAGATAAGAAATATCATTCCTATAATTAAAAAATTGTAAATTAGCCATGCCTTTATCAAAATGACTTTCAACACGATTAGCACCATGCCTCTCATTGCTCTAAGTAGACAAAATACCTCACGATGGAATGTCAAAAAGAAGATAGCTATCAATAAAATTTCTAAATTCCCTGCATAGACTTGTAGTAGATGGTCGACCTGATTTCCCATGAGCACTTAAAATTACATTAAAATCTCCAATTGCACACCAACTAGAAGAGAAAGTATTAGATAAACTGCTAAGATCCATTAATACATCCATTCTATGATTGTGCCAAATTCTTTCATAGATAAAACAAGCTCACTGTAAAGAGTTAGAAAAATTCACATTCAAAGTAATATGTTGAGGGTGGACATGAATAGAGTTTAGAGCCAAAAGACCATGTCTAGCCAATAGCCAAATATACGGAGTTGGCAAATTATTATGAAAAATTAAAGAGAAATTTAATTTGTCCTAAAAAGAGTGATAAATAAATGAAAAATGTACTATAGGTTCTATAAGATAAATGTAATCAGGAGAATACTACTTATAGAAATAAAAAGGAGTTCTTTGCATATTAGGATTGCCCAAACCTCTATAATTATAGAAGAAAGAGCTTTATAAGTTTAGTTTGTTAGCTCCCTGAGGAACTCTTTTGGAAAGAGTTACTTTATATTTTTAATATTTTGGTGCTAATTTATTCTTTCTGACAGTAATCCATGGAGCATCCACCAATTCTACTTCTTTAGCCCATGAAACTTTAAAATGACCCATAGCACCAACTGGATGACATTCTAATTTTAAAGCTATCATAATACTAGGCAAAGCAACATAACCGCCTGTGTCCCTAAAATTTTATAACTGTCCTACATTATCATCATCAACAAGATGCTCCACGTGATGCGAAGAATGTTATTAGATCAAAATCCTCTAATATAGCTGCCTTTATTATAGGTAGTAGAATCCTCAAATTATAAACTATGAGAAGAACATTATGCAATGGCCATTGCATAAGATGTTTTTCTGATGGGTTCAATTGAGAGGATGGATGAAAAGTAGGAGGATTAGGGCAGCCTGATGGTAGCACTTATAGCTAGAAAATTCACAGAAAGGCAATAAAACCTAGCAAAGTTTCATAGCTCTCAAAAAAAATCAAAGGAAAATCTCTCAAATACAAAATAATTCAATTATCTTAAAATATCAATAACAAATAGTTAATTAATATTATAATTAAACAATTTATCTTTAACAACAAAACTACATAGTTTGGATCAAAACTCTATAGTTTTGATAAGTCTAAGAGGTTCCTAGAAAAATAGTTAAGGTGAGTCAAACCTCACTGAGTAAACTAATATAAAGAAACATATGTTAGTTTGAAAACCTTCTTTTATTCAAATTTTTATTACAAATATTTAGTATGAATTGTGTGTAAAGAAAATCATTAATTTATTAAATACTATATGTATATATATCAAAATATAAGTCTTTTAAGTATGGGGATATATATATATATATATATATATATATATATATATACACAAAATAATCATTTGGTAACCTTCTTAAAAACATGACTTCCAAATACCATTGCTTAAACTAATATATAATAAAAATATTAAAATAATAAAATAATATCAATAAATAACTTTGGTGGAAATTAGTGGTAGAACCCTAAACCATAATTCTATAAATTCATTTAGCTCACTTATTTATTTAATGACTTCTAGTTCTTGAGAGCTGAGCTTCCAATAAGCTACCAGCCACAGTTCATCTCTTATTCTAATATTTCTTATCGATTCCCAAAAGCTAAGCATTTACTGAGTCACGGTCTAAATAATAACTATTCATAATTCATACATTTTATCTAAGAGCTATGGATCAATTGAGCTTCATAATTAAATTTCTCAATAAGGGCATGAATCTAGAATCACTACTTATGTGCACACAGTCTTGATGACACCCATCAGGTACCCTATTCTACTAGTCTTTTTGAAAACTTATTTATCATATGTAAAAGCATAATAAATTCTCTAGAAAATCAATGCTACAAAATAAATACTTTTAGCTTTATAATCCATAATATAACATTAATAATCTTATTAATAAGAATCATGGAAAAATAACATTAATAGTAATAATCAATTATAAAATCAACATCTTTAATATGTTCAATCAACAATAAGGATATTTCAAATATTAAAATATAAATTCTTTAACTAAATATAATCTTTAAATATATTTAACCTATATGTACTTTATACACAAATCTAACACACACTTCAATATATTAACTTACACGTAGAGCGAACAAGCTGACATACTCTATACACAATATATATAAATAATTATCAAATAAATTCCTAATAACTTCCAAAAATTCTAAAAATTTATAAACATGATAGAAACATGGAAATTGACTTAGGAACATGCTAAATGATTAATTTAAGGGTTAAGAATTATCTCCGACGATTTAACTAATTTAAATTGAAATTAACTAATTTCTACTACAACCTTCCCAGAATTTTTTTCTCAAAATTTGTAAATAATTAGAATAAACTCCATTTACAAAAAATTATCATTTTATTTTGTATTATTTATTAAAATTATTTTCATACATATCTTGGGTTGGTACAGTTTGTTCACTAGAGTTTTGGTGGGACCCACCGGATTCTCATAAAAAAACATAACACCCGACTAAATAAATTATATCAAAATATTCCTAATAATTAATAGGACACACATAGAGCTTAAACAACCCAAAAATAGGCATTGAAGAATGAAATATAAAAATAAACTAAAATTACTAAAAACTTAATAGAAAATAAAATTTCGATGAGATTGGATGAACGATTTACGGGTACAAACTTCTAGTAATGAGATGAATGCAAAGGAAGCAACCATTCTACCAAAAAATTACCATTTTTTATGGTTTGAATTTGGGGTTAATCAAAGATTGTTTAGGTGTTGAATAGAAGAAAAGAAAAGTATTGGTATTAGAAAGTAATTTTACCACCCAAATTGCTTCTCTCTCGCTATTCTTCCTGATCTGCTAGTCACGGGTGTCCATTAATAAATGGTTTTCCTAAATTAGGTGAATTATCCAATTTTTCTTGTTGTTTTCCTTTCTTGAGTTTTTTAATTTCTTCTAAAAGGTTGTCATAAGAATCTTCTAGTATGGCTACTCTATTTTTTAGGGTAGAAAGTCTTTAATTACTTATGCATGTCTGAGGAGTATAAGTTGTATAATGTTTTGGAATTTTAGTCTGATAATATTTTTCTAGACATAATTTGCATATTTCTAACATGCATTTTATACATCTAGCTCTAATAGTTATATATGGAAAATGTCTACATTTAAAACATGGATTTATGTCTAATCCTGTGTTAAAATGCCAATCGTGCAAGCAATCTGTTGTCTCATAATTTTTGAGATAAGAAAACGTTAAATTAATATTTTCTTCATCTTTAGAAGTTTTTGATTCTATGTCACTGTCCTGTATTTTTTCTTTTATAAATTGATTTATAAAAGTATAGTCTTTAGGTGTTTTTTCTATTTCCTCATATATTTCTTATGATATTATTGAGTAAATAGAGGATGTCTCTGACATATCTTAATCTACATGTATTAGATTCATGTTTGTTTATTTTATAATCTTTATATTTCTTGTATAGAGATTATGTTTGTAAGGGCATTCTTTTGCAAAATGTCCTTCTTTGTTACAGGCAAAACAAGTAAGTTTATTTTGGTATGTTTTATCTATTTTTTGTCTTCTTACATGTTTGTCTTTTTTAAGATAAGGTTTCTTTTCATCATATTTCCTAATTTTGTAAGATTTTCTCTTAATCTTTTTAGGAGATCTATATGTCTTATGTTTTTGCTATTTTTTAGGGTTAGTCTTAGAGTATCTAGACTTATATGCTTGAGGTGTGTGTATTTTTCTATAATAACCCATGTTTTGTGTCTTAAGTTATTTTTGCATAGCTATTGCTATACACTTGTCTTTCAATACCTTCATTATATGTTGTATTATATGTCCTATGTTATCCCATCCTGTAACTATGTCTAGAGGAATTGTTCTAAGTTTCTCCTTCCATTTATTGTGTATTTCAAGTCCTAATTCTCCTGGAAGTTTAGAGAAAAGTCTGTTTCCTAATTCTTGTGAAAAATAATTTCCTGAAATGGATGCTAAATGTAAATAATCACAGGAAAATTCTTTTATGTATTCCCAAAAATTAAGTTGTAGTTGTTCAAGGTCTCTAAATGCTTGTTCTTGTCTAATTTCAGACCCTGTAATTGTTTCTTGTCCTATTATCATTCTATGAATGAGTCCTATAAAATTTAATATGTTTGGTCCTAGAGAAATTATATGTTGAAGTTCTTGGGGATTTTCACTTTTGTATGTTTCCCAAGCTCCTCTTACACTTTCTCATAGAAATGTCTCATCTTTATTAATCATTTCTTCTCCAGTAGTTAAATTATAATCATATTGAATGTAATGTCTTAGAACTAATGATGACCATTGTTCTATGCAAGTGTCCCATTCATGTGGATCTATTTTGGTAATATTAAGTAATATTTTTTTCCAAAATAATAATCTTTATCAGGAACTAATCTCTGTCCTATATTGTGTCTCCTAACATGTAAGGTATGAGGTTGAACTTCTGTTGTTCTCCTAGGAGGAATGCCTATATCATAAATTGTTGTGTATGATTCTCCTGCACTATATTGTGTGGGGGTTATCCTGGTGATAGTGTTTGTAGTTGTTTTTTTGTGATTTTGGATTAGATTGTGTACTTTCTACAGGATTCAGTAAGATTTTATTTGTATCATTACTTAATGAATCAATGTTTGAGTCTATATTTTGTTTGTATTGACATAATTCTTCAATCTTATTAAAAGATTCTTGGAATTCATCAATATAGTCTGGATTGTCATTAGTGTCTATATATTCAAGTTTACGAATATTATAGTCTTTGTCTAACCAAAATTCATCATTGTCTGGGTCAAAGTCTGAAATTCTGGTTAAGTAATGTTTAATGTATGTCTTTTTTCTTAATGCATATTCACCCCATAGTTGTCCTTTAACTAATATTGGTGAACTTTCATTTATATTATAAGTTCTAATCGTCATATTTGAAGTAGATTCATCATTTGTATCTTATTTTATGATAGATTTGCCTTTTTCATAGTCTGTAAATCTTACACTGTATGAATTGTTTGTTTGTTGGTAATATTCTACATTTGTAGGGGTTAATTTCTCATTAGCTAGTCTTATATGTCCTAAATTCCATTCTAAACCTGCTAGTGTTTTTGAATTTATTTGTCTTGGAGGAATCATTCTGGTTCCCGTTGTGGATATAACGTCAACCAGCCCTGTTAGGTCTAATTTATAGGTTATGGCTATATTATGCATGGCTTTTCCTATAAATTGTATTTCTAAAAGAATTTTGTCTCTTATAAAGTCTTGATATCCTTTTGTTATAATCTTGATTTTAATATATTTCTTAAAATCATTTATTGTCATGTTGAATCTGGGGTAATATAGTTTATACTACCATTGTTGTTCATGTCTGCTTCCATTATTCCTATAATGGCTTTGTCAAAGTCTGAGTGTCTGGTATCATAAAGTACTACTAGTACTTTTGTTCCTATACTTGCTCTGGCTAAAGTCCTTATTTCAATGACTACTAGTCCTAGATGGATATAGTTAAGATGTCTGTGTGTCCTAAGTTGGTTGCTACCTTCTTGAGAAACTAGTGGTATTATAACTTCTTGTCCATCAGGCCATGCAATCCTAACATTTTGTCTTAGGTTTAAAAGTTGTGTTCTTCTTGTGAGATTGTCTAAAAATCCTTGATGATATATTTTTCTAGGATTTAAAGTCCTTAATTGTCTGTTAGAAAATATACTTGTATCATTTTCTAGGTCTATTATTTGTTCCAAAGTTTGTGTGGAATTTTGTCTATGGAATAACCAAGATGTTCTATTATCAGGATTTTGTTCTCTAATAGTTCTGGATCTTCCTGGAAAGAGTGCTGTTTGGGTTTGAGTTTCATTTTGGTTACTCATGATGTCTTAGGTTTCCTTACAAATAAAAATTTATTTGTGGGCTTTTTGTCTTGAGCAATTTTCTTTCTTATGTCATTAGTTTCAATCTTAAGATTACTAAGTCTTAAGGAAATAATGTCTAATTCTGTCTTTATGTTTAGAGGCGTGCCAGAAGATTTTGATTCTAATAAAATTTTTCTTGTTTACATTTTGTCAAGTCTTTGGTGGATATGGGCTAGTAAAGCAATCATAATATTGTTTTCGGCTATTATTATTTTGTCTAATAAGGCTTGAACCTTAGAGTTATGGGTGTAGCTTATGCCTCTTCAAAATATGTGTTTTTATAAAAGTCCATTAAAATCCTAATACTATCTTTTTTAAGTCTTTAACCATGTCTTTTATTAATGTGATTTCTTTTTCAATTAATGTTTGATTGTGATCTAGTTGTTGATCTATTTTCTTAATTAATGGTCTTGTCTGCTGCTCAGTTTCTTTTGATTTATTTTCCAAAATTAATTGAGATAATGTATTTATATCCTTTTTACTGGGTAAGTTGTCTATTTTTATAATGTCTAATATTTTATTAAAGATGTTTTGTGTGTTTTTTAGATAATTAACCTGATTTTTTAATTCAGAAATGTGATCTAATGTCTGGATTTGTTTTTGGAAAATAGTCTCAAGTGTCTTTTTAAATTTATCTTGTTATTGACTTAAGGAATTTCCTAATTAAATTATTAAGTCTGTTATTGTATTTAAATGTGGATTAGTAGAGTATAAACAATGTGTAAATTCTCTACTATGTCTATAAAAACAAGTATGTTTTGTCTTGTCTAATGATATAATTGTCTTATGTGTACTGTTTATAGGTAAGTCTAAATACTTAAAATTTTTGTAGTCTGAGCTATGTAGTTTGGTTAATGTCTAAATTATTAAGTCTATTTATAGCTCTGATACCACTAGGGGTTGGACGATACTTTCCAAAATTCTGTTTTGTAAAGTATACTAGTGCCAAATGTCTTAGTGTCTAAAGGTAAAAATAATTTTACTTAAAGAAATCTAAGTGCCAGGTATCAGGTTAAAGTGAAATTATCACCTTACAGTCTTCTAAATATTTAATTTTTCTTTTAGTCTTTTCAATGTCCCATTTAGCTATTGTAATGTTGTGGTTTAGTCTTGTGTTCTTGATACCAGAAAAGTATAATGTGTTTTTTCTGGTAATTAAGTCAAGATATGTTTGTATGCATTCTTGCAAAATTAAATTTTCTTCAAAATTTTTAAGATTTATGTTGTCTAAGGCTTGTCTACTCATTAAAGTGTGCAAATTATTTGACAATCTTGTAAATGTCTTATTTTGTAAATTGTCTTTTCAATTTCTTTCTAAAGTAAGTTCAGAAGCTTTTGCTTCCTAAGTCTGTCTGAGTATGTGCTTCTTCAAATAAGTCTACTGTAAGTTTCTTATATATTGGAAAGTCTTATTTCTTGTTATGCTATTTGGTATTCTATCCTATGGATTATATGTCTAGTATTCATGAAGAGTTTGAGCCTGATTCTAAAGTCTGGGAAATAGAGGGTTCTATGCTAAAATTCTGTTCAGATACTTGTATATATGGGATATGAGGAAATTGCCTGATTAATATATCTAATGTGTCTGCAAGTTTCTAAAATAAAAAGATTCATCTAGAGACTTCGTTACAGTCACAGTCTATATCATGGTTTTCTATGTGGTTATTGTCTTCAATGTCTATATAATGGATTACTTCTTGTCTAAATTCGTCTAAAGATTGTCTACTTTGTAAATCTAAAAGACAAAAATTTTCTAAGACTTTTTCAATAGTGGTCATGAACAAATACTGTTTTAATCAAAATATCAGAAGAAAGATTCATCCATAAGATACTCAGATAAATAATTAAAAGCATTCTTCATTTCCAGCTAATCTATTATAAACTGTCTAAATGCATCACCCTAAATAATAGATATAACAAATGGATTAAAAATTTAAATAAGTAAACCAATTGTATAAAACTTAACCTAAATATTTAAGGATAAACTAGTGAGTTTCCTAGAAACTCTAACGGTTCATAATCCTTATCCACTGGAGTACTTTATAAGGCCTCTTCTTGGCCACTCTTTGTCTCCTAAGGATAATACTAAGGAGTACTACTAGTTTCTTTTCCTTAACATATAGTATGAAAGGATTATATTATTGATTATGACTTATTTAAATTTTTCATGCAAAATTAATTATATCAAAGATAGAGTCATACATATAAAAGTTTATAATAAAATACCTGGAATGAAGAAAACTTTCTTTTATTTATCTTTTCTCTCTGGATGAACCCTAAAGAGAGATTAGAAATACATAATTTAGAAAAAGCTAATTTACAATTCTTATTTTGCTTGGCTCATAAGGAAGTGATTTTTCTCCAAATCCTAGATAAGGCAAGAGATGGATTTCCCTTATGAGTTTGCTTTGCTCTTAGTAAAAAGGGCTTTCAAAGTCTTCTATATTTAATATTGAGGGAGGAGTCCTCCTTATATAGCTGGAGGATAGAAGAAAAATTACATAAAATACCCTTTACTGGAAGGGCAATACAAGAAAAGTAAAAAATAATAATAATGCTTATCAGGATTAAATAAGCATTAGTACAATTTGTTTCTGTCTTCTCGTGGGTTGGTCCACTTTGTGTAGTCTTTTCTTTATTAGCTATCTTTATACTCTTCATGAAAGGTGGAGGGGTCCACCATTTGTCTTCCGCTGTCTATTGGAGAATGTCTGCTACCAAAAGTGGAGTGAGTGTCTAACTATATGTCTTTGCTTTTTTGCTCTTTTTTGTATAATGTCTCATACACTTTAACAATAGTATGAAACTCATTGGATCCTTTAAGGTAGAAACTGATAGAGCTGGACTCCAATAATCCTTTTTGTAATATAAACTTATTCATAATGGGTTCCATCACATAAGTCATAAATGTCTATTTCAGTCCTATTAATGTTAAAGAAAAAGTTATAAGCAGCTATCCTGGCCTTCTAGTGAACTAGGGCTTTATGTCACAGATTCTGAGGCAAAGTCCATGAAGTTTTTGGATGGAGATGTTCTGAGGGAGTCTTTTTATATCTTGGATGTCCAAGGGTGTGGATAAATGCCATTGTATAACAAGGTTCTGTTTGTCCAGCTATGTCTTCAGAGGGAACCACAGTTAATTCAACATGAATGGCATTATGGGCTACTGCTTTAAGTAGTGGCAATTCAAGGATTTCTGGTAAATCAGTGATGTTGGATGGATCATGGATCTATAAGTCTATCAAAAATCCATGTTGGTAAAAATAGAGTGGACTAATTTCAACATTTTTTAATTTTTTACCAAATGGAAACCTGTCAACCCATATTCCACAGGATCTAAATGAATAAACAAGTTGACAGTGACAAGAGGATGTCTTACCACACAAGTGGTGTTCTTTCCTGCAAGGATATTTGTTATCACAATGAAAAATATAACCACAAAAGATGCCATCATTAATAGCATTACATTCAACAAACTAGTCATTGTGACATAAGTCTAGAAATTCTTGGAGGATGATGAATTTTGTCCATGATGTGTCCATTATGTATTCAATCCATGTATTCAAAAAATAGGAGACATTATGTTCTATCATCAGAGTCTCATTTTTTGTATTGTCTGTAGGAACAATGTGTTTGGTGAGTGTCTTTGCATAAAATGTTCCTAGTTTAGAGAAGGATGAGTTGGAAGTTGGATCAGAAAGTCTCTTTTTTTCTTATGGGCCAATATAATATGGAGTATTAGGATGAAGATAGTCTTGAAGGTCTTTTTGAGCTTCTTTATAGTCATAAAAACCTTTGAATTTTGGTGTCTTTAATGTCTTATTAAATTTAGACATTTGCTTATGGACCTCAATTCTTTCATTAATGTCGGTCCAGTTGTTGTAAATTCCTGCATATGGGCCATTATAAAGAACATAGCATAAGAATTTTTACCCAATGGTGTCTGGGATGTTTAGAAACAATTAATTAAAGCATTAATTACTCCCATTTTCTTAGTGATTCCCCTTTCCTTAGTAGGGAGATTCCAGATACTGTCTATTATGTAGAGTCGGGGACCACTAAAGTCTTTTCTTTTTACAAAATTAAAAGTATGAGTGTCTTTGAAGACTGGTAATTCTTGTTGACCAAACTTCATAGTCGCAACAGTTGCATTTGTTTTTATGTAAATTGTAGGTTTTTTAGAACCCATGACTTTTCCAGATGGAAATGTCTTAATTTCTGAGTTTTGATTTCTACCACTAAAAATAAGTCTTTTTTTGGTGTCTGAGGATTTTTCCTCTAGAATATCCTGTAAACACATAAAAAGATTAGTCTGGATAAATTATCTGCAAGAGTATTTTTCTTGTCGTCTATATGTTCGAAAGAAGGCTTAATACCTTTATTTGTAATTAAATTTACAAAATTTAACCATATATTTGCATTAATCTTCTTTTCTATTTGTTTATTGTAAAATTTTACAATTGTTTCACAGTATGTCCTAATTGTAAATGGTTTGTAGCAAATGTATAAATAAAATTTTTCAATTCCATTTATAACTGCTAATATTTCAAAGTCTAAGGATGTAATGCCTTTTTCTTTATAAATACCTGAAGAGTATCTACAAATTTGTTATTTTGTCTTGGGTGAATACTTATAAGGTTTTGCATACAATGCAGCTCCCCATCCTAATTCACAACCATCTGTTTCTACAATCATGTAATATGTGTTTAAAGGAACTTTAAGTAGAGGAAGGTTTTGTACATGTTTTTATTGTCTTGTACTATTATAATATCCTCAGTATTAAAATGTCTTTGGCCTTTAATAGAGTGTTGTGCAATTTTGGATATAATTCCTCCAATGCATATTGCACCACTAATACTATTGCTTCACCAACCAAAGCCTCCATTATAACCATCTTCCTAAATCAACGTCCACTTTATTTTGAATGTAGTGAAGATGAAAAATATCATCAAAAGAAATCACTTCATTACTTAAACCCCTAGCATTAAAAGTGTAGGTAATAAAGTAATGGATGTACTAAAGGCTCTTAGAAGAGTAGGAAGAGGATTTTGAATGCCCTACAAGGAATTTTTCCACATTAGGTTTGATTTTTTGGTTCCAAAAAGAATGAGGAGACTAAAAAGTGTTAGGATAATCAAGTTTCTCATTCTTAAACCCAAAGATATTATTAAAGTCTTCCATGGTTAGAAAAGATCTCTCCCCCCTAACTTAAATCTCATGCTACAAAAAGGATTTTGCTCACTTGTATTTTGAGTTCTCAAGCAAAATGAAGAGAGAAACTTAATCATAAGAGAGGGAATGGTGATAAAAGGAGTGAAAGCAAAACCATGCATACTGATTTGACCAATAAGAGATTCAACTTAAGTGAAGTTATAATAACCCGAATTTGTGCAGTTATTAATATTATTATTTTATCATTATTACTACTATTGTCATTCTACTTATTATTATTATTATCATCATCATCATCATTTTTGTTAGTATAATAATAATAATAATAATAATAATAATAATAATAATAATAATAATAATAATAATTATTATTATTATTATTATTATTATTATTCTTGTTATTATTATGGTTATTATAAATATATATGTATATATGTTTGTGTGTGTGTGTGTGTATAGATATATATTGTCAAAAAAAAATAAACCATTGGGTAATGGACATGTGGGTGTCCATTTTTTTTATCAAGGAAGCATTATAGTATGCGTGATGAAGAATGTGCAGCAGTAGGAAAATGGTGTTTCGGGAGTGATAATTACTTTTCAATACCAAAACTTTTCCTTTCCTTTGTTAAGCACCCAAATGAACTTCAATTAATCCAAAATTTGAAGCATGGATTTATCTCATCCTCCTCTTTACTCCAATGGTGTTTGTTTTTAAAGAAGTGGCTCTAAATAGTGTAAGTGTTTCTTAGATCAATTGGCCTTTCACCTTATTTCTACAATGTTCTTATGGTTTTCTATCATCTCAGTCACTTTCATTATGTCCCTCATATCAATAGATTCTATAGCCATTGAGCATGTATCTGATTTCCATCTTTAGAATACTTAGTGAATCTTTAGGTAATTTTTTGTCTATTTTTTTACCTAATTATTCATTGTCTATTTTGGATTGTCTGAGGCTTTATATGTGTTCTATTAATTATTTTATATATTTTGGTATAATTTTTTTTAGTCAAGTGTTGTGTTTTCTAATGAGAATATGGTGGCTCCCACCCAAATTCCAATAAGTAAACAGTATTGACACATAAATAATTGTGAACTAATTTTATTAAATAGTATAAATTTTGGTGATTAATTTCCATATATAGAGTTTAGTCTAATTCTTTAGGAATTTTGAGAAACAAATCTTGTAATGGTTGCGGTGGAAATTCTTTAATTTCCCTTTAAATTAGTTAAATCGTCAGAGATAAATTTCTTTAGCCTTAAAAGTCATATTTAGGATATTTCTATGTCCATTTTATAAATTCCTTGATTTTTATATTTTTTCCAAAATTTTGGAGAATTTTATTTACTATACATAAGTATGTTTTAAATAAATGTTATTTATTATAAAGAGTTTTAGAGCGAGAGCTTTGCGTTTGGATAGCTGAGGACATGTCCATCGACATACTGTACTTGTGAGTTAATTTTACAAAATCTTTGTTGATATTTCACAAATGACAATATCTCATAAGATAAAAATAATATTAAATTGCTCTTATGAATTTAGTTACAAATATGAACATTATTATGAGCAGGAAAAATTGATTTTATAGTTGCTAAGGATTATGAGAATATGTTTTAGCTTAATGTTATTTCATTTTATTTTATTCTTAATTATATATATGTGATAATTATGTTTTGAAGAAAATGGTTGAACATGTCACTTGGTGGCTATCATAAGGACTATATGCACACCAATGTTGATTTATGCACTAGTTGGACCCTGATCAACCTTGCTCTCTAGGCGTAGTAAATATTTGGTGTAAGAGACTGATTATGGCTATATTTTGGTTGAGTTGCTCTCTAGGACCAACATTCACTTGGATTAAAGAGAGTTAAAGTGCTAGTAGAATGGAGGATTAGCGTTTTACCATGTTTTTACCAAAGTATGATTTTCATATAACTATTTTTCTATTAAAGATATTCCTAATTTTTTAAAAGTATATTTTTATAAAGATAACTTTTATCAAAATAAAAAGGGATTCAAATGTTTAATTTATTTAAAGGTTTTAAATAAGTATTTTAAAACCAAAAAGCATTGTATAACATTAATTCACTCAATGAAGTATGATTTCCCTCAATTTTATTTTTCCTAAAATCTCATAGTCAGACCGATATTCCTCTTTGTCTATAATAGACTTGTTCTTCCCTATCTATTTGATATAGGCTCTTTTAATGTTTATCATCTTATATTTGTATTTTAGAATACCATAGTAGTAGACTATTTGTAAATGGTAATATGGAATTTTATTTTGTTTGAACTATATGTATTTATTATGGATTATTAAAATATTTATGGAGAAGCAATGTTTGGAAATTGTATTAGGAGTGTTATTTACATTTTTCAAGTTTTGGTTTGTTCCTAGTATAAAGGAAACTCAATTGGATTTTCATTAGAATTATAAATTGATTTAATTTTATTATGAACAATTTTTTAAGGCTTACTATGAGTTTTGAAAGCTTTATGCTTTCCCATTCCCTAGTACCAATCACGTGTCTTTTGTGTTTGGGTTATGACAAAGCTGGTATCAAAGTAATGGTTCATTCCTTATTATTTTGATAGTAGGTAGGCCGTGGGTAGGCTAGAGTTTTTATCTTGACTCCTCATGATGCTTAGGCATCTAATGTAGTGGTGGCAAGTATTCTCCCAATATGTTATCTTGATACTAGAATTTTAATTAATCATGGTGCATCTCATTCCTTGATTCTACCAGTTTTTCCTTTCCAGATAAGATGGCAATTTTCAAGTTTTTCCATTATTTGTAATAACTCCCCTTAATGATGAGTTAAAGACAGACATAGTTTTTTTATCTTGGCTAGTGTTGGTTGAAGGTAAAGAGTTGTCGGTAGAATTAGTTTTACTAGATGCAATGAATTTTAATGTCATTTTGGGAATGGATTGGTTGGCCCAACACTATGCCACATTGGATTATTGAGTAAATGAAGTAATTTTTAGAATCCCAAAGATAAGGAATTCTTATTCTAAGGTGATAAGGGTTTTGTGACTTAAAATCTTATTTCTACAATCATAACCAGAAAGATGGTTAAAAGGGGTGTCAAGGCTATTTAGTTATGGTAAAAGATAAAAAGGTAAATAAGGGGGTAGTTGAGAATATGCCAGTTGTATGTTAGTTCTCTAATATATTTCTTAAAGAATTACCATGTTTACCACTAGAAAGAGAGATAGAATTCTATATTTATATTGCACTTAGTACATATCCTATCTTTATGCTACCTTATAAAATGGCACCTGCTAACTTGAAAGAGCTTAATAAGGATTTTATCAAACCTAGCACATCTCCTTGGAGTGACTAGTATCATTTGTTAAGAAGAAAGAGCAAGTACAAGAGTTACTTAATAAGGATTTTATCAAACCTAGCACATCTCCTTGGAGTGACTGGTATCATTTGTTAAGAAGAAAGATGGTAGTCTCTGACTTTGTATTGACTACAAATAGTTGAACAAAGTCACCATTAAGAACAAGTATCATGTTTAGCAATTTCTGCAAGTGTACGACTCATTACAAGTAATATATAATGAGTGAGTATTGTTCCCACAAGGAGATGAGAAATTCTAGCACTAAGTGTGATCTTGCCTCTTATAAGCTAATAGAATGAAAGATTTTAAACTCGAAGATTAAATTAATAAATAAACAAAATGCTAATGTAAATAGATTATACCTAAAGAAATTCAGGATGTAAAATCTAGAGCTTTGATTTATTCACCAAGCACTTGCTTGAATTATAGGATTTTGTTAATTTAGTTAATAAATCCCAATCAAGGGTAGGCTATTCATAAATTCCTAAGGCTTCTTTCAAACTCACTTAGGCATACTTAAAGCAAACAGAACCTATTCTTACAATCTAATGAATTACTCAGGTATATTAAGTTCCTTAACAGTATATTAATCCCCTAAGGTCTTGTCTACTTTCGTGATCAAGGGTACCTAGAATCATAGATATTATGAGCTAACAAATTATGAAAATTTCATTGTAATTAAATTATCCACAGGCATGCATTTAATCAGGCCTAAATTAAACACAAGATAAATGAAGCAAAACCTAAGTAATTGACCAATGAAAATTAACTATAACAAAATAATATCCAGACAATCAGTAATCCTGGCTACATGAATCCAAACTCTAAAAGAGTTTAGTTACACATAATGTAAATTAGTAAAGATAGGAATAAATGAATATAAAAGAAGAAAAAGTCTGGAAAAAATAGTCTCTGTTTCTTCAATCCTCTTTTATATCTCTCTATCTCTCTATATCTATCTCCCTCTATTTTGCTTTGTCTGCTATATTTTCTACCCTCTCCCCTCACTTAAGATGCCCTTATATCCTCAGAAATAGGGTTGCATGTGATGCATGCATCAGAGTGGAAATTGCTTAAATGTACAAGCATAGTTGGACTTGCACGACTTGTATAAAGCTCTTTGCATGGCTGTGTTGATAGGGGCATGGCTGTGTCCTTGCCTTTAGAAATTATGCCATAGTCGTATGAGTTAAGGCACGGCCATGCCATTTTTTCTCTTGAATGTGGCACGACCTTGTTGATGAGTGCACAGTCATGCCATTTTTGGCTTTAGATTTTGTAAGGCCATGTTGAGCATTACATGGCCGTGCTCGTTTCTTCCCAAATGTTGGCATGGTCATGTTTTGCATCACATAGCTGTGTATGATCAATGCACACCTATGTTCCTTTCTCTAACTTTTCTTCACGCATTTAATTTCTATAGATAAAATAAAAACTAGGTGAGAAGAATGCAAAAATTAGACATAAAATATAAAACTCCTAATTTATTTAATTAATGCATTATTATATCTATATTTTATTTAAATTTCCTAATATTTTCTAAATGCTAAATTTTTTATTATTATGCAAAAAATGGAAAATTATGCAACTAAAATGAAATGTTATTAAATTAAAAAGAGACTAAAGAGTGTAAAATTTTAATAGTAAAATGCAGTTATCAAATATCCCCACACTTGAACTTTTGCTTGTCGTCAAGTAAGAACCGTATTATAACAATAATATGAGCATATTAAAATAAAATTACAAAAATTTTAATCAATATAGTAATGGGTTAATACAAGTATTATTAAGCAAAACTAATCTAATAAATTGAGAAAAATATTGTAAAAATTACCAAGTGAAGCATGCCTCTCAAATAAATTATTCATAAGAATTGATGAACTAAAGCTTATAAATCAAGGAAAGTCAAACATATTTAACTTATAAGTCAACCCTTAAGCTAAATATGATAACTAACTGAATTTTTATTTAATTTTAATTTTTATATACTTATGTTGTTTTAGAATCCTTCCCAACTTTAGTTTTCCCTACTATTCCTATATTACTAAGCATGAATACTGTCGTTAGGCACCTTTGGATTATTCATACTCAATTTGAGCATTGGAGTAGAATGGAGATTTTTGCTCCTCTAATCATTTTATTTTATAGTTGAATTATCATATAATAGAAAAAAATGTTTTCCTTATAATAAAAATTTATCCAAATCTCTTGATTGCAAAAATTTAACTCAAAAATCCTTTTTAAATAAAACAAAAGAGAGGTATATATTTAGGTTAATTAAAAGTTAAAAACTCTAATTCTCAAATATTAACAAAGCTTTAAACTATATTTTACAAGGATTAACCACATACTGCATCAACTAGACTAGCTAATTTTAATTTTAATATACAAAGCTTATAATTAAACAAGTTAGCAAAAAAAAATTTTGGGATATTTTATTTATTGATTATTTTTAGAAATGCAATGAATAAATGACAAGATAAAATACTAAAAAGATAAAGTAAGTAAATACTCCCCCCCTACTTGAATTTTACATTGTCCTCAATGTGTTACACTACTAATGAAAGGAAGTGTCTAGAATCCATGAAAAGAAAACAAAAATAAAAAACAAGAGAATAAAATATAAAATGAAAAGTTGACACAAAAAGCATTTGAAAAAGTGTTTTGGAGGTTTTGGGACAGTGGAGGTTAAAAAGGGGTGTCAGATGGTTCACATGAAAATGAAAAGTCATATGCCTCTGGAATCTAAATGCCCATGCTATGTGTGAATGCATGGATAATGCACATGCCTATGCACATTTGAAGCTTGAAAATCATATGGCCATGTTTGGTGAGGCACGACGTTTCATATTGTGAGCATAAGAATGGCAAGGCCATGTTAGTGACGACACGACCATGCAAAATGTGTGCATGAGAATGACACGATCATGCTTTAGGGGACATGGCCATGCTTATTGAAGGCACAAATATCACACGGTCATGTTGGATAGGGTACGACTGTATTGACTGAAGGGACAAAATGGCATGGCTGTGCTAGGTGAGGCATGGCCGTGTTTTGGTAACCATTTGCATATGTGTGTCATTTTGTGGCATGCCCATGTCATTTTGTGGCATGCATGCATATAATGTGACATATAGTAACATATGTCCCTACTTAAAATTATCATTCAAAATCACTCCAACTATTTTCAAAGTAAACAAAACATTTAAGCACACACACAAAATAAATATATATATAAATAAATAAATAAGTAAAGAAAACTTCCCTAATTTATTTCATAATATTGTAGTAATATGTATTTTAGATATCACTGATAACTTTAGAATAGTCTTTGCTGCATTAATATCCTAGGTATTTAAAAATCTACATAAATAATACAACTCCTCAGGGGAATCAAACTAACTAAAAAATTTGAAAAGAACAAACAAATAACACTTGGGTTATCTCCCAAGAAGTGCTTTGTTTAAAGTCCTAAGCTCGACTTAATGTAGTAGAGGTCAGGTAGGTGACAAAAGTACAGAAGATGCTCTTGCTAGAATTTCCTTAAACTGATGATAAAGCTTCAACCTTTGGCTATTGACTTTAAATGAACCAGAGTTATGACTTCATATCTCTACAACAGCATATGGATAGACCTGTTTAATAGTAAAAGGTTTTGACCACCTTGATTATAACTTTTTTAGAAACAATTTTAGCATAGAATTAAATAATAGAACTTGATCTCCTATTTTGAGCTCTCTTTTCAGAATATACTTATCATGCCATCTTTTTGTTCTTTCCTTATAAATCTTGGCATTCTTATAAGAAGTCAGTTTGAATTCCTCAAGTTCATTCAGCTTGAGAAGTCTCTAATCACCAACCTTTTGTATATCAAAGTTTAAAATTTTTATAGCCCAAAAAGCTCTGTGTTCTAATTCCACTAGTAAATGACAAGATTTTCCATAGAGAAGTCTAAATGGAGAAGCACTAAGCTAGTCAATAAAAGGAAGAGGAAAGTGGTATTTCCTAGTAGCAATGTTTAGTTTCCTATAATCTATACACATGCTCCATCCTGTAACTATCCTAGTAGGGATCAAGTTATTATGTTCATTTTTAATCATAATTATACCGCCTTTATTTGGGACCAATTACTATATGAGATTGGGTAAATTATACTGGCATCTAACAATTTCATTATTTCTTTTTTAACCACTTTCTTTATGTTAGGATTAAGTCTTCTTTATTTATTAATGGAGGGTGAACAACCTTCATCTAAATGGATCTTATGCATGTAAAAAGAATACCCTATAATATTCCTATGGTCTTTGACACTTCTAAGCAACTTATCCACTTGTTCACCATTAAACTATGCATTAACAATAATTGGATAAGTAGAATTAGGTCCTAAAAAAGCATACCTTAAATCAAGAGGAAGTTGTTTAAGTTCAACTTTTGGTGCGTCTTCCTCTTTTTAAAGCACAAACAACATAGAAATCACAAGTGGTTAAGGGGTCATACCTTATTGACTTACCTTTAGACAGTATAAGAGAGGCATTCGTGGTGTTTATAAAAGTTACTACCTCAAGATCTTCTTCAATAGAATTTGTATCTCAGGTGAGGCTTGCTTTTAGTGGATCTTTAGGGTATTTCTTCCTGAATATTTTCTCTACATAGCTTTGGATAACATCTACTCTGAAGCAGGTCTTTGTTAATGAAGGATCTTTTATCATTTGGAATACATCAAAATCAACTATTTCTTCTCCAATTTTGAGTTTGATTTTGCCCTGCTTCACATCAATTATAGTACCAATAGTGCCTAAGAATGGTCTTCCTAAAATTATGGGAATTTGAAAATCTTCTTCCATTTCTAATACCACAATGTCACAAGGCACATAAAATTCTCCAACGTTGATTGGTATGTCTTCCAAGATCTCCTTAGGGTAAACAATAGACCTATCAGTTAGCTGTAAGAAAATAATTTTTGATTTGCATTCACTTATTTTGAATTTCACATAGAGAGATAAAGGCATTATAATGAAACTAGCTCTTAGATCATAAAGAGTTTTACTAATAGAAAATTTAGCAACAACATAAGGTATAGTGATACTCCCTGGATCCTTAAGCTTTTGAGGAAGCTTATTTCTAATCACTGCACTACACTCCTCATATATTGGAATAGTATTATAAGTACCCCAATTATTTTTATTGAACATGATGTCTTTGAAAAATTTGGCATAATTGGGCATTTAAGTAACTGCTTCCAAGAAAGGAAGGGAGAAAGGAGTCTTGAATGTCTTTAGCTCATGTGGTTCTGCCTGTGGTTACTAAGTGGTCTATGGCTTAACTTCCTATTCTTTATTCTTAGATTCAACCTCTGGTACATTCTTCCCACTTCATAGAGTTACTGTTTAGGCTTTCTCTCTCGGGTTTTGAGGCTAACATGGAAAGTTACCAGGTTGCCAAAAATTGGAGGAATTTGCTTGAGAAGAGACTTTATTCTCTAGTAACTTAACATGTGTGGTCAACTATTCCATCCTAGCATCGTACCACTTAAAATTTTCATCATGATGTTTGAGGTTGTCTTGAACTGTCTGTATTACCTTGTTTTATGTTTAGATGAAATTTTCCATTATTAATTGCATATTGGATTTGGTTCATATTGAGAAGCCATGTTCTTCTGTTGAAAACTTAGTGGGGGTGGAGGCTTGTATTCCTATTAGAGGTTTGGAGTTTAGTGTCCACCTTGATTTGATTGTGAAAAATTCAGGTGATTTCTCCATCCTGGGTTGTAAGTGTTGGAGTAAGGGTTCCCTTAGGGTTTGCCATTGTAATTGTTTAAAGCATTGAGTTGCTTAATTAAGTAATGCTAATAGTAAGGATTGCCTTGCTGATAGTCTACTATAGCATGCCCTGCTCTGCATACCTCATAATTGAGTACTTGATATGGATGTCCTGCAATGTTTAGCTTCTCTAACTTTTTGTAAGTGAGTCCAATTTGGCATTCACCATGCTTAAACCATCGACATCATAAAGTCCAACAACTTTCTTTGGTTGGCTTTTATCTCTATGCCATTAGTAGTTATTAGATGCCATCTTCTCTAAAAGTGCATATGCTGGTGTTTTACTTATAAAAGAGCCTTCAACAGTGGCATCTATTGTAATTTACAGAGATTCTGACAGTCCCTAGTAAAAGGTTTGCATCAATAACCAGTTTGGAATTCCATGGTGAGGGCAATTTATATGTAAATCTTTGAATCTCTCCCAAGCCTCATACAGTGATTCACCATGATGCTACTTAAGTCCAACCAATTCCTAATAATACTCAGCAGTCTTTCCAAGTGGATAATACTTTGTTAAGAAAGCCTTGGAGAGAAGATCCCATAAAATTTTCTTTATCCCTTAAAGAAAATGGAAAAAATAAGAGTCTGATTGCATTTGGACTAACTCCATTCATCCTGAAGGTGCCACATATATCCAAGAATAAAGCCAGGTGGGCATTAAGGTCCTTTGAAGGTAGTCTTGCGAACTAGTATTATGAAACCATCTGGATGTAGGGTAGTTTGATTTTGAAGGTGTTGGCTTTAATGTTGGGTTTTGCTATGCAATTTTGACTTCTCGTCATACTAGGTACACCATATTCTTCAAGAGCTCTAGCTTGAGCTCCTTGTCCTGCCATTGCTCTGAGTCTTTGTCTCCTCCTATTCTATTTATAAGTTTTTTCAATCTCTAGATTAAGCTTTTCTAATTCAAGATTATGGACCTTGTTTGCAGAAACAAAAAATCAGATTCTTGAAAAGAACAAGTTAAACACAATTAATAAAACAAGAATAAAACTATTAGTCTCGCAGAAACAAAAGTTAATCCTAATGTAAGTATTCACCGATCTCCTTAGCAACATCATGAAAAAGTTATTGAGTGGTTTCCATAAGTGGACAGCTCATTACAAGTAATGTATAATGAGTGAGTATCGTTCCCATAGGGAGATGAGAAATTCTAGCACTAAGTGTGATCTTTCCTCTTACAAGAGCAAAACTTGAGAAATTAACTAATGATAATTAACTGTAATAAAAAAATATCTAGACAAGCAGCAATCGTGGCTACATGAATCCAAACTCTAAAAGAGTTTAGTTACATATAATGTAAATTATTAAAGATAGGAATAAATGAATATAAAAGAGAAAATAGTTTAGAGAAAATAACCTTTATTTCTTCAATCCTCTTCTCTGTCTCTCTATCTCTCTCTATTTTTCTTTGTCTGCTATATTTTTTGCCCTCTCCCCTCATTTAAGATGCTCTTATATCCTCTATAATAGGGTTGTGTATGATGCATGAGTTTGAGTAAAAAGTCCTTAAATATATAAGCATAGCTAGACTTGCATGGCTGTGCACACTTGTATGAAGTTCTTTGCACAGTTGTGTTGATGAGGGCACAAATGTGTTAATGGTGTTGGGGTTTCGTGCTATAAACACAACAGAAAATTAAAAATTTATCACTTTCCCAAACCTGGATCCATGTAATTCAACTAGTTAATTAAATCTAGATTTTCAAGAATCTCACCAAAATGCAGAAGAGGCAAGATTTTCTAGAAGGATGAGAGGAGGTTCACACCGGTGACACCTTACCTTGAGCTTTTTTCTTTGGTTGTTCAAATCAAGACGTCTCTAAAAGGATGTAGCCTCTATAGGTATCCACATGAACAACCCTTCACAAAACAAATTAGAGTGTGTGCTAGCAACCTTCTCGATTGTCTCACAAATCAACAACAAAAGAAAAACTCTATGTTTGTTTTCTAGGAAGAGAGAAAACCCTTTTTTGAGGGAGGGAAAACAAAACTATTAAACCTTAGAGAATATAACATATTTATAGACTCCAAATTAAGGTTTCACCTACTAAAAACCTTTGTGGTAATTTCCATTTATTACATTTTGATTTTGTTTTTTAAAAAAAATCAGAAATAATATCTTATTTATTTATTTATTTAAAATAACATTTATCATAAATAAATAAACAAATAAATAAATAAAAACACTTTAATTATTTATTTCCATAGAGTTTATTTTGGGCTTATTAAACCCATATTCGTTTTGGGCTTGTTCTAAGTGTGCGACCCTGTAGGTTCACATAACATTGACAGTGGGCCTAAATCTCTATTTAGGCCTACAAGTCATAAGTCGCCTCTAGCAAGACATTATAACTACCCAAGTCATGTGAAGTTAATAATCTGACATAACCTAATTATAGTGAATTTTATCATCCCTTTATCACATGATATCTTAATTGAACATAAGGCATAGAATGTCATCCTTATATAGTTCAATATTATGACTTGATTCCAAGTAGACTGAAAATGATAATTCTTTATGTATTCACTTTAGCATGGCCATGCATTTTCCTTTAGTCTTTCTCATCAAGGGGCCCATAGATATCTTTCTCATATTAATGAGGGATAAATTCCTTCTAAATCACTCACATTCCTCACATAAGTAATTTCATATCCAACAACATCCTATCTAATCATTTGGTTAAAGAAAATGTTAGAATGTGTCAAAACATAAAATAGCTATGTAGAAATCCATGATGATTTCAAGGTCAAAGGACCAAAATAAGATTACTATGATGAGAAATACTTATGATAATATTCTATGCAGTATTCTTATAGTGGGTCAATCCAGTACATGATCTCTCATCATGTACCTATGAGTTGACTTAAAATCTCATGTTCATGATTAGTAAAACATAACCATCAATCAACATCATACTAGCTTTAATACTTTAACATTTATATAATTAATAAATGGCTAGGGATAATTAGAATAGAACTCTTATTTTAATCTAAGGTTTTTACTATCAAGTCACATACTTGATGGCCTTAGTAAGAATTAACCATTCATATAATGATTATAAAATCAAATGATAATGAAATACCTCTTTATTAATAAAATAAGAAAGTCAATACATAATCAAATGATTGACCTAGTGCATATCACTAACAGATGGGGGCACGATTGTGTTCTTGCCTTTTGAAATTATGGCACAATCATGTGAGTTAAGGCACGGCCATGCCATTTTTGCTCTTCAATATGGCACAAGTATGTTAATGAGTGCATGGCCGTATTGAGCATTATATGGCTGTGTTATTTTCTTCCCAAATATTAGCATTACTATATTTTGCATCACATGGCCATGCATGATCAATGCACATTTTATTGGGTTTCGTGATACAAATGCAGTAGAAAAATTTAAAATTTATCACGTTCCCAAACCTGGATCCATGTAATTTGACTACTTGATTAAATCTAGGGTTTCAAGAATCTCAAGAAGACGTAAAAGAGGCAAGATTTTTTGGAAGGATGAGAGGAGGTTCACACCGGTGACACCTTACCTCGAGCTTTTTCCTTTGGCCATTTGGATCTAGAAGTCTCCAGAAGGATGCATCCTCTATAGGTATCCACATAAACAGCCCTTTATAAAAATGAATTGGGCTGTGTGCTAGCAAATTTCTTGATTGTCTCACAATTCAAGAATAAAAGAAAAATATGTGTTTGTTTTCTAAGAAGAGAGAAAACCATTTTGGAGGCAGGAAAAACAAGTGAGTTAAACCCTAGAGAATATAATATATTTATAGACTCCAAATTATCATTTCACCTACCAATGACATTTTAGTAATTTCCCATTTATTATATTCTGATTTAAAAAAAAACAAATCAGAAATAATATCTTATTTATTTATTTAAAATAACATTAAACTTAAATAAATAAACAAATAAATAAATATATAAGTAAAATTGTTTAAATATTTTTTTCCATAGAGTTTATTTTGGGCTTATTAAACCCATAATCATTTTAGGCTTGTTCTAAGTGTGTGACCTTGTTGGTTCACATAACATTGGCAATGGGCCTAAATATCTATTTAGGTCTAGAAATTAGAAGTGGCCTCTAGGAAGACATTATGACCACCCAAGTCATGTGCAGTCAATAATCCAACATAACCTAACTATAGTGAATTTTATCATCCCTTTGTCACATGATATCTTAATTGAGCATAAGGCATAGAATGTCATCCTTATGTAGTTCAATTTTATGACTTGATTCCAAGTAGACAAAAAATGATAACTCTTTATCAATTCATTTTAGCATGGCCATGCATTTTCCTGTGGTCTATCTCATCAAGGGACCCATAGATATCTTTCCTATATTAATGAGGGACAAATTCCTTCTGAATCACTCATATTCCTCACATAACTAATTTCATATCCAACAACATCCTATCTAATTGTGCAGTTAAAGATAATGTTAAAATGTGTCAAAACATAAAGTAGCTATGTAGAAATCCATGATGATTTTAAGGTCAAAGGACCGAAATAAAATTACTGTGATGAGAAATACTTATAACAATAATCTATACGATATTCTCATGTGGGTCAATCCAGTACATGATCTTTCATCATGTACCTGTAAGTTGACTTAATATCTCATATTCATGATTAGTAAAATATAACCATCAGTCAACATCATACTAGCCTTAATACTTTAATATTTATATAATGAATAAATGGCTAGGGATAATTAGAATAGAACTCTTATTTTAATCTAAGGGTTTTACTATCAAGTCACATACTTGATGGCATTAGTAAGAATTAACCATTCCTATAATTATCACAAAATCAAATGATAATGAAATACCTCTTTATTAATAAAATAAGAAAGTCAATACATAATCACAAATGATTGACCTAGTGCATATCACTAACAATCTCCCACTTGCACTAGGCCTAATCAACATCGTATCGAATACCCATGGACCTAGTATGACTCTCATGTTTAGGCTATGGAAGAGGCTTAGTCAGTGGATCAGCAACATTATCATTTGTAGGTACTCTGCATATCTTGATGTCTCCTCTCTCAATGATTTCTCGAATGAGATAATAATACTTGAGTATATGTTTGGATCTCTGATGTGATCTGGGCTCCTTAACTTGGGCTATAGCTCCATTATTCTCACAATACAAGTTCACTAGATCTGATATACTAAAAATAACACCTAGTCTGGTTATGAACTTCTTGATCCAAGCAACCTCCTTAGCTGCTTTTGAAGCAGCTATGTACTCAACTTTTGTTATAGAATCAGCAACTGTGTCTTGCTTATAACCCCTCTAGCTCACTACACCTCCATTTAAAAAAAACAAATATCCTAACTATGATCAAAAGTCATCAATTTGGAAGCTAACATCTGTGTAACCATTTACAACTAACTCATCTTCCTGACCACCATACAGTAAAAATGCATCCTTAGTTCTTCTCAAATACTTAAGGATATTTTTAGCTACTGTCTAGTGACTTTCACCTGGGTTTGATTGGTATCTACTCATTATGCTTAAGGCATATGAAGCATTAAGTCGAGTACACAACATTGCATACATGATAGATCCAATAGTAGAAGCATGTGGAATCTTACTAATGCAGTCTCGCTCATCTTGTGTCATAAGACACTTAGTCTTACTGAGACTAATGCCATGCGAAAATGGCATGAATCCTCTCTTGGAATCTTGTCTATTAAACATGTTCAATCCTTTATCAATATAAGTGCTTTGACTTAGGCCAATAAGCCTTTTAGATTTATCTCTAGAGATCTTGATGCCTTATATATAAGCAGCTTTACCTAAGTCTTTCATTGAAAAATAATTCCCTAACCATGATTTAACATTTTCTAAAATAGGGATATCATTTCTAATGAGTAGTACGTCATCCACATATAGCACTAAAAACAAAGTAGCACTCCCACTAACTTTCTTGTATACACAAGGTTCATCTTTATTTTTAATGAAGCCAAATTCTTTGACTGCTTCATCAAAATGAAGATTCTAACTCTAAGATGCTTGCTTCAATCCATAAATGGATCTTTAAAGCTTGCATACCTTTCCATAATTCTCAGGACTGACAAAACCCTCTTGTTGTGTCATGTACACATCCTCAATTAAGTTTCCATTAAGAAATGTTGTTTTGACATCCATTTTCCATATCTTAAAATCATAGTATGTAGCTATGGCAAGAAGAATTTGAATAGATTTTAGCATAGCCACTAGTGAAAAGGTTTCATCATAGTTTATACCATGTGTTTATTTGAAACCATTTGCAACCAGTCTTTCCTTAAAGGTATGCACATTGTCATCCATGTCAGTTTTCTTTTTGAAAACCCATTTGCACCCAATAGTTTCTAAACCATCATTTAGGTCAATCAAGGCCCATGCTTTATTATCATACATGGATTGCATTTCTGATCTCATGGCTTCAAGCCATTTCTTAGAGTTAGGACTATTTATGACCTCCTGATAGGACATGGGCTCATTTTTATCCGTAATTAACACATCATTATTACTGGTTATGAGAAATCCATATCTCTTGGGGATTTGACGTGTCTTAGCAGACCTCCTTAGGCCTTATGGTACTTGTGTAGGCTCAACAACTACTTGTTGATTTAGCTGCAATTCCATATAAGGTACAACGCTATTTAGTGGGCCTTGAATTTCTTCAAGTTACACTATGCTCCCACTAGTTCCTTTGGAAATAAAGTCTCTTACCAAAAATACACCATTCTGAGACACAAACACTTTGTTCTCAGATGCATTGTAGAAGTAATATCCTTTAGTTTCTTTAGGATATCCCATAAAAAGGCATTTTTCAAATTTGGGTCCTAGTTTATCTAAGATTTGATGCTTCAAAAATGCATCACATCCCTAAATCTTAAGAAAAGATAGACTGGGAGTTTTTCTAGTCCATGCCTCATATGGTATCTTTTCAACTACCTTCGATGGAACTCTATTCAAAATGAATGCAGTAGTTTCTAAACCATATCCCCAAAAAGAGATTAGAAGATTAGATTGACTCATCATAGATCGAACCATATCCAATTAAGCCTGATTTCTACATTCAGACACACCATTCCATTATGGTGTACCTAAAGGAGTCAATTGTGAAACAATCCCACAATCTCTAAGATGATCTGTAAATTCTTAGTTTAAATATTCACCACCTCGATCAGATCTTAGTGTTTTAATATTTTTACCAAGTTGATTTTGTACTTCATTCTTGAAAATTTTGAATTTTCAAAAGATTCATATTTATGTTTCATTAGATAGAGATAACCATATTTACTGAAATCATATATGAAAGTTATGAAGTACTGAAAACCTCCACTAGCAGTTGAGCTTAATGGTCCACATACATCATAATGTATTAGGCCCAATGAGTCATTAGCCCTCTCACTCTGTCCAGTAAAATTTGTTTTAGTCATTTTTCCAAGTAAACAAGATTCATATGTATCAAATGATTCATAATTACATGAATTTAAAAGCCCATTTTGGCGTAACTTTGAAATGCGTTTCCCATTTATATGGCCTAAAAGACAATGCTAGAGATAAGTCAAGTTTAAATTATTAGATTTAGACTTCTTTGTATCTATGTTATAGATTGGCATTTCATTAGTGTCTTTAACATCTAAAACATAAAGTCCACTAGTGCCTGAAGCATATCTATAGAAAATGTTATCATGATAAATATTGCATTTATTATTCTTAATAATAAATTCAAACCCTTTCTTGTCTAAACAAGAAGCATAAATAATATTCCTACAAATAGTAGGTATATAATAACAATTTTCGAAAGATAAAGCAAGTCTACTAGGCAAAGGTAACTCATAAATTCCTACAGCTAAAGCAGCAACTCTTACTCCATTGCCAACTCGTGGGTACACTTCTCCTCATGCCAATGATCTACTCCTTTTTAGACCTTACACATTTGTACAAATGTGAGATCCTAATCCAGTATCTATTACCCAAGAATCAAAATTAGAAGCAGATATATTTAATTCTATAACATGAATACCTGAAGAGGTAGTCTCACCACCCTTTTTTTTCTTCAAATCATCCAAATAGAGCTTGCAATTTCTTTTCCAGTGGCTTGGGTCATATACAAATTACTTCCTTTGCTTTAAGTTCAGCTTTGGATTTGGGCTTGGGATTCTAAAAGCCTTTAAAGACCTTGCCCTTTCCAACCCTTTTCATCCCTTTTCCCTTATTGACTATAAGAACATCCTTGGTGTTACTCTTGATGTTCTTTTTAGCAGTTTTCAGCATCCTATGCAACTTTGAAACAATCTTCTCCATACTATGCATATTGAAATTCATAACGAAGCTATCATAAGCTTCAAGCAAATATTGGAGAATAATATCCATAGCCAGTTCTTGTTCAATCTTGAGACCAAGCTTGTCTAAGTGATCAAGATGACCCTTCATCTTGAGAACATGAGGACTAACATAGCTGCCAGTAGTCAGCTTGCAGGATAGCAATGCCCTGATGGTATTGAACCTTTCAATTCTAGCTTTCTCTTCTCTTGGAAAATTTCCTTGAGATGGCCTATCATAGTATAAGCCTCCATTTCTATTAGCTGCTTTTGTAGCTTAGACTCCATACATCCAAGCATAAAACAGGTGACATCAGTAGAATCATTAAGATACTTGTTATAAGCATCCTTTTGTGTTCTAGGAGCATTGGCAACTAGTTCTTCAGGGATGGGTTAATCAAGGATGTATTCCTTTCTTTAATGCCTAAGAATAATTCTTAGGTTTCTGTACTAGCCAAGAAAGTTAGTCCCATTGAACTTATCCTTCTCAAGGATCGATCATAGGGACATGGTAGGTGTAGTGTTTGAAGTCATTATCTATAATAAATATATGCAAAGTCCATTTAGTATTTTATTAAATATGTATGAGGCATAATTAAAAACTCCCACTAAATTTACCTAAATCAAAAACCCTCTAAGTTAATTTTAAAAATTTTACTAGCCCACGATCTATATTTCACCATACTCTAAGTGAGCTTTGGCTCATTGCCTAAAATATGGTTATTTAGGTAGACAACTCTTATCAATTACATCTCATGTAACTCTTGGATGGTATGGGATTTGACAGAACATGTCCTGGATAAAAATCCCCATCTAACGCCCTAGGTCCAAAACCATTT